>JAUUTY010000416.1:0-129368 GCA_030979885.1 Lolium multiflorum
ATCGGGATGGACAAATCCTTTATTAGTCCATATGCCTCAACTCACACTTTCCAAATACTTAATCCCATCTTTATTGCCACCCATTTACGCAATGGCGTTTGATGTAATCAAAGTACCCTTCAGTGTAAATGATTTACATGATCTCATGGTCGAAGGACTAAGGCAACTATGTATTGAAAGCTTATAGCAAATTGAACTTAATGACTTGATCTTATGCTACGCTCATTTCGGTGTGTGTCCATTATATCATTCAACTAATGACATAACCTTGTTATTAATAACATCCAATGTTCATGATCACGAAACCATGATCATCTATTAATCAACAAGCAAGCTAGTTATACAAGAAGCTTACTAGGGACTCCTTGTTGTTTACATAACACACATGTATCAATGTTTCGGTTAATACAATTATAGCATGGTATATAAACATTTATCATAAACACAAAGATATTATAATAACCACTTTATTATTGCCTCTTGGGCATCTCCAACAATCTCCCACTTGCACTAGAGTCAATAATCTAGATTACATTGTAAGTTACCTAACACCATGGCATTCCGGTGTTGGTCATGCTTTGCCCTTGGGAGAGCTTTAGAGTCAACGGATCTGTAACATTCAGATCCGTGTGTGCTTTGCAAATCTCTACTTCTGCATCTTCGATGTACTCGCCGAATCGAATGGCACGCAGCTTGATATCCTTCAGCTTCTTGTGTGACCTTGGTTCCTTTGCATTGAGATGGCACCCGTGTTGTCACAATAAATGACTAGCGGGTCCAATGCACAACTAGGAACGACACCAAGGTCAACAATGAACCTCTTCATCCATGCCGCTTCCGATGAAGCCTCTGAAGCCACTATATATTCAGATTATGTTGAATATTTCGCCACCGTGCCTTGCTTGGAACTGCTCCAGCTTGCTTGCCGCACCATTCAATATAAACACGTACCCAGGCCGAGACTTAGAGTCATCAGATCGGTGTTCCAACTTACATCGGTGTAACTTGTTACAACGAAGCTCTTGGTCACCGCCATAACAAAAACATATCCTTAGTCCTTTTCAAGTACTTGAGGATATTCTGACCGTTGTCCGGTGTTCCATCCCTGGATCACTTTGATATCTACTGGTCAAACTAACATCATGTGCTATATCCGGTCTAGTACACGGCATTTGGCGTACATGATAGAGCCTACTACTGAGGCATTGGGGATCTTGCTCATCCTCTCTCTTTCATCTGCCGTGCCGGACCTGGAGTCTTACTCAAGACCTTACATGGCAACATAGGCAAGAACCACCTTTCTTGCTTTCATCCATCCTAAACTTCTTTAGAATCTTGTCCGGATATGTACTCTGAGAAAGGCCTATTAGGCGTCTTGATCTATCTCTATAAATCTTGATGCCTAAAATGTATCTGCTTCACCAAGGTCTTTCATTGAAAAAGACTTATTCAAATAACCTTTAACGATGCTTAATAGTTCTATATCATTCCCAATCAATAATATGTCATCTACATATAATACTAGGAATGCTACAGAGCTCCCACTCACTTTCTTGTAAATACAGGCCTCTCCATGACACCGTATAAAACCGAAGTCTTTGATCACTCTATCAAAGCGTAGGTTCCAACTCCGGGATGCTTGCTTCGGTCCATAAATGGAACGCTGAAGTTTGCATACCTTGTTAGCATTTTCAGGATCGACAAAACCTTTGGGTTGTACCATATACAACTCTTCCTCAATATCTCCATTAAGGAACGCCGTTTTGACATCCATTTGCCAAATCTCATAATCGAAAAATGCAGCTATTGCTAACAAAATCTCACAGACTTTAGCTTCGCTACAGGTGAAAAGTCTCATCGTAGTCAACTCCTTGAATTTGTGGAAACCCTTTGCGACTAGTCGAAGCTTTTATAGACGGTAATATTACCATCGGCATATCTGTTTTCTCTTGAAGATCCATTTTATTCACCCGACAGCCTTGCGGGCTATCAGGTAAGTCTAGCAAAGTCCATACTTTGTTATCATACATGGATCCCATTTCGGATTTCATGGCTTCTTGCCATCTGTTGGAATCTGGGCTCATCATTGCTTCTTCATCGTCGCAGGGTCCTCATCATTGTCGTCCACAATCATGACATTTTAGACGAGGATCATACCAATCAGGAGTAGTACGTTCCCTCGTCGATCTGCGAGTTTCGTGGCTTCCTCGTTCGAAGTTTCATGATCATCATCATTGTTTCCTCTCCTATCGGTGTAGGCTGCACAGGAACTTCTTCCGGCACTGCGCTACTCTGATCTATGAGAGAAGGTTCATGAACCTCGTCGAGTTCTACTTTTCTTCCGGTCACTTCTTTTGTGAGAAACTCCTTCTCAAGAAAGGATCCGTTCTTGGCAACAAAGATTTTGCCTTCGGATCTGTGATAGAAAGTATACCCAATTGTTTCTTTAGGGTATCCTATGAAGACGCATTTCTCCGCTTTGGGTTCTACCTTGTCAGGTTGTAACTTCTTTACATAAGCATCGCAACCCCAAACTTTAAGGAACGACAACTTAGGTTTCTTCCCAAACCATAATTCATATGGTGTCGTTTCAACGGATTTAGATGGTGCCCTATTTAAAGTGAATGCGGCTGTCTCTAATGCATAACCCCAAAACGATAATGGCAAATCGGTAAGAGACATCATAGACCGAACCATATCTAAG
The DNA here is from genome assembly GCA_030979885.1 of Lolium multiflorum. Lineage (NCBI taxonomy): Eukaryota > Viridiplantae > Streptophyta > Magnoliopsida > Poales > Poaceae > Lolium > Lolium multiflorum. Next base: position 2,705 of record JAUUTY010000416.1, read on the forward strand.
AGAGTTCGATTACGACGTTCGGACACACCATTGCGCTGCGGTGTTCCCGGCGGTGTCAACTGTGAAAGTATTCCGCATTTCTTTAAATGCATGCCAAACTCATAACTCGGATATTCGCCTCCGCGATAGAACGCCGAAACTTAATCTTCTTGTTACGTTGATTTTTCTACTTCACTTTGGAATTCCTTGAACTTCTCAAAAGTCTCGGACTTGTGTTTTAATTAAGTAAATATACCCATATCTACTCAGATCATCATTGAAGGTTAGAACATAACGATAACCACCGCGCGATTCTACACTCATTGGTCCGCACATCTTATGTATGATTTCCAACAAGTATGTAGCTCGCTCCATTATACCGGAGAATGGAGTCTTAGTCATTTTACCCATTAGACATGCTTAGCATCTCAATCAAGTGACTCAAAGTCAAGTGACTCAAAAGTCCATCGGAATGGAGTTTCTTCATGCGCTTCACTCCAATATGACCAAGACGACGAGTGCCACATATAAGTAGAATTATCATTCAATTTAATTCGCTTAGCATCAATGTTATGAACATGTGTATACTACTATCGATATTTAACAAGAATAAACCATTCATCTCAGGTGCATGGCCATAAAAGACATTACTCATATAAATCGAACAACCATTATTCTCAGACTTAAGCGAATAACCGTCTTGCATCAAGCAAGATCCAGATATAATGTTCATGCTCCACGGTACCAAATAACAATTATTAGGTTTAAAACTAATCCCGAAGGTAGATGTAGAGGAGCGTGCCGACGGCGATCACATCGACTTTGGATCCATTTTCAACAGCATCGTCACCTCGTCCCTCGCCGGGCTTCGTTTATTCCGCAGTTCCTGTTTCGAGTCACAAATGTGAGCAACCGAACTGATTATCAAATACCCATGCACTACTACGAGAACCAGTAAGATAGAAATCTATAACATGTATATCAAATATACCTTTCTTCTTAGCATGCCGCTCTTCGGATCGGCCAAGTATTTGGAGCAATAACGCTTCCCGAGTGCCCCTTCCCACGCGTGGCGCACACAGTCTCAGGCTTAGGATCAGCCTTAGGCTTCTCACGAGGCGCGCAACTTTCTTGCCGCCCTTCTTAAAGTTACCCTGTGCCTTGCTTCTTGAAATTGGTGGTCTTGTTGACCATCAACACTTAGTTCTCCTTCTTTATTTCTACTTCAGCAGACATGGGGAAGAGTTCAGGTAACTCTTTGTTCATGTTCTGCATGTTGTAGTTCATCACAGTTCTTGTAACTTGGTGGCGGTGATTGGAGGACACGATGAATACCCAGCTGGTTAGGGATCACAATTCCCAAGTCACTGAGCTTCTTCGCATGTCCGGACATTGCGACATGTGCTCACTAACGGAGCTGCCCTCTTCCATCATACAGCTAAAGAACTGTTTCGAGGCCTCATAGCTCTCCCCGGCCGCATGAGTTTCAAAGATAAGTTTGAACTCACGCACATAAGGGTCGTGGTGCTCAAAACGCTTTTGGGCTACGCCTCTAAGCGCACAGGATGGCACACCGAATTTCGGAGTACCGAGTTAGCCGAGTCTCATAAACATTCTTTATGTCCTCGGATCCTGCAGGAGGTGGTGGGGGACCTAGCGGTGCATCGAGCACATATTGCGGGCTTCCACCAGTGAGGAAAATCTTCACATGACGGAACCAGTCGGTGAAGTTGCTACCATTGCCCTTAAGCTTTTCTTTCTCTAGGAAGCTGGTTAAAATTGATGGAGGGGCGCCATGATCTACAACATATTTGCAAGAGTTTAGACTAAGTTTATGATAAAATGAGTTCAATTTTAATTCTTAAATTAACTAGGTGAACTCTCACTCAAAACAACATCCCTCGCATTGTCTTAGTGATTACAAACCAAATCCACTACACCAAGTCCGATCTTCACGAGAAAAGATGTAGCTTCAAAGGCGAACACTCAAAGTGTTCATCATATCATTCATATGACTCATGCTCTACCTTTGGTATCCCGTGTTCCGAGACCATGTCTGTACATGCTAGGCTCGTCAAGGCAACCTTAGTATCCCCGTGTGCAAATCTGCTTGCACTCGTTGTCGCACATGTAGAGTCTATCACCGATTATCACGAGATGCTTGAAACGACAAGTCTTAGCAACGGTGCATACTAAGGATGAACACTTTATTATCTTGATATTTAGTGAGAGGGTTCATCTTATAATGCTATCGCGATCTAAGCAAAATAAGATGCATAAAAGGATTAACATCACATGCAATTCATAATGTGTGATATGATATGGCCTTTCTTCTTGTGCTTTTGATCTCCATCTCCAAAGCACGGACATGATCTCCATCATCACCAGCATGGCGTCAAGGTCAGTGGCGCCGCTTCATGGTTGTCCATCACTTATAGCTACTATAACAACTACTTGAAATAAAGCTATTACATGATGAATAGACACGCATGTCTTTAACAAAAATTAAAGACAACCATTAGGCTCTTGCCGGTTGCCATAATACAACAATGAACATCTCATACATCAAATATAATCATCATCACATTATGGCCATATCACATCACCAAACCCTGCAAAAACAAGTTAGACGCCTCTAATTTGGTTTGCATCTTTTACGTGGTTTAGGGTTTCGAGTAAGATCCAAACTACCTACGAACATGAACCACAACGGTGATACTAGTGTTGACAATATAAGTGCAAATTACAATCTTCACTATGGTGGGAGAGGCAGACACCCACAAAGCCACTTATGCAATACAAGTTGCATGTCAGCGTGGAGCAAGTCTCATGAGACGGTCATGTAAAGTTAGCCCGGGCCGCTTCATCCACCATCCCGCAAGAAGCAAAGTACACAAACTAAAGCAACAAAAGCATCAACACCCACAAACCATTGTGTTCTACTCGTGCAACAGATCTATGCATAGACGTGGCTCTAATACCACGATGGGGTTCGTTGCATAGAAAACAAAAAATTTCCTACCGCAGCGAATAAAACCAAGAGATCTAATCTATGGAACACCCAAGATCCAATCTACTAGATCTAAGCAACGAGATGGAGATGAGACTAACCCTCGAAGATTCCAAAGCCTATGATTAATCTCGTTGTTGGTGTAGACGATCGTCCCGGTGCTGCAATCCGGCGCTTCCGTACTCGGTCGCGCGTACGGTGTCGATGAAGCTCCTTCCTCTCCCGTTCCGGCGGGCAGCGAAGTGTGGTAGATCTCCACGGAATCCCAGCAGCACGACGGCGTGGTGGTGGTGGTGGAGAAGATTTGTTGCAGGGCTTCGCCTAAGCCTGCACGGCGTATGGAGGAGAAAGGAGGCGGCTAGGGTTGGGGAAGAGGTGTAGTGGCCGGCCACCCTCCCCTCTTTATATAGGGGAGGGGCCGGCCTAGGGTTTCCCCCTGGCCCCACCTCCTTCCTTGGCCGGCGCCCCAAGGGGGGAAGTCTTCCCCCCCAAGTCTTCCCTTTATCTCTTCGTTTAAACCATTTAATCTCGAGATAGATTCTATCTCTAAATTTAAACCATTTAAAAATAGAGATATATCTTATCTCCAAGAGGGGGGCCTGGGCCACATGTCATAGTGGGCAGGCCCCACTATGCCATGTGGCGCCTATGTGGCCTCTCCCGGGGTGGTGGGCCCACTGGTGGCGCTCTAGAACCTTCTAGAAGCTCCGGTCAAAACACCGGACTTTTTCCCGAACCCGAATTTGACTTCCCTTATACGAATCTTATTCTCCGACAATTCCGACCTCTCGTGATGTCTTGGATCCCATCCGAGACTCCAGAACAAACGGACTCCAACTCATATTCGAATCTACTTATGCGACATCGAACCTTAAGCGCGTCACCCTACGGTTCGCGAACTTTGCGAGACATGGTCGAGACTCCTCTCCGAGCAATAACCAATAGCGGGATACGGAGATCCATAATGGCTCCCACATATTCAACGATGACTTAGTGATCGATTGAACCATTTACATACGATGCCAATTCCCTTTGTCACACGATATTCTACTTATCCGAGGTTTGATCATCGGTATCTCCATACCTTGTTCAACCTCGTTACCGACAAGTACTCTTTACTCGTACCGCGGTATGTCATCTCTCATGATCCAATCATGTGCTTGCAAGCTAATTAGACGACATTCCACCGAGAGGGCCCAGTATATCTATCGTCATCGGGATGGACAAATCCCACTGTTGATCCCATATGCCTCAACTCACACTTTCCAAATACTTAATCCCATCTTTATTGCCACCCATTTATGCAATGGCGTTTGATGTAATCAAAGTACCCTTCCGGTGTAAATGATTTACATGATCTCATGGTCGAAGGACTAAGGCAACTATGTATTGAAAGTTTATAGCAAATTGAACTTAATGACTTGATCTTATGCTACGCTCATTTGGTGTGTGTCCATTATATCATTCAATTAATGACATAACCTTGTTATTAATAACATCCAATGTTCATGATCACAAAACCATGATCATCTATTAATCAACAAGCTAGTTATACAAGAGGCTTACTAGGGACTCCTTGTTGTTTACATAACACACATGTATCAATGTTTCGGTTAATACAATTATAGCATGGTATATCAACATTTATCATAAACACAAAGATATTATAATAACCACTTTATTATTGCCTCTTGGGCATATCTCCAACAGTGGAGTCCCGGTTGGACTCCACCAACCCTAACTAGCCAACCAAGTGGGAGGGTGGAGTCCATGGTGGACTCCACCTCCTTGGCCGGCCAACAAAGGGGGAAGGGGAGAGTCCCTATCCCTCTAGGTTTCATCCATATGGAAGGTTTTGAATTGGGGTCTAATTCGAACTTTTGGGTCAAACCCTAGGGATTCCACCTATATAATGAGGGGGAGAGGGAGGGGGCTGTATATACTTGGCCGCACCACCCAAGGGGCACCAAGGCCGGCGCCCAAGAGCACCCCCTCTCCCAAACCCTAGCCGCCCCCCTCCTCATGCCTCTCCTGCAAACGCTTAGGAGAAGCCCTGCAGAAGATCTCCACCACCAACGCCACCACGCTGTCGTGCTGTCGGGATTCCGAGGAGGATCTACTACTTCCGCTGCCCGCTGGAACGGGGAGGAGGACGTCGTCATCAACACCGAACGTGTGATCGAGTACGGAGGTGCTGCCCGACCGTCCGTCAAGATCTTCGAAGCGCTTTTGCAAGCGGCAAGTGATCGACTACATCCACAACAAGATCTAATCTCATAGGCTTTGGAAATCTTCAAGGGTTAGTCTCATGATCTTCTCGTTGCTACCATCTACTAGATTAGATCTTGGCTTGTTATTCCTTCTTGCGGTAGGTAGATTTTTGTTTTCTATGCTACGAATCCTATCAGTGGTATCAGAGCCGTGTCTATGCATAGATTGGTTGCACGAGTAGAACACAATTGTTTTGTGGGCGTTGATGCTTTGTTGTCTTTAGTTCGTGTACTTTGCATCTTGCGGCATGGTGGGATGAAGCGGCTCGGGCTAACTTTACATGACCGCGTTCATGAGATTTGCTCCACGCTCGACATGCAACTTGTATTTCATAAGTGGCTTTGCGGGTGTCTGTCTCTCTCACCATAGTGAAGATTCAATGTACTCTTTCTATTGACAACACTAGTATCACCGTTGTGGTTCATGTTCGTAGGTAGATTGGATCTTACTCGAAAACCCTAAACCACGTAAAATATGCAAACCATATTAGAGGCGTCTAACTTGTTTTTGCAGGGTTTGGTGATGTGATATGGCCATGATGTGATGATGAATATGTATGAGATGATCATTATTGTATTGTGGCAACCGGCAGGAGCCTTATGGTTGTCTTTATATTTCATGTAGTAGTGTTATTTCAAAGTACGTAGTTGTAATAGTTGCTACATGTGGTGAACAACCATGAAGACGGCGCCATGGACCTTGACGCTACGCCGACGATGATGGAGATCATGCCCGTTGATGATGGAGATTATGTCCGTGCTTTGGAGATGAAGATCAAAGGCGCAAAGACTAAAGGGCCATATCATATCACATATGAATTGCATGTGATGTTAATCCTTTTATGCATCTTATATTGCTTAGATCGCGACGGTACCATTATAAGATGATCCCTCACATTAATATCAAGATAATAAAGTGTTCTCCCCTCGTATGCACCGTTGCTACACTTCGTCGTTTCGAAGCATCTCGTGATGATCGGATGTGATAGACTTTACGTTCACATACAACGGGTGTAAGCCATGTTGCACACGCGGAAATACTTGGATTTGCTTGAAGAGCCTAGCATGTACAAACATGGTCTCAGGACAACGGAAACCGAAAGGTTGAACACGAGTCATATGGATGATATGATCAACATGTTGATGTTCACCATTGAAGCTACATCATCTCACGTGATGATCGGTTTTGGTGTAGTGGATATGGATCGTGTACCACTAAACAACTATGAGGGATGTTGTATTAAGTGGGAGTTCATTAGTAATTAGATTAAAACATGAACTAATTATGATGAACATAGTCTGAATAGTATTTTGAATTAAATTTGTAGAATTGACATCCGTTTTCTACCATGCGCTAGTCTTCTAATTGAGATAGAAATACTATTAAGTATGACAAGTAACTTTACGGACTGGTACCGTATTGTTAAAGAATCAAGAAATGATTAAGTCCTATTGCAAACTTTTAGTAAACCTCACATTGCTGATTCAAAGAGCAATGGTTTCAATTAGTACCTAAAATCATCTTGTGTCCATGAAACTTGAAGTTCAAATCCGTTTGAAAAGTAAGGAGCTGGAAATTTTGTTTTCAAAGATAAGCGAGGTATGAGATATATGTGATATCTAAGACCTTATTCAAGATGATAGAATATAATCTGGTGAGACTACATAAACTCATAAGTTTTATGGGAATGTACGAAGGTTGAAGACGCCAGGCGTCCCGATCCTCCAACTAGTTGGGCACTATCGATATTCGCATATCCATGAAGTGATCGTCCTTAGTATGCACCGTTGCTAAGACTCGTTTCGAAGCATCACGTGATGATCGGGTGTTATAGATTCTACGTGTGCATACAACGGGTGCAAGCCAGATTTGCACATGCGAATACTAAGGTTAAACTTTACGAGCCTAGCATGTACAGACATGGTCTCGGAAAGTCGTCATGATTTGATGGATAAAATTATGAGTGAAATTGTTCATCATATTAAAAGTCACTAATAGTGAAATCTGGGACACTTGTCATGTGATGATCAACATCAAAGTAAGAACCTCAAGGTTATTGGTAATTGACCAATGGACCTAGAAGTTATTGAAGGTGAAGTGTTTTCTGAGAATGAGGAAAGCTAAAAGAGAAACTACAAAAGATTTTTGGCAGAAAGAAAGAAAAGACTAGAAAGTCTAGCTCAGGTGTATATAGATGATATACATGTTATGAATGTATTTCTTGTTTGGTCACACAATGAAATTCTTGGGTATTTGTACCATATTGGTTGGTATGAGGTGTCATACAAAACAACGCAATACAAGAATACAATGGCCTAAGTGACTGACAAGGATATGGTAGGAATGCACGTACGGAACAAAATAAAGTGTTATTGTGTTTGTCGTAGGCATTCTACCTAGCCCTTAGAATTTATAATAAAGAACTTAATTAATTGTTATTTTGCTCTGGTCAAATGAAAACAATGAGTTGTTCAAATTATGACATTACTCCATGTACGATGGATAAGTTATTATAAATCTTAATGGTGAAACACACATACATAACACTGACGCTAAAATGCCATAAGGCAAATGATTTGAATTCCACTTTTTTGTGGAACCGCCATTTAGGTCATGTTAGAGAGGAACGCATGAAGGAACTCCATGCAAATGGATTTTTGGAGTCATTTGATTTTTTAATCGTTTGGCGCTTGCAAATCTTTTCTAAAGAGAATGACTGAAATACCGTTCATAGGCCAAGAGTTGAACTAACTTAATGGAAACATACATGATGATATATGTGGTTCACTGGGCATAGTTGTGTGCGGAGATTCTTCTACTTCATGAAAACTTCCAACAATGAATTGAGTATATATATATGTGGATATATTTGATAAGGAAGAAGTTTGAAACATTTGAATGGATTCAAATAAATTTCAGCATGAAGTGGAAATCATCGTAATAGAAAATTCAAATATCTATGATTGGATCATAGTGGAATTATTTGAATTACGAGTTTTAGCGAACATCTAAGAGAGTTATGAAGTTGTTCTACAACTCACGTTTCTTGGAGTATCATAGTGATGATGAAGTATCCAGAGACGTATCCAAACCTTGTTGGATTAATGTTGAGATAAAATAAATGACGCCATTATATTTTTGTGGATTATGCTTTAGAGACTACTCCAAATAGAGCATCATCATGATCCGTTGAAAATGATGAGATGTATGGGTTTGAACCCTTAATAGTCCTTTCTTAAATTTTGGTATGCATAGCATATGTAAATAAGTTTACAACCAAAATCGGATGAATGTCTTTGTTGGTTATCCTAGAGATTTGATTGGGAATTCTTCCCACTATGGAGACAAAGACAAAAGTGTTTGTCACTGTTTATTCTTTCCAAGAAATTGTTTCTAGCGAAGTATTTGAGTGAGAGGACAATAGAACTTGATAAGGTTTATGAACCTGAGCATAATGATTAGAGTAGTGCAGCATCGGAATTGGTTCCGGAAGCGTCCACGACGATCATGGCTCCCATGACTACAAAGTGTTTTAGCCATGGAGATCGAAGTACATATTGAACCTTGTAGGTATGGTTTACTTTGTGATCAAATAAATGATTTGTGGACAAAGGATTGTTTTTGAACAATGATAAACCAACTACAAACAAAGAGGTTATGATGGGCCCTGGGCCCCGGACTAGCTGTCCGAAACACCCGTTATGCATACACATTCACGATCCCATGATCAGTGTGTCGTGAAAGCAATTTTCACAAATATTTTTCCAGGGCTCCCAACCTATAGTCCAATTTCCCTTTGAAAAGAGGCGACAAGTGTGATGAGGTGGTAAGCACCATATCACTAATAGAGGTGTGATCAGTAGGTACCAACAAGGGCTGCACCCTAAGGGTGGATTAATAAAACTCCGGGTGGCGCTAACCACCGACATAATAAATAAAAGACATGCACTTTATAAAACCTGTAATAATGCAAGAGCAAGATATATAGGATCAGAGATGCATCAAGAGGTGGCTTGCCTTGATTGGCTATTTGTCCCTAGACTTCTTCTTCACGAATCATCTGCTCTTCCTTCCTCTTCCAAATCCTCAGCAAGATCCTCTCCTTCTCCGATAGCGTTCGCATTCTAGCGTCGTAAAATGAAAGGCAAACAATCAACACACAGACATAGAAGCAACCACACACTTAACCTAGTAGCAAACCATTCAATCAGAAGCACTAAACAAATCAATCAAACATCACCTATGGCAAGATGGTCATTTTATTTATAAAAGGACTAGCTTTACCGTTACTAGAAAAGGCCTTAACATAATACCCATTAACTAAAAACGTTCTGCCTCGCAACAAATCATAACCTTCACAAACAAAGGTGGCTAATGACCTTTGGAAACCACCAGTAGGGGTCTGGTGCCAAGGTTCAATACGAAACACTTTAAACAAAACAACTCAAATTCCCTAGGGGTAAAATAAGCACTAGCATTAATTTAACAAGCCACTCCAGAATAATGCACACAAAAATTAGGTAAAATCACAGAGAGTAAATCTTGGTTTTTTAAAGCTACAGAAATTGGATTCACTAAATTTGGGTTTATAAAATAATAGTTATGATTTTTATAAAACCAGAAATGACTTAGGGACCAAATAAATGTCCTAAATCTTTCTGTGGCTCAAAAAAATACATGCAGCATATCTACTGGAAGCTATTAACATGTGTAACTCACATGCACTGGAAGTTTTCAAAAATAATCTTTTAAATATTATTAAACATTTTGACAAGGCAGAAACGAGAGCCAACCATATTCAAGGCAAACAGTCATCAGAGCCTATACAACTAGTAAAAAAACATATCACTGGATAGGTACTGAAAAATTTGATCCATCAAAATTGGTTTGACATTTTTCTGAGCCCTAAAATAAATACCACAATTATTATACTGAAAAGGTACTCTGTTTTGGATATAAAATTCCCAGATATTTAACATCGCTCACAAAAATATTTCCTTAGGCACACTGGTAGCCTATGGTGATACCTAACACTGGGATTTGGGTTTATTTCAAAAAACATTTTAGTTTTCGAAATAAAAATCACACAATATCAAACTGGACAGATCTTAACTTCTAAGCTAACCCAAATCCAGTAAGCTTCTGCTATGGTATGATACACCAAAATGAAGCTACTGGGATGTACTTTCTACAAATATTAACCCTACTGCAAAAAACATAAACAAAACCCTCACAATTTAATAAACACTACACACACAACATTTTACCAAAACAATTTCCAGTAAATATATATAGCATAAAATCACATGCATGCAACTAGAGATGTTCAGTAATTTATTTTTAAACCTGTATAAATTTGAATCATTGCATTTGAGTATCTGAGGAATTGCTTTCCACAACTGGCGCGTGGTTGACGTGGGAGGTTTGATGGCGGTTGACGGGCTTGATGGAGTGTCTTGATTCGTCCCCGGCAACAGCGCCAGAAAATAGCTTGATGTCTACGCACACTTCTATTCCTGTAGACAGTGTTGGGCCTCCAAGAGCAGAGGTTTGTAGAATAGCAGCAAGTTTCCCTTAAGTGGATCACCCAAGGTTTATCGAACTCAGGGAGGAAGAGGTCAAAGATATCCCTCTCAAGCAACCCTGCAATCACAATACAAGAAGTCTCTTGTGTCCCCAACACACCTAATACACTTGTCAGATGTATAGGCGCACTAGTTCGGCGAAGAGATAGTAAAACACAGGTGGTATAGATGGTGGTAATATTCAGCACAACTTAGTTATTACGATGAACTCTCAGACATGGAAAGCTATCAAGTCCAACTACACCTTCAACTATTTAAGTAGAGTTTGTAGTACGGCACAAGCTTAAAGACAACAATCCACTACTAATTTTAACTTATTTATCCAGCAAGCCTTACCATCTAAATATCTCAAAACATTTGCAAAGAATCAAGTTATCAAAGCTCAATGATCTACAAGATTATGCAAGTGTTTCATTATACCACTACCACATGCAACATTTCCTTAACCAACCGAATAACAATGAACGAAGCAGTTTCAACCTTCGCAATGAACATAAAAAGCTAAGAACACATGTGTTCATACGAACCAGCGGAGCGTGTCTCTCTCCCACACAAGGATGAACTTATTCAAACAAAACAAAAATAAAAACAAACAGACGCTCCAAGTAAAGTACATAAGATGTGACCGAATAAAAATATAGTTTCAAGAGAAGAAACCTGATAAGTTGTCGATGAAGAAGGGGATGTCTTGGGCATCCCCAAGCTTAGGTGCTTGAGTCTTCTTGAAATATGCAGGGATGAACCACGGGGGCATCCCCAAGCTTAGACTTTTCACTCTTCTTGATCATAGTATATCATCCTCTTCTCTTGACCCTTGAAAACTTCCTCCACAAACTCGAAACAAACTCATTAGAGGGTTAGTGCATAATCAAAAATTCTCATGTTCAGAGGTGACACAATCATTCTTAACACTTCTGGACATTACCCAAAGCTACTGGAAGTTAATGGAACAAAGAAATCCATCCAACACAGCAAAAGAGGCAATGCGAAATAAAAGGCAGAATCTGTCTAAACAGAACAATCCGTAAAGACGAATATTCCAGAGGCACTTAACTTGCTCAGATGAAAAGCTCAAAACTAATGAAAGTTGCGTACATATCTGAGGATCACACACGTAAATTGGCAGATTTTTTTGATTTTTTTACAGAGAGTTCTGCACAAATTCGTGACAGACAGCAATTCTGTTTCTGCGCAGCAATCCAAATCTAGCATCAACTTTACCATATAGACTTTACTTGGCACAAAAACATGATAAGGAGAGGTTGCTACAGTAATAACAACTTCCAAGACTCAAATATAAAACAAAAGTGCTGTAGTAAATAAACACATGGGTTATCTCCCAAGAAGTTCTTTCTTTACACTCGCAAGAAATAAGAGTTGAAGCAATAAGAGAGCATCAAGAAGCAAATTCAAAACACATTTAAGCCTAACCCAGTTCCTATGAAAAGGAATCTTGTACACAAATAAATTCATGAAGAACAAAGTGACAAGCATAGGAAGGCAACACAAGCGCAACTTCAATATTCTCAACATAAAGAGGGGAAACTTAATATTATTAAGATGCATATAACCATGTTTTCCTCTCTCATAATAACTTTCAGTAGCATCATTGACAAACTCAACAATATAACTATCACATGAAGCATTCTTATTCACATGCATAAAATAATTACTACTCCCAACATAAGCATAGTCATTCTTATTAATTGTAGTGGGAGCAAATTCAACAAAGTAGCTATCATTATTATTCTCATCAAGTGTAGGAGGCATAGTATAATCATAATAAAATTTACTCTCCATAGTAGGCGGCACCAAAATACCACTATCATTATAATCATCATAAATAGGAGGCAAAGTATCATCAAAGAAAATTTTCCTCAATGCTTGGGGGACTAAAAATATCATGCTCATCAAAACCAGCTTCCCCAAGCTTAGAATTTTCCATATCATTAGCAAAAATGGTGTTCAAAGCGTTCATACTAATATCATTGCTACTAGCATGCAAATAAGATTCCATATGTTTTTTAATTTTCGCAGCAAACAATCCATGTCTTAACTCAGGAAATAGATTAAGAAGCTCACAGTTGTTTTCCATTATGCCTTACTAGTGTAAAACAAGAAACAAAAAGATGCAATGCAGGATCTAAAGGAAATAGCTTCGAGCACTTACAACAGAGAAAATAACTTAGTTACACAGGACCGGAGTGTGAGTGCCTTTTACCTTTCCTCCCAGCAACGGCGCTAGAAAAATGGCTGTCCACAACGGCGCGTGGTTGACGTGGGAGGTTTGATGGCGGTTGACGGGCTTGATGGAGTGTCTTGATTCGTCCCCGGCAACAGGAGAAAATAGCTTGATGTCTACGCACGCTTCTATTCCTGTAGACAGTGTTGGGCCTCCAAGAGCAGAGGTTTGTAGAACAGCAGCAAGTTTCCCTTAAGTGGATCACCCAAGGTTTATCGAACTCAGGGAGAAAGAGGTCAAAGATATCCCTCTCAAGCAACCCTGCAATCACAATACAAGAAGTCTCTTGTGTCCCCAACACACCTAATACACTTGTCAGATGTATAGGCGCACTAGTTCGGCGAAGAGATAGTAAAACACAGGTGGTATAGATGGTGGTAATATTGTAGGAAGTAAAGATGCAGTAAAACATTAAACAAGCGGTGCCAGAAAATAGCTTGCTGGCGTGGGAAGCAATTCTTTGTGGTGGAAACAAGGCCTAGGGATCCTACTTTCACTAGTGGACACTCTCAACATTGATCACATAAATAAATAAGTTCTCTTCCGTTGTGCTACATATACTCTTGTTTGATAATGAACATCATTCGTTGCGTAGGGCTACAAGAGCACCTCAATGCCGGAGTTAACAAGCTCCACAACATTCGATATTCATGTTTAAGTAACCTTTAGAGCATAATAGATCTTTGCAATTTAAACCGAGTACTACATAGCATACACACTGTCACCTTTACGCTATGAAGGGGGAATAGATCACATCAATACTATCATAGTAATAATTAACTCCATAACCTACAAGAGATTATGATCATAACCTACGCCAAGAACTACACGATGCACACACTGTCACCATTACACCGTGAAGGAGGAATATACTACTTTAATAACATCACATGAGTAGCACATAGACTATTAGTGATACAAAGCTCATCATATGGATCTCAATCATGAGAGGCAATTCATGAGATCATTGTATTGGGGTACAGAGAGAGATTAACCACATAGCTACCGGTAGAGCCCTCAGCCCCGGTGGAGAACTACTCTCTCCTCATCATAGGAGACAGCAGCGCGATGAAGATGGCGGTGGTGTCGATGGAGGCCTTGGCACTTCCCCATCCGTCGTCTGGAACGGAGACTCTGTCCCCGAATCTTGGCTTCGCAATGGCGGCGGCTCTGGAACTTTTCCCGTATCGTGGCTTTTTTCGTGTCGAAGATTTAGGTCAGGGGGCTTCTTATAGGCGAAGAGGCGGAGTCGGAAGGGTTGCGGGGCAGCCACACAATAGGGGCGCGCCCCATGGGCCGCGCCCTGGGCGTGTGGTGGCCTGTGGCCCTCCTCTGGTCCCTCTCGGGTGTTGGAAGCTTCGAATTCTAAGATGCGGGCGTTGATTTCGTCCAATTCGAGAATATTTCCTTACTAGGATTTCTGAAACCAAAAACAGCAAAAACGGCATGGCATCTCGTTAATAGGTTAATTCCGGAAAATGCATAAATATGACATAAAGTGTGTATAAAACATGTAGGTATTGTTATAAAACAAGCATGGGACATAAGAAATTATGGATACGTTTGAGACGTATCAGGAATATTTGGTGAATTTAAAAGTGGAGCAGATCTAACAGGTTATTTATTTCCAGAAAAAAAAGAACGAGACCGGGCCAAAACGGCCCGATCAGAAGGATTCGATCGCGGGCCACGAAGGAAGGGCCCCCGGCGGGGCCTTCAGCCATGCAGGGCTGGGCTGCATGCAGCCGTTGGGTCCCGATCCCACGGCTCACGAGGAGAGCCACCGGACAGCGACCAGAAACAGGCGATACCGGTTCCTAATCAACGGAGGGAGATCGGGAGCCCACCGAGGGAGGCCTGGAGGCGACGGAGGCATGGCGAGGACGTGGACGTGGATGCGGTCGGGGCCAGATCGGAGCGGCAAGTCGCAACGGAGCAGCCGGCCGAGTCGCGCGTCCACGCACGCTCACAGGCGAGTGGACACGGGTGACCCGACACCGGCGAGCTCACGGACGGACGTCGACAACGGCGACCATCCGAGGCGCTACCTGCACGCAGAGAGCAGGGTGACAGTCAGGCCAGCGCAGGGGCCCGACGAGGTCATGCAGACGAGCGCCCGGACGATGACTCGGAAGGCTGCCAAAACCGTCGGCGCTGCCGATGTTACAGACGACGGCGTCAAAACGGGGCTCACCAAGGGGTTCGATGACGACGGAGGGGTGGTCGCGGATGGTGCGGAGGTCTTGCTTGGCTAGGACATGCAGCGACATCCCTGGACGTCGACGTGGACAGCGGCGAGCGCATGCAGTGGCGGCCTCCTGGGTGTCGACGCGGAAGTGTGCGCGACACGGAAGTAACAAGCGGAGGTCGACGCCAGCGGCTTCCCAATGATTCTTGGGCAAGAAAAGGAGGCGGTTGACGACGGTGAAGAACATAGACAGGGAATATAAAAGGGAAAGAGAAGCGGAGGGCGTCAGCCGCGATGTGAACGACGACGCGCATCCCGGCCGGACAGCTCCGGCTCGGCGTCTCTGTGGGCGAGGAAGGAGAGTAGAATCTGGGCTTTTGGTGTGGTTTCTGATAGGCATGTGGGGAAGTGGGGCGACGGGAAGGGAAGAGAGGGCTCGGGGTCTCTGTTTGAGGGAGTGGAAGCCGTGGTGCACCGCGACTGGGCGTGCACCGCGTCCATGGCGAGGGTGGCGACGTCGACGGCCATCCATTGGGCAAAAAGGGCGGTGGGCTGGACAGCGGGAAGGTGCCAAGGCACATAGACATTGCAGGAGAGGCGGGGCAGTGGTCTTGTTCGTCTCTTTGCTCGGGATGAGACACCACAACGCTTGCACGCCAAGTGTTCGACGGGCGTCGGAGTACCAGAGCGGCTCGGTAGCGGCCAGGAGGAAGAGTACAAGGGGAAGTGGGTGCACTGGTGTGGTCAAGTACATCGAGGGGAGGCTGATGGCGCGGTGGTTTGGTCGTTCGTGGTGGATTCAAAAACGAGACATGCCATGGGCGTGCATGGCGGTAAGAGGGAGAGGCAGAGAGGCTAGGGTCGGAACCAGGAGGTCGTGGGGCTTGTAGGGGTACTGTAGCTCGTGTTGGTACTTGTGAAAAGTAGAGACGTCGGTTGCAACAAGGAATCTGGCTCAAGATCTTGATCAAAACTTGCACCGGGGTCTATCTCTCTTTCTCATACTCCTCCAAGGGGAACCTGCCAAAAAGGGGGTGCAGTGTTACAGGGAGGGACGACCAGAGGGAGAGAAGGGTGCAGGTGTGAGGGCCTTGGGTGGTTTAGCAACTAGAGAGAGAGGGGAGTAGTAGGGAACACCCGCACACATGCATGGCCGGCTCTCATTTTGCAAACAAAAGTGGACATGAGGTGGTGCCAAAATGACCATGCATGATGACCAAGAAAAGTCACATATCACCCAGGTTTAGTTTGATGAGGTTGAACAAGATTTGGAAGATGTTTAAATAGATGGAGAGAGAAATGGAGATTAGTCATTTGAATAGTCAATGATCACTTCCTTAATGCCTAAGGCCAAATTGGAATGAATTTTTTTGTAAACAAGGCCTTTGAAAATTTGAAGAAGTAAAAGAGGCTATTTTGAGTTCAATATATCTACTAGCACTAACCTGCATCAAAGATTACGTTCAAGAGTTTTGGGGGAAGAAGAGAAATGCAAGAAATGACATTATAGCCATCACATGCATTAATGGCAATAAGAAAATAGGTTAAAGTAAACTATTTTATTCCAAATAATTTGGAAAAGAATGGTTTGGTAAATATGGAATAAAATAAGTTTGTAGAAAGTACATTTCAAAAGGAAATAAAAATAGAATAGGACATATTAGTCACATAACCAATTTTTAAATAGAGAAAATTTGAAATGGTGTGATAAGAAAAACTAGAAAGAGCTTTGTGGTTAAAGTAGAGAAGAAAAGTAGGGTTTTGGGAATTTTGGAAAAGAAGGAGAAATAACTTGGTTTGAGTAAAAATAATTTTGAAGAAAGTATTTTCTCAAGGGTAGATGATTACTACATAATGTAACAATCATTTATTCACTTGGTTTTGTGAAGATTAAACTTGGATTAAAGAAAAAACACGAGGTAAAAGTGGAATAAGTGATCTTGAGTTTAAACATTGGGGAGAGCACAAGATCAAGTGGAAAATATAGGTTGCAAGGGTAGCATGATACATGCAAGTCGTGGAAGTTGTAGAGGGGGTTGTATAGATGAGATCCATGCCTTGAGTTCACCTATAACAGGATTGAGGTACTAGGAATCAACTGCCAAAGTTTGAATATTTTAACACTACCGAAACAGGTTATTGACTCGGCCTCAAAACCATCAAGGATAAGTGGGCATATGAGTGATCTGGTCCAAGGCAATGGTATGGTTTGGAAGTGCTAAAGACAAGGTAGGCCTAGGACCAAGTGCATTGCCTTAGAGGGAAAGGGGTAACTTAATCCAGAGGCTCCCACATGGAACCTGATGACAGTTTTAGGACTTGGTCAAATTTTGGAGTTGTTCCAAGGTTGGTGTCTAGGGTTCAAGATATAGAAGGGTTAGGGAGTAGATGATATTCAAACTTGAATAAAGGATAGGGTGAGCTCAAAGTGCATCACAAGGAGGATCACAAGGTAGGTGCATTCATGGTTCCACAAATGGAAGGATTTTAGCTAGGGGGTTTCTAGATGGTTTTACTCCTGGAAGGGTTATGCTGTGAGGTAACTCAAGACACATATATCGGAACCAACAGATCAAGCCAATACATCTACAAGCAGACCAAAGCAATTCATAATCACATCAAGGCAATTCATCTGCAAGCAGATCAAGGCAATTCATCTTAATTAGTTGTTAGAAAAAGTTTTTGTTCCCCCTGATTTTTGCACTCTGGACACTTAACAAGGTTGAAAAAGTTGCGGTGTTACAGATCCTTCCCCCCTTAAAATAATCTCGTCCCGAGATTACTAAGCGTAGTACTAGAGAAGTTGTTAGAAGCTAAATTAAGTTAGACTCTATCCGCCGATAGACGTGTCGTTGTCGGAAAGTCACACCTTCAGCTTCGGAGAGACACGGTAGATTTTCACCGAGGACAAGCTTCGTGAAGAGGTTGACTTCTCTATGCCGGCGTTAGACCTATAGCTTCCTAACAATCTTCGAGGGGTCTATGACTCTTGGAGGGTTAGAGCATCCAAACGGTGCTTTAGAAAGGTTGAAAGTTTTAGGGTTAGCTTAAACATTTAGTGGAAGACGAAGTCTTCCACCCTTAAGATTGTTCAGCGGGGGTTCAGGAAAGGTTAGAGCTTCTGTCATGGGGTCCTGTCGGGCGCTCTTGAGGAAGTTATCGATCTCCCGTCTTGAGTTTAAGAGCCTTCAGGGGCGAAGTGCAATCTACGGCTTCAAGATGCACACACAACATTTACTGCTCTATAAGGCGCTCATTAAGTTAGTAAGTCAGCGGAACTCCTGGTGGGTCTTCACATAAAGCAGCGACAACGCGGTCGTCGAAAATAGTCTTCAGCTTTAGGGTTGGTGTTCATTAAAGTACACAAAATCTTGAGTCTTGAGTTGTCCGTAAAGGCTTCACTTGATGAGGACCAGATGGACTTTGCAGAGTAACTTGGCTTCGGTGCTACAACTCACTTAGCTTGTTAGAAGGTGAGTCAGGCTGAGATTTTAAGAAGATAACCTCAAGGTTACCGCAATTATGCTCTACGGTTAGACAAAATTTGTAGGGCTTCATCTTTTCGTGGAGTTGCAGTCGATCTTGAAGGTACTGGCTTCTTCTTCGTTGGCATCGGAGGATGTATTCAGTTGAATGGCGTACTAATTTAGGGACTCCAGGAAAACAGGGTTTGATCTAGTTGTTACCCAAGTTAGAGTTAGGGTCGTTACCTTTTCAAACTAACCGTTAGAATTTCCACCCGAAAATTTGCTGAATGCGAGGAAAACATCTTAGGGGGGGTTTCCTAGACAGGGTTACCACACAAAGAGGGTTTTTCAGGCCTAAAGGCTAAAACAAGCATACACACAACAAGCTATCACAAGCACTCAAGCAGCAAATTCAGAACACCACAAGTAATCATGAAAACCACACGAGGTATTTCAAGTACCCAGGGATGCCTAATACGCGGGGGTAGCTCAATCAAAGCAATTGAGTTAATTTTTCCTATCTATCCTACAGGCCTGGGGTTCGCCATAGATGCAGACATCTTCATTTTGCTGATATTGAGCTCAACATGGATTCTTGTAGCAGTTGATGGTGAAGCAGGTCTGGTGTTGAGTCTTTGATGTTGAGGCGAAGGCGAAAACTGCGTAGGACTTCTGGTCTCAACATCTTGGGAATGTGAGGTCTTCGAAGGTGTTCAGAAGGGTAGCTGTTGAGGTACTCCAAGTCGACAATTTATTGTAACTGGCCTAAAAATTACTAGTCAAGAAGTGAGGACTTGATCCTTGACGATTGCAAAAGTGCAAGTCCCAAGAGAAACAAGGTCAACTCCTTGACAGACTTTGGTGACAACCAAAGACATGTTCTTTTTATCCCTATACGCGTACTGCTAAGTCGACGTCCATCTTTAATAGTTGCAGTCGGAGATACTTGAGGCTTCCTGAAAGGTTGATCCATCTTCGACTTCGAGTCTCCGAGTCTGAATTGGGGACATCGTCCAATATGTTGATTTTGAAGAGGATGAGATAGTAAAATCAGAAGTTTTCAAAGTCCTTTGAAATCAGAGAGCGAGGTAAGAATTAGAAGTTTTGATGCGATAAGAAAATTAGAAGCTATTCTTGTGTTTAATGAAGAAATAATTTGTTTCGTAAATAGTTTTTCCTAAAGTACTTGATTTCTAACTAACGTCAATGCTAACTAGGGTCTCCTACAGTCAGGATGGCTCTGATACCAGCTCTGTGGGGCCCCAGACTAGCTGTCTGAAACAACCGTTATGCATACACATTCACGATCCCATGATCAGTGTGTCGTGAAAGCATAACCGAACTGGTATCAAATACATCATCCATTACAGTACCGAGTAAAAGATTACAATGGTCACATGACCAGATACTTACATAATAGCCATAATGGCGGGAGATCATCAACCACACAACGGGAATACTTCAGACGAAAGCGTTCGCATGGTCCAAGTCATGCCATAACCCTACAGGCAACTGACTGGGAAGACGTTCCTGGCTCGCATAGACGTCGTCAACTCCGTCTTCATCTGTCAAGTCCAAGTCTAGCCAAGTAAATATCCAGGGACAAAGCCATGAGTACATTATGAATTGTACTCGCAAACCACCTTAGAGAGAAGTAAAGGATATGCAATTTGGCAGTAGCAAGGAGCAGGCACTATTCTAGGGCGACAAGGAGTGAGAGATGGTTTCTCTCGAGAATATGACATCTATATCTTTGTTGAAAACCTTTTTGAAAACAAGTTTATTTGCAGACTAATAGGTAAGGATGACCCATTTTCCTTTCCGGCCATCTCATATGGCCAAAATAACTTTTTCCAACTTTCCACCGTACCTCCCAGGTACATTTCCACCAGTCCCACTGGTATTATTTTCCCGAAACAATTTTGAGAAAACACTTTTATAAACCAAAACTTCCCTATAATGCCACGTACCGCCGTTCTCATGTCCATAACCGCGGACACGGCTATTCGAATAGATTTACACTCTGCAGAGGTTGTACACTTTCCCCACAAGATCCGGATACTTATCGTGTGGGCATCATCCCCGCATAACAACATATGCCACGACAAATACCCGATCGCAGTTTTTCGCCTGCTCGCCTTAGCCTAAGACATGCCGCCTAGAGTTGTACCTCCCAACACCAGAGTCCGAGGGGTCGTTTACCTGGGAGTAGTAAATTCCCCGACCCGCTTGATCCTCCGGAATGCCGCGACCAACTACGGGGCATTATTCAATGGGAGCTCATAGGTTGTACCCCTGCCATCGATACGCAATGGAAAGGTGTTCCCAGTTTTTCGGGAAGGCCACGGTCGATAGGTGTCCATGTTCGGACTACCCCTTACATTTGCAGGACCCAAACTAAGGCGAGACAAACTACTACACTATGCCCCGTCCCACTAAAGGGTAATGTGGTTGTACTGGCTAGGTCCGGTTTCGTACTATGGTCACCAAGGTTTTTCAAAAACATCTTTTCATCTCCATTTGCCTCCAGCAATATCTTTCATAAACCTTTTTGTGTTTCACAAAAACCACACTTGGGCAGGGCAGCCCCATTCCAAGGTTTTCCAGAAAAAACCTTTTTTGCTTGAAAACAACTTTCACAAATATTTTTCCAAGGCTCCCAACCTATAGTCCAATTTCCCTTCGAAAAGAGGCGAAAAGTGTGATGAGGTGGTAAGCACCATATCACTAATAGAGGTGTGATCAGTAGGTACCAGCAAGGGCTGCACCCTAAGGGTGGATTAATAAAACTCCGGGTGGCGCTAACCACCGACATAATAAATAAAAGACATGCACTTTATAAAACCTGTAATAATGCAAGAGCAAGATATATAGGATCAGAGATGCATCAAGAGGTGGCTTGCCTTGATTGGCTATTTGTCCCTAGACTTCTTCTTCACGAATCATCTGCTCTTCTTTCCTCTTCGAAATCCTCAGCAAGATCCTCTCCTTCTCCGATAGCGTTCGCATTCTAGCGTCGTAAAATGAAAGGCAAACAATCAACACACAGACATAGAAGCAACCACACACTTAACCTAGTAGCAAACCATTCAATCAGAGGCACTAAACAAATCAATCAAACATCACCTATGGCAAGATGGTCATTTTATTTATAAAAGGACTAGCTTTACCGTTACTAGAAAAGGCCTTAACATAATACCCATTAACTAAAAATGTTCTGCCTCGCAACAAATCATAACCTTCACAAACAAAGGTGGCTAATGACCTTTGGAAACCACCAGTAGGGGTCTGGTGCCAAGGTTCAATACAAAGACTTTAAACAAAACAACTCAAATTCCCTAGGGGTAAAATAAGCACTAGCATTAATTTAACAAGCCACTCCAGAATAATGCACACAAAAATTCGGTAAAATCACAGAGAGTAAATCTTGGTTTTATAAAGCTATAGAAATTGGATTCACTAAATTTGGGTTTATAAAATAATAGTTATGATTTTTATAAAATCAGAAATGACTTAGGGACCAAATAAATGTCCTAAATCTTTCTGTGGCTCAAAAATACATGCAAATACTACTGGAAGGTATTAACATGTGTAACTCACTTGCAGGAACTCAAAAGTGATATTCTATTTCCTTACCATTTTGGGTGAGTGTTTCTGTCTTGAGCACATTCTCTTTTGTTTACTCCATGCATGGTATGTGGCTAATCGATGAGTTATGCATGATGTGCATGTATCGTGTCCGCAGGTTCCACTGGATTCTGCTAGTAATTCAATTTCACGACTCCACAGTTCTCGTCCACGACTCTCTGAATCTGGATGCAAAGCTTTGGGCCGACATGAGAAAATTGATGCAGAAGTAATTATTTTCATTCATTTGTGCTCTATATCGATCGGCCTATTTCGTTCATTTCCTAATATCAAGTAACTAATAACTCTCTTGTTCATTTAATTTTCTTTGCCTCGTAGGGTTTGGAGACGGTTCGTAGATGAAAAGGTCGGTGAATTCAAAAAAGAGCTACAATTTAAAAGGACAGTGACTGGGACTGGGGATATTCAGCCACCGGGGACCAATCTAGGTGGATACTATGTTTGTGAGAACATTAGGAGATACACCTCTGAGCGGGTTCCGTGTGATAACAATGTCAAGAGGAATAACCTCCGGAAGACGCTTAGTCCAGAGCTCGCTTCCGACCACTTCAAGAGGAACTAGCTGGATGGTTCGTGAGGGAAGTCATCGATCCTAAAGGAGAACACTATGTAGAGGACGTAGAACTTCATATGCACTAAATTATGTATGGAAACTTGTTCAAAATTGTATATGGTCATCCGATATTGAATATATATTGTATATTCCTCTTCAATTCTTTTTGGTTCTAACTAGGAAGCATAGGCGCGGCGGCACGCCGCGCCCGTGGTATTATTATTGTTTTAGCATGCATAGTTACTCTTAGCTCCTTCTAAGATATATAGTAAAGCAAGTTTTATTTTACTTGTAATTGTATCGGATGGCTAGTACGTTGATGGATGGAGTTAGTTACATTCAGTCATATATTGGTCCATCTAAATGGGTGCATTGGCAATTTTGATCCACATTTGGTACCGTCAGTTCTTAAGATCGTGGACATAGAGGAAAAAAGACAGAGCAACCGGTCTGTATAGGTAACCAGAGGAACGCTTCTCCCTCAAAAAAAGAAAAAGACCCAGAGCAACCCCACTTAAAAAAAGGGTAACCAGCAACCAGAGGATTCGAGAGAAAGGGGAGGCAAAGCAACCCGTAGAGTAGGGAGAGAAAGGGGAAACGCGAAGCAATCCGTTGATAGTAGGGTGAGGAACTCTACTCGTCGACGTCTGCAGCGGTGCTCCGCGGGCCAAGATCTATGGCGTTGGCATGGCCAGTCTGGCTGGTCGGCTTACCGAGGAAGAAGAACTGATTGGTGACAACAGCTAGTGACGAATGGACAATGGCTGGAGACGAATCGAAGATTGGGGATTGATCTGGTATGTCACTATTTCTTGAGTTTCTACCAGTGGAAATGGATCTTTTCTGCGCTGGAACTCTGAGTGTAATCCGAATCTGAAACTGAAACTATATGTCTTGATAATTCTTCTGACACAAAGTATTGTAGCTGAGCTTTTTCCCTGTCTTAATAGGCAACTTTTTATGACTAAACTATTGTGTGTTCATTAATACCATTGTATCCATCCAGGGAACAAAGAATTAAAGCAAGCAGGACAAAGTAGCTGCAATGTTCTGAATTTTGATTGTGATCTGCTTAACTCACTGAATTGACAATAAATTCAGTAACAAACACTACTTAACTGACACAAACTGCCGTGGCTAACTGAAATACTGAATTTCAAACACTTCGGCAGCATTTACAAAGACAAAACGCGTAGTTACAACATACTTCAGCGAAAACGGCGGATAGTGCTTGCACATCAGCACCAACCATTTTAAATTTTATGGCTTAGTACACATGTAGAGTGTGCAAGAGGAAAAAAAAGAAAATTGCACATGCGAACTAACACACCTACACCTCACCAAGCACTGTATATGTTTCAGCAAACACCAAACTCTTAAGATATATGAACTTAAGAGAGCTCAGCGAGGATGACCAGCAGTATGTGAATTTCAGTATCAGCTACCATAAGCCTAGTGATGCGAGGAACTCCAACGGAAGAATGGTGCTTCTAGTAGAAAGCTAAATCTGAAAGAAAGAACAACGAAAAACGACATCAGTTAATCTCGCTAATGCTTCTCCTCTGTCTTCCTCAGCATTTTTTCACGCATCAGCAAAGATGAACGTTTATAAGGTGTAAACTGAACCTCTTTTTAGCTGTGGCTTGAATTGATCTATACAATTAGCTGGCACACATCCTTCCATTCTGTTCCCCTAGGATAGAAATAAGATTCAATGCTTATTGGACTAAAAAAAATCTGCTGCAAAAAATATATTAAGAGAGGTATACAACGTAGACTAAATTTTCGAGTCTAGTACAGAGGGATGTCTGAAAACATTATTACCTTGCCGGCACCAATCAGTTTCAACATGTGACTCAGAAGAATGAAAATATTACTGAAATGGAAATGGTACTTGTGATAATCATTGCATGCATTTCAACCTAAAGTTATTCTAGTACTGAGATATCTAGACAACGTGTAATTCAGAAAAATAGAAGAGTGTAAACTGAACTTCTTTTAGCGGTGGCTTGAATTGGACTATACAATTAGCTGGCGCGCATCCTTCTACTCTGTTCCCCTAGGATAGAAGTAAGATTTCAATGCTTCTTGGACTAAAAAAATCTGCAATAATTATAAGAAGAGAGGTACATAACGAAAACTAAATTTTCGAGTCTAGTACTAAGGGATGTCCGAAAGCATTATTACCGACACCAATTAGTTAGAAACCTAGTCAACACAACTGAGAAGAATGAAAATACTACATAAATGGTAAGCATGCAGCTGAACATAAAGTTACTCGAGTTATATCTAGCCAACGCGTAACTCAGAAAAATGGAAGAGTGTATGTCTGAACCAATGCGCCAACAAAAATTGCTCCAGCCATTAAATTTAGCAGCTTGCTCTCCCAGTAAGTCAAGAGAGGCACACAATAGTCATAGAAAGTTATCTAACCACATACTTAAATATATATATACTCACCTAATGTTTATGGAGGAAAAAGCTAGGGAATCCGTAAATGTATACCGCAGAGTAATCTAGAATCCACCATGTGAAAATTTGGAAACTCACCAGTGAAACAACATGCTTTGTAGCTCAGTGCAACACCTCAGTTTTACTGACGATGCCACAGCCCACGCTATTTCAAATATAATGCCTCTTCTCGTTTTATATATCCATCACATATGTTTTTTACACGACATTTTTTCTCACTGACCTTTCTTATCCATGAATCCGAGAATATGGTATAGTGCATCCTCATCACCTTGGCATGAAACTAAAAATAGAACACCATGGGTGATGAGTGTGACAAATAGAACAATGGCACAATGTGGGTGGAGTTTTTCATAGAAGCGATATAAAATACCATTTTTTCCAAACATTATAAATGAACATTATTGGCAGAGAAAATCACTCAACAATCTCTTCTAGACGTTTAAGGACTCATGTGGCACGCAGCTGAAATCAACATGTGTACCTTAGCAACAAAACTCTCTGTCCATGGTACTGTTAGTTCCCGCTGTACTATCTGCACTCACCTAGTATTGAAAATCTTTGACCAATTTAGCCACGGGAGTGGAAATGTTGAAACACTTTTACTGGGAAAATCAGAACTGTAGTTATGGATTGCATAATAAACGCTAAATAAAAGAAAGAATGTGTATTGACAAACTGCAAACCTGAAACATGATAGTATTGCTGCGTTTTCATAGCTAAGCCTGTTGAATTAGGAAATCTGAAAGCACACTAATCCAGAAGAACCAAAACCAAATCACTAAATTAAGAAGACCTTCATTTTATTTTTTCCATGAACAACCTGTTGAATACAATCTTTTCACTGGTTGCTACTTAAGGAGGGCTTATGCTCACACTTACGAAGCGTTCACTACTGCCAGACACTACTGCCAGACAATTGGGTGGTCACCTTGCATAGAATTCAACAACACAGAGCACCAATAGTCTGAGCTACTGAGCTACTCTTGTCAATGATGGTGAGCTGCAAATCCTGAGTTGTAAACAATGCCATCAGGGACTAAATCTTTTTTCTAATATTAATACCTTGGTAAATAAGCAAGAGCCAAATCCAGGAGCCTACCCATGACCCCATGAGGCCCATATCCTCGGTGGCGCGCTAGAGGGCCCTGGAGCAGGTTGAGGCAGTCCTTCATGGGCATCTCCTCTTGGAAGGAGCTGAGAAACTCCACCCTACTGTCCGGGCGGCGCAGACCTCGAATTTATGGCTGAGGAAGGCAAACTTCAGGCTATCGTTGGCCTTTACGACGTTGCGGCCATCGAGCTGCTCGATGCCGGCGATGGTGTGGAGATGTGTGGTTTTGCCGGCGCCGTTGACGCCCACAATCCCCACCTTCTACCCGCGCTGCACTCAAGGACACCAGTTGGATATGCCCTCTAGCCACACACCCGACGGGATGGTCGACGCGCCGCTGTTCGTAAAACCGGATTTGGCTGTGGCGGAGTCATTGGAGAGGAGTGCAGATCACCCTGTAGGGATTCGTTGCATAGAAAACAAAAAATTTCCTACCGCGAGAACGCAATCCAAGCCAAGATGCAATCTAGAAGACGGGAGCAACGAGGGGATGATCGAGACTCACCCTTGAAGATTTCCAAAGCCTATAAGAGTAGGCTCTTATTGCTGCGGTAGACGATCACTTGCTTGCAAAAGCGCGTAGAAGATCTTGATCACGGTGCCACAATCGGGCAGCACCTCCGTACTCGTTCACACGTTCGGTGTTGATGAAGACGACGTCCTTCTCCCGTTCCAGCGGGCAGCGGAAGTGGTAGATCCTCCTCGGAATCCCGGCAGCACGACGGCGTGGTGGCGGTGGTGGTGGAGATCTCCGCGAGCTTCGCCTAAGCGTATGCGGGAGAGGTGGAGGAGGAGAGGCTAGGGTTTGGGGAGAGGGGCTTGGGCGCCGGCCACAAGGGCGGCCAAGGTGGGAGGCAAGAGTGGCCGGCCACCCTCCCCTTGTCCCTCATTATATAGGTGGAAAACCCCAAAGACTTGGACTCCAACTCTTCGAATACCCGAATCCAAAACTTGCCTAAAGGTGGGAAACCTTCCCAAGGGAATCCACTCAGGTGGGATTCCCACCTTTCCTTTGGGTGGGTTGGCCGGCCACCCAGGGAGTCCACCTGGGACTCCTCCCCCTTAGGGTTGGCAGGTCATGCAGGTGGAGTCTCCACTTTCCATGGTGATTTCTTCCGGACTTTTCTAGAACCTTCTAGAACTGCCATAAATGCACCGGATCATTTCCAAACTTGGAATATGACTTCCTATATATGAATCTTATTCTCCGGACCATTCGGACCTCCTCGTGATGTCCTGGATCCCATCCGAGACTCCGAACAAAACTTGAACTCCATTCCTTATTCCATATCTACGTAAACGACATCAAACCTTAAGTGTGTCACCCTACGGTTCGTGAACTATGTAGACATGGTTGAGACCTCTCTCCGACCAATAACCAATAGCGGGATGGAGATCCATAATGGCTCCCACATATTCAACGATGACTTAGTGATCGAATGAACCATTCATACGATACCCATTCCCTTTGTCACGCGATATTTTACTTGTCCGAGGTTTGATCATCGGTATCTCTATACCTTGTTCAACCTCGTCTCCTGACAGTACTCTTTACTCGTACCGTGGTATGTGGTCTCTTATGAACCATTCATATGCTTGCAAGCTATTTAGACGACATTCCAGAGAGGGCGGAGTATATCTATCCGTCATCGGGATGGACAAATCCTGTTGATCCATATGCCTCAACTCATACTTTCCGGATACCTAATCCCACCTTTATAACCACCCATTTACGCAGTGGCGTTTGATGTAATCAAGGTACCCTTCCGGCATAAGTGATTTACATGATCTCATGGTCGAAAGGATTAGGTAACTATGTATCGGAAGGCTTATAGCAAATGAACTTAATGACGTGATCTTATGCTACGCTTAATTGGGTGTGTCCATTACATCATTCACATAATGATATAACCTTGTCATTAATTAACATCCAATGTTCATGATCACGAAACCTTGATCATCTATTAATCAACAAGCTAGTTATACAAGAGGCTTACTAGGGACTCCTTGTTGTTTACATAACACACATGTATCAATGTTTCGGTTAATACAATTATAGCATGGTATGTAAACATTTATCATAAACACAAAGATATATAATAACCATTTTATTGCCTCTGGGCATATCTCCAACACACCCCTCGGCTATGCCCCCCTCTGAAGTGGTGGTCACGTATGAGGATAGAGAGGCGTTGAGGCGTCCATGGGTGGGGAGTGTCGGCGATGGAGAGGGGAAGGGAGAGATGGGAGGGGATAGAGGACTGGAAACTCTGGAGCTCCGGTGGCGGGCTCAACGGCGAATGTATATGTTGGGCACTTCGCTGGGCAAATTAGGCGCCGGCGAGAGGAGGAGAGTAGGAGGACTTCGCTGGGCAGTTCGACCGAGGCAAATTAGGCGGCCACTCATGGTGGAGACCAGGAGGTCGTGTGGGGAAGAGAGCTCTCTCGATCCAATCGAAGAGTCAGGACTTCTTCCAACCTGATTAAAGCGGTGTGTCCAAAAACAACTCCAGTAAAATAAAGTGGCAAAGTATTAAAAAAAATCCTCACCACGGTAATTACGGGGAGCCTCCCAACAATACTACGCAGCCGGAAAGGAAAAATATCGTAGTAGCCGGTTGCCGGTAACCTCCGCACCCGGAAAAAAAGGAAGTAAATTTTATCTGGACGAATGACCAGGCGAAGTAATAAATAAGGAAGGCACGCGTCACGTTAGGGGCAAAGGAAAGATACGGAAAATAGGCTATCTACAGTATCCAAACTAATCTAGGTGCTCTAATCTGTTCAACTTTTATATAGGGTATAATTTCAAATTTGTTTGAAATTGTACATTCATATGCATGTATGTAGTACCGTAGAATATGTGAAACTCCTTCAAAATTAAAATAAAGCACAAAGAAATAAAACAATACAAATTAAAAAGAAACCAGGTTTAGGGGGGCTAAAACCCTAAACCTGCGGCCTTTAGTCGCGGTTGGCCGAGAACCGCGGCCTCCGCCCCGACGGACTGCTGGCGGCCACGTGGACGTGCCTTTAGTCGCGGTTCGTAAGAAACCGCGACTAAAGGGGGGCCTTTAGTCGCGCTTAATTGGTCGCGGTTGCGCAACCACGACTAATGGCAGTTGCGAACCGCGACCAAAGCCCTTTTTTCTACCAGTGAGAGTCTCAAACAGCAAAACAAGGTTCTGCACTTTTCCGGAACGTGCTTTCAATTCTTCCGATTTTTTTTTTCTGAAACCTAGGAGAGCCTAACGCAACTTTTGAATTTTGGATTACCGTTTCCGTAACTGGTACATGGACAATACTGGTTAGATTCTTGGTATAATGATTTCAGACTGGTGGTTTTCTCTTCTACGATGTTTCAGAAAAGGAACATATTTGTCCCGGTGTGTGATATCATTGCAGCAATAATTTTTTGCATTGACACTCATCTGTATATTTTTTAAAATGTGCAAACTCCTTTCTGGTATGTCTAATTGCTAATAACGTTTGACTGATTGTTTTAGATTATCGGTGTTCACCTGCATGGAGTATATAAGATGAAGCATTTCTTAAACATTTCAGGCGAACATCAGCTTCAGATAGATATTCTAGCTGTGAAAGCAGATAGTTCTTGCAGAGTTGCAAAACTAAACTTGAATTTCTGATACTCAATGAGAAACCTGATGCTCAGGTTTTTCTCACTGACATCGCACTTAGATCCCAATCCTAACTTTATTTTTTCTTTTTCACGGTAAGCCGATGTTGTTTGATATGTTACCTTTCATCTTATATACTGATTTCCGCAACAACGGATGTGGTATTATCTAGTTTGAACCAGACCATGGAGTTGAAATCAGAACCAACGGGTATTATCTAGTTTAAACATTTGTCTATACTGATTTCCGCAACAACGGGTGGGGTATTATCTAGTTTGATAAAAGGTTGTGTGTAATTATTTGTGTGTATGTTTGCTTTGGTTGACCTCTTTTCGGTGTTTTCTGCAGTGGGTTGATGACCCACAAGTATGAGGGAAGTAAAACCCAAATTTATTGATTCGACACAAGGGAGGTAAATAATACTTATAAGCCTTAACAACGAGTTGTCAATTCAGCTGCACCTGGAAAAGCACTAGTAACGGGGTGATGTGAAAGTAGCAGTAATATGAGAGCAGTAGTAACAGTAGCAGTAATAGCAATATGAGAGCAATGGCACCAGAAAATAGTTGATACTACTTCCAATGACATGTAGAACGAGTATATGATGATGAGAGATGGACCGGGGTTTCCAGCTATCTACACTAGTGGTAACTCTCCAATAACAAGTGTTGGGTGAACAAATTACAGTTGGGCAATTGATAGGATTGAAATAGCATTAAGATGAACATCAAGATTATTAATCATGTAGGCATGTTTTCCATATATAGTCATACGTGCTCGCAATGAGAAACTTGTACAACATCTTTTGTCCTACCAGTCGGTGGCAGCCGGGCCTCTAGGAAATCTACTGGAAATTAAGGTACTCCTTTTAATAGAGCACGGAGCAAAGCATTAACACTTGGTGAAAACATGTGATCCTCATATCTAAGCCTTCCCCTGGTTGTCCCAATTTCTGTCACTTTGGGGCCTCGGGTTCCGGACATAGACATGTGCAAACAACTTGTAGATACAATCTAAGCAATAAGTATAGAGCTTAAATCTAAGATCATGCCACTCGGGCCCTAGTGACAAGCATTAAACACAACAAGATTGCAGCAACAATAACTTCACAAACTTTATAGATAGACTAATCATAATGTAACAATCCATCGGATCCCAACAAACACAACACCGTACATCAGATGAATCTCAATCATGTAAGGCAGCTCATGAGATCATTGTATTGAAGTACATGGGGAGAGAATACCAACTAGCTAAGCTAGAACCCGTAGTCCATGGGGGAACTACTCACGGAGCATGATGGAGGTGGTGGCGTTGATGGAGATGGCTTCAGGGGCACTTCCCCGTCCGGCAGGGTGAACGAGACTCTGTCCCCAATTGGAGTTTCGCGATGGCGCGGCGCCCCTGGAGTCTTTCTGAGTTTCGTCAATTGGTACTGTTTTTAGGTCACGAGGGGTTAAATAGGCGAAGAGGCGGCGCGAGGGGGTGCCAGAGGTGGGCTCACCACACCTGGCGTGCCCCTCCTTGCGCGCCGCCCGGGTGGTGTGGGGCCCCCAGCCCCTCTCCGGCTCCCCTGCGGTGTCCTGGTCCGTCTCGGTGAATTATGATGTTTGCTCTTCGTTTCGTCGAATTCCGAGAATATTGCCCGAACAGCCTTTACGGAACCAAAAACAACGAGAAAACAAACTGGCCTTTCGACATCTCGTTAATAGGTTAGTTCCGGAAACGCATAAAAACATTATAAAGTGTGAGCAAAACATGTAGGTATTGTCATAAAACAAGCATGGAACATCAGAAATTATGGATACGTTGGAGACGTATCAGCATCCCCAAGCTTAGTTCCTACTCGTCCTCGAGTAGGTAAACGATAAAAAGAATAATTTCTGAAGTGACATGCTACCAACATAATCTTAATCATACTATTGCAAAGCACATGAGATGAATGAAGTGACTCAAGGCAATGATCTATAGTTGCTAACAAATAGATAACATATAGCAAAACTTTTCATGAATAGTACTTTCAAGACAAGCATCAAAAGTCTTGCACAAGAGTTAACCCATTAAGCAATAAATTCAAAGTAAAGGCATTGAAGCAACACAAAGGAAGATAATAGTTTCAGCCGTTGCTTTCAACTTTCAACATGCATATCTCATGGATAATTGTCAACACAAAGTAATATGATGAATGCAAATAAGCAAGTATGTAAGAATGCATGCAGTTGACACAAGTGTTTGCTTCTAAGATGGAAGGAAGTAGGTAAACTGACTCAACATAAAAGTAGAAGAATGGCCCTTCGCAGAGGGAAGCAGGATAAAATCATGTGCTAGAGCTTTTTAAGTTTTGAAATCATATAGAGAGCATAAAGTAAAATTTTGAGAGGTGTTTATTGTTGTCAACGAATGGTAGTGGGCACTCTAACTACCTCGCCAACCAGACTTTCAAGAGCGGCTCCCATGAAGGACGTTATCTCTACAACAAGGTAGATCATCCCTCTTCTCTTTTGTTTACACATGTATTTTAGTTTTATTTATTAGATGACACTCCCCCAACCTTTTGCTTACACAAGCCATGGCTAACCGAATCCTCGGGTGCCTTCCAACATTCACATACCATGGAGGAGTGTCTATTTGCAAAATTAAGTTGCTTACTGATAGATCAGGGCAAAACATGTGAAGAGAATTATTAATGCAAGTTAATTAATTGGGGCTGGGAACCCCATTGCCAGCTCTTTTTGCAAAATTATTGGATAAGCGGATGAAGCCACTAGTCCATTGTGAAAGTCTGTCAAAAGTAAATGACAAGATCGAAAGATAAAACACCACATACTTCCTCATGAGCTATAAAACATTGACACAAATAAGAGATAGTAGCTTTTGAATTGTTTAAAGGTAGCACATGAAGTATTTACTTGGAATGGCAGGAAATACCACATAGTAGGTAGGTATGGTGGACACAAATGGCATAGGTTTTGGCTCAAGGTTTTGGATGCACGAGAAGTATTTCCTCTCAGTACAAGGCTTTGGCTAGCAAGGTTGTTTGAAGCAAACACAAGTATGAACCGGTACAACAAAACTTATATAAGAACAAATTGCAAGCATTATGAAACTCTACATTGTCTTCCTTGTTGCTCAAACACTTTTACCAGAAAATATCTAGACCTTAGAGAGACCAATCATGCAAACCAATTTCAACAAGTTCTACGGTAGTTCTCCACTAATACGTTTAAAGTACATGATGCAAGAGAAACATGATCTACTTGAGAGCTCAAAACAATTGCCAAGTATCAAATTATCCAAGACAATATGAAGCATTTTCTGTTTCCAACCAAATAACAATAGCGGTTTTCAACTCCGCCATGAACATTAAAATAAAGCTAAGAACATCATTGTCCATATGAAAAAGCGGAGCGTGTCTCTCCACACAAGGATTGCTAGGATCCGAATTTATTCAAACACAAACAAAAATAAAAGCACAGACGCTTCAAGTAAAGCACATATGATGTGACCGAATAAAAATATAGTTTCAATAGAAGAAACCTAATAAGTTGATGAAGAAGGGATGCCTTGGGCATCCCCAAGCTTAAACGCTTGAGTCTCCTTGAAATATGGGGATGAACCACGGGGGCATCCCCAAGCTTAGACTTTTCACTCTTCTTGATCATATATCATCCTCCTCTCTTGACCCTTGAAAACTTTCTTCACACCAAAGTTCTCATAAACTTCATTAGAGTTAGTACTCAAAAAACTTTAATCCACCTTGGCCACAGTGACACATTGCAAGAACTCAATAAAACATTAGTTATAGCTCTCCACGTCTAGAAAGCCTCACTTAAAGTCCACAAGAGACAATGCAAAAAGCAGAGACAGAATCTGCCAAAACAGAACAGCCGGTAAACACAATTTTAAAATGGTACTTCCGTTGCTCAAATCAGAAAACTCAAAACTAATGAAAGTTGCGTACATATCAAGGATCACGCATGTAAATTGGCAGATTTTTCTGAGTTTCCTACAGAGAAATATGCCCAGATTCGTGACAGATAGAAATCTGTTTCTGCGCAGAAATCCAAATCTAGTATCAACTTCCAAAACACAACAAAACAGTAGCAAAATAAACACATGGGTTATCTCCCAAGAAGTTCTTTCTTTATAGCCATTAAGATGGGCTCAGCAATTTTAATGATGCTCACATAAGGTGAGAGTTGAAGCAAAAGAGAGCATCAAGCAAATTCAAAACACATTTAAGTCTAACCCACTTCCTATGCATAGGAATCTTGTACACAAATAAATTCATGAAGAACAAAGTGACAAGCATAAGAAGATAAAACAAGAGTAACTTCAAAAATTTTAGCATATAGAGAGGTGTTTTAGTACCATGCAAATTTCTACAACCATATTTTCCTCTCTCATAATAATTTTCAGTAGCTTCATGGATAAACTCAACAATATAACTATCACATAAAGCATGCTTTTCATGATCCATAAACACATAATTTTTATCAAGCTCATAAATAATAGGATTAAAACTTTCAAACCCACTTTTATCAATAATATAACAAGATGATTGATCAATCTCAAAAGATATGGGACTCATAGATAAACTTAAGAACTCTCCAATCCCATTTTCATTAGTAGTACAATTAATATTATCAAGTAACATAGGACCATCATCTAGAGATTTATCATAAACATTTGCCAAACAAAACTCTTTAGTACCATGCATTTCGGTATCAGGCACAAACAAAGCATTACCATAACATTTTTCAAAATAGCATGGATTATCATGAATAACAGTAGCATAATTATTCTCACAAGTTTTACTCATAGGTAATATTTCAAGAGAATCCACAGGAACATAACATTCATCCTCTTTCGGTAAGTATGGAGGACAATCAAATAGTGTAAGAGATAAAGAGTTACTCTCATTAGAAGGTTGGCATGGGTAGCTAATCCATTCTTCCTCCTGTTGTTCATCACTCTCCTCTTCTTTTTCATCCAATGAGCTTTCAGGTTCATCAATTTCCTCCTCTTTTTCATCCAATGAGCTTTCAGGTTCATCAATTTCTTCTTCCACTGGTTCCTGCAAATTGTGAGTGCATTCTTGTGCATTAATGAGTCTCTCTTTATAATCAATGATATAAGGATTATCTGTAGCTTTCTATGCAAAAATTAAGGATAGAAGAGACATAATCTTTAAGGTCCTTACAAACAACACAAGTTTCATAATTTTTAGACATGAATGATTCTATCTCAGGCTCCCATAAATATGACAAATTGTTCTACCTCTTCGAACCCAAAATGAATATAGCTATTCCGATTATAGTTCTTAATTAAAACTTCCTCACTAAAGCAACATTGAAATTTCAGATGTTTAGTATCCTGTTTAGAGCAACAGTTTATATCATGGCGTTTAAGCAAGATTTTAGCAATTGTATTTAATTTTTCTATCACAGCACTCATGACTTCACCCTTTCTTGATTTTCTATAATTATTATATAATTCTATAAGCTCCAAATAGGTTGTAGGTTCTCCCATAATAGCAGTTTTTAATTTTTAGGTTTTTCAAATTTTTATGGATTTTCGGGTTTATGGAAAAAATAAAACAAGACAAAATGAAACTAAGCAAAAGTAAACTAGGCAAAATAATACTAGACAGAAATAAACTAAGCACAAATAAACTAGACAGAAGTAAACTAGCAAGACAAAATAAAATAAAAGCAGAGAGAGAGGTAGAGTGTACTCCCCGGGTGAACTTCGAGTAGAGCTATGCCTCCCCGCAACGGCGCCAGAAAAATAGTCTTAATGACCCACAAGTATAGGGGATGCAACAGTCTTCGAGGAAGTAAAACCAAATTTATTGATTCGACACAAGGGAGGTAAAGAATACTTATAAGCCTTAACAACTGAGTTGTCAATTCATGCACTGGAAAAGCACTTAGTAACGGGGGTGATGTGAAAGTAGCGGTAATATGAGAGCAGTAACATAATAGCAATAATAGTAATATGAGAGCAATGGCACCGAGAAAATAGTTGATACTACTTCCAATGACATGTAGAACGAGTATATGATGATGAGATGGACCGGGGTTCCCAGCTATCTACACTAGTGGTAACTCTCCAATAACAAGTGTTGGGTGAACAAATTACAGTTTGGCAATTGATAAGATTGAAATAGCATTAAGACAGAACGTCAAGATTATTAATCATGTAGGCATGTTTTCCATATATAGTCATACGTGCTCGCAATGAGAAACTTGTACAACATCTTTGTCCTACCAGCCGGTGAGCCGGGCCTCTAGGGGAATACTAAGTTAAGGTACTCCTTTTAATAGAGCACCGGAGCAAAGCATTAACACTTGGTGAAAATATGTGATCCTCATATCTAAGCCTTCTCCTCCGGTTGTCCCAATTTCTGTCACTTTGGGGCCTCGGGTTCAGGACATAGACATGTGCAAACAACTTGTAGATACAATCTAAGCAATAAGTATAGAGCTTAAATCTAAGATGATGCCACCTAGTGACAAGCATTAAACACAACAAGATTGCAGCAACAATAACTTCATAAACTTTATAGATAGACTAATCATAATGTAACAATCCATCGGATCCCAACAAACACAACACCGATTACATCGGATGAATCTCAATCATGTAAGGCAGCTCATGAGATCATTGTATTGAAGTACATGGGGGAGAGAATACCAACTAGCTACAGCTAGAGAACCGTAGTCCATGGGGGAACTACTCACGGAGCATGATGGAGGTGGTGGCGTTGATGGAGATGGCTTGGGGCACTTCCCGTCCGGCGGGGTGCGGAACGGAGACTTGTCCCCCCGAATGGAGTTTCGCGATGGCGGCGCGCCCCCTGGAGTCTTTCGGAGTTTCGTCAATTGGTGTTGTGTTTTTAGGTCACGAGGGGTTAAATGGCGAAGAGGCGGCGCGGTGCCAAGGTGGGCTCACCACACCTGGGCGCGCCCCCTCCTTGGCCGCGCCGCCGGGTGGTGTGGGGCCCCCTTGGACCCTCTCGGCTCCCCTTCGGTGTCTGGTCCGTCTCGGTGAATTATGATGTTTGGTCTTCGTTTCGTCGAATTCGAGAATATTGCCCGAACAGCCTTTCTGGAACCAAACAACGAGAAAACAGCAATGAGCCTAATCGTTAATAGGTTAGTTCCGGAAAACGCATAAAAACATTATAAAGTGTGAGCAAAACATGTAGGTATTGTCATAAAACAAGCATGGAACATCAGAAATTATGGATACGTTGGAGACGTATCATGGGTACAAGGGCGGCTTGAGCTCGACGGTTACTCAGAACAATCTTGCTTGTGGTCTGGTTCAACTCCATGGTTCTGGCACCGACCAGCGTCGTCTAGAGAGAAATGGGCATATACATTTGAATTTCGTATATTATTACTCTCAGTTAATTTTCTAGATGGCAAGCTTTGGTTTGAAAATTAAAACAAATATTCTATGCAAATAAATAATACAGTAAACTACAAATATGGAACATGCAAAAACATACACCTTTCTTGTTTTTTACTTTTGATTTTCTAGTTGTGTGGTGGGTGTTTGCCGAGTACAGATCAGAGATAGGGGAGGAATCACCGGCGAGTCGGACTACCCGTACACGGGAGTATAGAGCTTAGCCCCTCCAAATAAATATCATATAGTCCACCGCTAATAATACACATCCTTGTTGTTTTCGTGAAAAATAGGTATTTGCGACTCTAGTAAGTTTGAGAACCACAACACTACGACCACTGGCTACATGTGGGTTGAGAGCTACAACGGCAGGCCCTTATGCTAGATGTAGCAACTCAACCTTTAATCGTATCCGTCGACTGAAGGACACCAGAGTTCACGCATTAGACTGGCAGCGTCTATGACGGTCCATGTGGTACTAATCTGGACTAACGGTTACGTATACGACGGGATAAGGCCTTATCTCTTTTCCCCTTCCAACTTGTCTGCATGGTTCGCTTGAAAAAAAAAAGTCTCGTCTGCATCTACCTGAGGACGCCAGCAACTGCGCTCCGTCGCTCCTGATGCCTCCAGCGCTGTTTCTGCCTTGGAGCTCCACCATCTCCTCTCAAACTGCTGCTCGCCCAATCCCGCCTCCAGGGTGCCCGCTCGCTCGAAGTGCCTCCTCGCGACCACGGCTGAAGGCTGCAGCTGCGAGCCACTGCCTACCGGCCGGCCAGCCAGCGAGGAGAACCCTCTTCCTTCTACTAGTTTCCCACCAGCTGCTAGCTGCTGGCAATTTCTCCTTTCATGCTGCAGTCCCAATTTTAATTCATCTCTAATTCTTGCATCTTAGATTTAGGGAAAATTCGAGCTAGGTATAGAGTTTTGCAGTAAAATTAAATTGTTGTTTACAGATTTTTGTTTTTTCTGTGTAGGTAGGAAGTAGTGATGGGCAGGGCCGCAAGGGCAAAACCATTAATTCATTTTACAGAAAAGTGAGAGATGAATTTGAAGTTAATGAACTAGTAATTCCAGAACGTGAAGAACCCAGTGTTTGTTCATATCCAACCCCCTCTCTTGTTGCTCGAATTTGAAAAAAAAAATTAGAAAGAGAAGGTTACATCGTACCCACTGATCAAAGAGGTGATGTAGTGTGATTAACTATAATACTACATGGTTCTATGACAACCTGTAGCACATCACATAGTTCTTTTATTCTTGAGTAGTTTAGGCATATATTGCTGCTAGAAGTTTATTTTGTAGAAAAATCAATCCAATTATATAAATTTCTAAAAATACTATAAATGTTAGCTTGTTGCTGCATAATTTGGTGTTCCATAAAATTTACATGTTATTTTTGCACTTCCCCCCCCCCCCCCCCACCCCCAAGAAACTTGGTGAGAGTCGTAACGCATAGCATCCTAAGCAATTGAGAGAGAGGACAGGTGCATCTTACACCATCGGGGATATGTGATTTGGTCGTTAAGCCAATTTATTATGTAATATTATTTTACTTATTTTAACATGTAATTTAAGATTATACCACATATGTTTTATCGTGAATATTTTTAGTAAGACTGGTACCACCAACTGTTTCAAATCTAGATAATTAATCTTTTCCAGTGATCTCCTCTGATGTGATGTTTTGCGTGCTACCTTTTCAAATATGTTGGGGGGGGGGGGTATTCTACCGCTAGCCACATAAAAATTTTGTTGACACGTCAGAAATTACGCAGGTTAGCGGACGCCCGATCTCCGGCAGGCTGTACGTCGTCCAGCAGGTTGGAGGAGAGTAGGAGCGCCTGGAGCTCGCTGCATTTGCCGAGGCTCCGGGGGATGCCGCCGACGAGGAGGTTCCCGGAGAGGTCGAGGAACCGCAGCGCGGGGAGCGAGCCGAGCGCGTCGGGGATGGCGCCGCTGAGGCGGTTGGAGGCGAGCGAGAGGCGGCGCAGCCCCGGGAGCGCGCCGAGGGCCGCGGGCAGGGACCCGTTGAGGGCGTTGTGGGCGAGGTCGAGGGTCTGCAGCGCGGCGCAGGCGAGGGACGGTGGGATCTCGCCGTGCAGGCGGTTGCCGGAGAGGTCGAGGGCGCGGAGGCGGCGCAGCGTCCAGATCGCGGGCGGGAGCGTGCCCGCGAGCGCGTGGGAGGGGAGGGCGAGGACGCGGAGGCTGCGAAGCGCGGCCACGGACGGCGGAGGAGGCAGCGAGTATTGGCGGCGGGGACGGCCTACTCCCGACGAGGGCGATGAGCCGGGAGCGGACTCGGGATACCGAAGGGGATTGGAGACATCTCGTTTTTTTTTCGAAGGGAAGCGAAGAAGTGTTCAGCCGCTGGGAATCGTGGCTTTCGTGGTTTTGACCACAAACGCCGCATATATTTCGTGGCAAGCCACGTACGCCATTTGGCCTAAAATTGGCAGGCGGCGTATGTGGGCACGCGGTTTGCCGCTGCCACACATCCTGAACCATGATTTTTTTTTTGCCTATGAACCCTTTGAAAATGGACCATTATGCGTATATATATATTCTATGTTTATTAGTTTCTTATTATGTGTAAATATGTCTTTCATGTTCTTACAATCATTTTTTACTTGTACTGCTATGGATCAGAGATAAAGGAGGAATCACCAGCAAGTCAGACTACCCACACACGGTAGTTAGAGGTTAACCCTTCCAAATAAATATCATATAATATATATGGGAAATAGTGGGCTACCATGGGGCATAGCTATGCATATCCATCCAACCATTAGATCTTCTATAGGGAGCACAAGAGGAGCACACGGTGTTAGACCATTTTTCATATACGACATGCACCCCCGTTAAATAACCAGCACTTCCATCCATACCGTAACATGGTTGCACATTTAGTTTGTTTTTGTAGTTTTAGTGTCTGACGGCATAGCTGGCATGCTCAACCATTGCAACTTCCTACCTCTTTTTGATACCAAAACAACAACTAAACCATGGTCACGGGTTGTACTATATGGACAACATGTGAAAAGCATCCAACGTACATATACTCTATTCAAATTTTAAATCCATTTAGTGTGCCGGAAGGAAACCACCATAGCCGTGAGAAAGTGTCGTTTTGGTATTTTTTGTTCACGGCCCGCAACGGTTCTATACACCAACATCGTTTGGAGACAATAAATCAGTACGCCTGCTCGCCGCCAAATTTCATTTTCATCTGAGATAGAACACCTCGGCTTCGTCTACACCAGCTTCCAGGAGCGCGCCACGGCCGTCTCACACGGCAACACCGCGCACCTCGCCAGGGCGCGCGGAGACAACGTATTGACGCGCTTCTGTGGAACCATCGCCGCCAACGAAAAGCGCCACGAGACAGCCTACGCCCGCATCGTGGAGCAGCAGTTGCGGCTTGACCCGGACGGCGCCATCTATGACTTCTTCATGCCGCCGGCAGACTAGAAGGAGCAGCTTCATCCTCGACTCCGCCCTTGCCACCTCCCCCTCCCTCGGCTACCCTCCTCAGGCCGCATGTACGTATTCACCAGCTTGTTTCGTCCCGTCCCATTCAATATATAGCACATACGTGTTTGTAGTTTGTACTGATCAGTCATGGCGTTTGCAGTTGGTTGGGGCTGCTTGGGATGGGTTTCGGGTGGAAGGCGCGCGGAGGACCCGGAGCCGGGGCGGTGCCGGCGGACAGACGGCAAGAAGTGGCGGTGCTGCAAGGAGGCGTACCCGGACTCCAAGTACTGCAAGGAGCACATGCAAGCCTCCCGTTTTCATAATCGTTTTCTTCTGCTCACATATATTACTTTGCAAAACAAACTATTCTTACAGTTTGCATTTTAGAATGTTGTGAGCACATGTACATGTTTCCATTTTAGATTTTTCGATTTATTTAAATGGTTACCATTTTAAAAAAAAATCATCTAACGGTAACACGACATTTTATGCATGTTGTCGGAAACTCATATTTTTTCCCTCACCGTGCTTGGTGAATTTCCAAAACGACAAATTAGATGGTGCCACGGTAGGCGTAGACTTTTTTAAACCAATGTAGCCCTAACAACCGTGATAATCCTTTTCTTGATCGACAAATTACATATGGCACGGTAGGCGTAGATTTTTTTCAAACCAATACCGGACTACAAACGACATGGTTAACCGTACCAACAAATACTTACTTGTCATTTCAGCGTAAAGACGACAACTACAAACGGCATGGTTAACCGTACCAACAAATACTTGTCAAAATCCAACCAAAACGACAACCAAATCTCGGTATGGATGACCGTAAAGACAAAAACTTGTCAAATGCCTACCAAAACAGCAACCAACTGTGGTATGGATGACCGTAAAGACAAAAACTTGTCAAATGCCTAGCAAAACAGCAACCTAATGACTGCATGGTGCATCTCTCGTGAATAATTTCCATTTTAGATTTTTCAATTTATTTAAATGGTTACCATTTAAAAAAATCATCTAACGGTAACACGACAATTTATGCATATGTTGCCACCCGCTGCACCTGCACGGCTTCAACTTCTTCGTCGTCGGCCAGGGGTCCGGGAACTACGACCCAGCTCGCGACCCGGCCAGGTTCAACCTCGTCGACCCCGTCGAGCGCAACACCGTCGGCGTCCCCGCCGGCGGCTGGGTCGCCATCCGCTTCCGTGCAGACAACCCTGGTCCGTTCGTTTGCACATAGTATATATTTATGTACGCATGCATGGAGCTTGGATCTTCGTAATGGAAAGCTTATTTCTTCTTCTTGCGTTGTTGTTCTTGCAGGTGTATGGTTCATGCATTGCCACTTGGAGGTGCACATGAGCTGGGGCTGAAGATGGCGTGGCTGGTGCTGGACGCCCGCCGCCGCCGGCGGATCTCCCGAAATGCTAGACGTGAACCAGTACTGATGGTGATGGAAGAAGATTGAATTGGTTGTTTCATTGCCTCCGCCAGTCCGCCAGACATTGTTATCCACAACAACCTTTAACTGCTCTTCGATCGTGTTTGCTCTCGCGACCGTGTCCAGCAAGTTGGTCAGGATGCTTTCTTATAGTGATGTGTTTTTCCCCTGTTAATTGATTTCGCAGGCGATTGGCCGTGCTTGTGAGCTACTAGTATAGTTGTGCTTGTATGCACTATATATACGTCGGTGTTGTTGCCTGGGCTTTTTGTAACTGAAAGCTCGAGTGTTCTTTGGTATCTCGTATGTATCCAGAATGTATGCTGAATAAAGTCTAGATTTGCTTTCTCTAGGAAATATTGTCCGCATAAAATTCCGATTACATACTTTATTAGGAAAGCAGTGTGTGCATATGTTAACTAACCCCTTTTCAGACATCTAAAATTGTACACTGGTGAGTCTGAATTGGACCCTTTGATGTGCAGTTGTTATTTATATACGGGACTTATATGGATATGAGGATGGTTTGGACGTTATCCAAAAATTTCAAGCAACTAATGACCTTGTATGAACGATGGCTTGGCGCAGTGGTGAAGTACACCCATTTGAGCCAACAGGTTCGGGGTTCGATGCAGCCTCTCTACATGACTACATTGCCCTTTGCAGGGGTAAGCCGCCTAGTATGGTAACTTCTAGCACTAGGTCTATGCTTAATGACCTTGTATCAATGAAATACAACTTCTTAATATAAAGCACTAACTTAGTTGTCATTTTGGACCTAAAACGACATGTCAAAATATCTATGTTGGCCGTGCCATCGTTTCTTGTCGATCATGAATCAAAACAACAACTGAACCTCTGAAGGGTTAACCGTCACCACGTTTACTTGTCAAAAAAGAAACAAACAACAACCAAATGTCATCACGGATGACCGTGGAGCAAACAACTTGTTTCTTTTTTTACCAAAACGACAAGTATGATGAGGCACGGTGAATAGCCCGTAAAAAAGTCTCCCCAATCGACTATTCATTTATTTTGTTTTTCAAAATGGTTAAAAAAAGGGGGAAAATACCAGCACTTTCCACCCTAGCATGAATTTTTTTTACACATGTAGTACAGAACAATATGTGGTAATACCGCATGCATTTTTTAATTAAAAGGAAGTTGTTTTAGGGTGCTTGGTGAATCCATACCGAATGTATGTTATCGTTTTGGTAAAAAAGAAACAGAAGATAAGATTCATAATGGAACATGTACTCATCTGCACCGTCAACCGGAAAAAATGGTGTTTCA
The DNA here is from genome assembly GCA_030979885.1 of Lolium multiflorum. NCBI lineage: Eukaryota > Viridiplantae > Streptophyta > Magnoliopsida > Poales > Poaceae > Lolium > Lolium multiflorum. The sequence goes on from JAUUTY010000416.1 coordinate 46,505, forward strand.
TTTCCAAAATGACAACTAAATCGTCGGTACGCCACCTAGGGGGAGTGCAGTTTTTAGTTGGTCATTTGTTTTCCAAAATGACAAAACTCTATGGCATGGCTGGCACGCTGAACCAAGGTTGTCACTCTGAACCGGACATTGATTGTCAAAACAGTGCTAAAGTGCAAAAAAAAATTCGGCTGAAACTAAGGCAGCCTCCACACGACCATCAAAGACTTAAAGTGTCGAAAAAATACAGAACGACAAGTTAACATTGGCTGGATATCATGTTGAGTCTCTTCATGACCGCTACATGCGAACAGGTACCAAACCATACCGTGGTATTTTGTCATTTTAGAAGGAAAACGACAAGCAAAGATATGTACCGTCGGACAAAAATTTGTCATTACAATCCCAAAACAACAAACCATCATTGGTACGGCACCATGGCGCCGATTTCTTTTGGTCGCTTCGTTACGATTCAGCCGTCCTTATTGTCGGAAAAAGTTCAAACTCACACACCCCAATTCTCTAACGCCGTCACATGAGATGAATAGCACTTTTGCTTTGATCAGCACCTGGCTAAACATAGAGCCCCACTATCCAACGGTTTTTAGCCTATGCACAGCTATCACCCTAGGTAGAAAATTACAGGAGGTAAAAGACAAGTCCAACAGCTACACTCGAGGAAGCCGACGAGCCAAACGGTAATGCCACAGAGGGTACAGACTATGGGCCAAAGCCTGGGCCAGACAGTCTCCTGACCTGTTCGTCCTATCTAGCAGGCCACTAAATCTAAAAATATTCATTTGGAAAAGGATTTACCTATTCTTAGCACGAATCTTGACATACAAGTGGACGCCAATGATAGCATGCGCTGCAGTTTGGTTACATACGAAAGCTTTTGTGTATATATATATATATATATAGGGTTGCACTATTCTACAACCGGTGCTCAGAATAATATTATGAGCATCAACGTATCTTATAAGGGTCCGATCCGGTCAACGAGAGGGCCAGAAAACAACTCACGAACCGAAAAAAGCACCACCACTGCTTCTTCCCCATAGCACGCATCACCCACGATCCCCTTGCGCCCACCCAACCGCCCGCCGCCGGCGACCACGCCCGCCGCCGGCCACCTCCACGCGCGCTGTTGTCCTTCAACCTGAGCGCCGCCGTACCCCACGAGCCGCCGCCCCCGACCTAGCCCCCAGGCCGCCTCTCCTTCTTCCCCCGCCGCCGGCGCGGCCACGGGCTTCCTCCGACACGCCGTCCCCAAGCAGCGCTGGACGCGGCCCCAATCCCGCTGCCGGAGCCTGCCCCAAGCGCGTTGTCCGCCCTGCTCTCCCTCCACGAATCCATCCGCCGGAAAGTTCATCTTCCCCGCCCCCGATGCGCCGGTGGGCCTCTTCCAGCCCGTCGCCGCGGTCCCTGGGCATCGCCGGACCTAGTCCCCTATGCGTCGAACTACTCCACATCGCCGCTGCCGGCCAATACTGCCGACACCCCCGACCTTACGCGGTCGGCCTTGCTCCCCTCCTTTCGCGCTGCTCCCATCCCGCATCCTTCGACCGTGTCTCTTCCTCCCTCTGTCCTCCTGCGTTGTTCCTACCTCTCGCCCCTACAAGCCGAGTCGCCGACAGAGGTGTAGGAGGTTGCCTCGGCAATGAACAAACAACCCATGTACAACATTGTATTGTATTGTACTTCTCTGTGTATCCCCTGTGTACTTTTCTCCTGGCTTTGCTCTGAAATTTTAGTGACATTTTTTACCGATGATATTCGTGTGGTGTTCACAGAGAATTGTAATGTCTTTTGAAAGCACATATTCTTTGTTAGGGCAGTTCATCTATTCAATGCAGGCAGTGCAAGTTAGCTGTCTACAAATGAGGATTACAGTGCAAATATGCAGTTTAGATTTTCCACATACCGTACTGCACACGTATTTGCTGTTCTGTTTGGAATTAGAACTCACATTGGGTACACTGTACCAGGCATGCGCTCCTCCTTTCTCTGTTCTTTTTTGTTTGCAGCACTGCACTCTGATTTTTTGATACACGTGCATGTTCTATGAGGCATTATTTGTAAAAGATAAGATATGAGGAGCCGGACTACTGTAGTACTCCCTCTAAGAGGTACTGGTATTGACGATATTTTGATTACAATATGAATAGATGGATGTCAAGTATATATTTTTTAGTTTTGAGACTCAATTTTAAGATAACTTGGAAAATCATATATTTGATGTTGCTCTGAATCTTAAGTATTAGCCAATCATGTGTAACTAAACCTGTATTTGGGCAGTTCGACACATTGATTTTGGGCAGTTCGACACTTCGACCCGAGCAGTACATGAACTTATTATGGGAAGTACAAGAAACCCGACAAAATCAAAATGTAGAAAAAACAAAATAATTGCGTCACCATTGAGTAAGTTCAAATACATGATGATGAGAAGTACAACCATTTGCCACGAGCAGTACAAGCAGGTATTATAGGAAGTAAAAGAAAACCAACAAAATCCAAATCTAGAAACATAAAAAAATCCCGTCATCCGTGAGGAAGTTCAAATAGTTGATGCGGAGAAGTGCAACCATTCAACACGAGCAGTACACCCGCTTAATATAGGAAGTACAAGAAAACCGACAAAATCCAAATGTACAAAAAACAAAAATAATCCCGTCACCCGCGAGGAAGTTCATATACTTGAAAACGAGAAGCACAACCATTCGACACGAGCAGTACACCCACTTAATATAGAAAAGTACAAGAACCCCGACAAAGTCGAAATGTAGGAAAAAAAAGAAACAAATAATCCACGTCATGCGAGGAAGTACGTGTAGTGATTCCGAGAAGTACAGGTGGAGACAAGAAGTACAAGTGGTAATTACATGAATTAAAGTGTTCAAATAAAAATACTCCCACCTAAGTTCACATAGGAAAAAACAATAATAATCCCATCACCCGTATGGAAGTTCATATACTTGACAATGAGAAGTACAACCATTCGACACGAGCAATAAACCCACTTAATATAGGAAGTACAAGAAACCCGATATAGTCCAAATTTAGAAAAATAAAATAATCCCATCATCTGCAAGGAAGTACGAGCAGTGATTCCGAGAAGTACAGGCGGAGACAACAGTAAGTACAAGCAGTAATTGCATGAAGAAAATACCCCCACATAAGTTCACATAGCAACATTGTGAAGTTCAAATATTAAGATCCGGGAAGTGCAGAATCTCTTAAAATAGAATATAGGCACAATCTCACATTATCATTTCGAAGCACACATGCTAGTTTTTGTAAAACACACTAGTATAAAAATATTTCCAGGAAGTACAACCACGAAGGCCAGGAAGTATAAGGACATGTCGTGGGAAGTTCAGATGTGCGTGGTTGTGTTGAGCATTTTGTGTGGCCATGGACCTGAAACGAACACCATATGAGAAACTTATAGTCATTTTACTGAACACTTTCGTGAAACAGCGCCGAGAAGTACAACCTCATTTCACTAGAAGTGCAAGTTCGTGTCGAGGGAAGTTCAATGCCCTGTTTTTACGGGGCGGAAATCTATTGTTCAAATCTCATCGATTTGGTCACCAACCACTTCAATCATTGTCACCAAAAGCTTTATATGGCAGAGTATATGTCTAATTTCATTACCTACAACATTTTATAACAAATAAATGGATCTAATCCATCAAATTCAAACCGTTATCCCACAAATATGCCGGAAACATGATTTAAAACTTCTACAGAGTACTTTCAAATCGTTTAGTTGGCAAAAATGGTAGATACCAAAAAGATGCGCCATTTTGAGACCTTTCCAACCATATATCATTTGCAAATATAACGTATGGAAATCGCGGGGAAAATCATTCGATGTCCGTCACAAAACGGGCGGACAGTAATTCGGGATATTCTCTTAAATTGTAAGGAATTAGAGAAAATAATTGGAATAAGAAAGTTGCGCATAGTCCATAGCTTTCCAACCATCATTTGCATCATTCCGACAAACGGTTGAACAAATCATCCAAATTACTGTCTGCTCGTTTTTTAAGGTTGAGGTATTTTCAAAATTGTTCAAAACGTGAAGATTTTGAAAAAACATAAAACATGAAAAGTTGCATTTTTATCTTTCAACGGTATATCATTTACACGGTTTATGTTTATTCAAAAAAACTAAAAGTTTGTATTTAGATATGAAGCATTTTTCAAGTTTCAAATTAAATTTAAGCCGTTGCATAAAATGCGAAAGTTGTGAACATGAAAGAGTTGCGGTTTTCATTATCTATCCAACGGTATATCATTTGCATAGTTCCGACAAATGGTTGGGAAACACAAAGTAGAATCAGCAGCAAGAAAATGGGAAGTTCGAGCGGTGAGTTCGACAGAAAGTTGAACCCTGTTATCCAGGAAGTACAACCTTGTGTCCGGGAAGTACAAGTCGGTGCTCAGCATATTATTCTGCAACCGGCTACAGTATCTTGTGCTATATATATATATATATATATATATATATATATATAGAGCAAGACTATTCTAGAACCCCCCTTAAGAGTGGTTCTAGAATAGCCATTCTCCCCCCCCCCAGGATGTTATAGACTAGTTATTCTACAACCCATCTCTAAAGACCTTCTAAACCCGACACAACCACCCAATCCCATCCAACCTTCCATGACCCGACCCTTCATCCGCAGCCCCGGCCCCGCTTAGCTACAGCCGCCAACCCACGCGCTCGACCCGGCCCTACCCTACCCCACGACCACCACCCACCAATCCCACACCTCCAACTTCCGAAGATCCCACCCACACCACCTCTCGATGACCCCACCCTACCTTACCTCCCGCCGACTCCATCCCGCCTACTATCAAACCCACACCACATACCGCCGAACTCATTTTTGAAAGTTCGCTTCATTTCTTCGGAAGTTCTTCACTTTTTTGGGAAGTTCACTTCATTTTTGTTCACTTTTCTTTTTGGGAAGTTCACTTCATCTTTCTAAGTTCCCTTACTTTTTGGAAGTCACTTCATTTTTTGGAAGTTCACTTCATTTTCGGAAGTTCACTTCATTTTTTGGGGAAATTCATTTCATTTTTGATTCACTTATTTTTTGGGAAGTTCACTTCATTTTTTAAGTTCACTTTACTTTTTAGGAAGTTGACCATGTCATGTTTTAACTAGGGATGTATTTCATATCCAAATATGAGCTAATGAATATCCAGTATTGTTGAAGTATTTACGAATTTGTTAATATACATTTGTTTGACAGCCGAACAATTGGTAGTCTACAAAATCTTAAGACTATTGATTCAGGAAAGCCACCAGTTACTGATGAAGTTATGATATCTGTTGTTCAACTGGATTATCAGAATGCTTTCTTTTAATATTATATTTTAGATTAAACCCCATGTTGTGTGGTCTTAGCTGGAGACACACGCTTACTCACTGACGGTATTATTACTTACAGATTGAGACTTTGGTTCCACTGGATTTTTTACTCCTTCTTATCACTCATTTGTATTGCTTCACAGCACGCATGTCATGGGTTTTGTTTCATGCTCAATTGTAAGCAATGCTTAAATGAGCTAGATAAGCGATGCAGGAATTTAATATGAGGTTCTGGGCCACAAGCCAATAACCACATAGCTTTGGTGTTTCATACCCAACTGTAAGAAATGCTCGCTTTATTTTTCTCACTCTTCTTCAACCGCATCCCCCTCGACATCAGTTCAGGTACCATCCGACTGCCGGAGCCTCTGCGTCTCTCCACTATCTCTTGTGTTTCACCGGTGAGCTATCGCGCACTTTGTCCTTACTATCTGTTTCCATCTTGAATTTGCTCTCTATACGCAACTGATTTCCATTCGCACCTGATTTCACCATGGTAGAAATTTCCAGCTGGTTATTCAATTCGCAACTGATTTCACCACGGTGACAGGATTGCAAGCTAACTTGACACTTCACTGCAGGTACAATCTGAAGAAGCTGGCCTAGGATCAGATGAATGTCAGTCTCGTCGAACGACTCAATGCCCTCAACTCATCTGCTGGTGCTGATGTCGACGAGTGAGGATTGTAGTTGACCTACCATAGCCCCCTACAGTGATATGTTTATGCTTCTAGATTAACTTCTTTTTGATGCCATTTAACAGTAGTTTTGCAAGAGTCTGGCACTCTGCACATTATCCGTGCCTATCGAATTTGAGTATCATGCTGGAGTTCTGGATTATCTTAAACTATACAAGGTGCTGGGTTTTTTCTGTAGTAGGTTGGACTAGTTATTGCAAGTACCCATTTTTTTACTTACTTTCTCATGATTTATTCATTTGGCTTACTGCTGTCCATTCTTTTGGCCTAAATATGTGTACATTTGAATCCTAAGAGAGGCCAACTGCCGATTGAGAGAAATTGTCGTCAGGCTAATTCTTGCTCGACGCTGAACTCAAGTCTAGCACCTATCAGTCTCAATAGCTCTTCTAATTTTCTGTCACACTAGCTGTGTCCATGTTACTCATTTGGTGCACAGTTTTACTCGGATGCCTGACGTTTTTTTAAGAGGGAGATTGAAAAAATAAGTGATGGTACCGAATAATGTACCTGATTTTTAAAATTACTTGTAACACCAGACATGGTGATTTGCAAGTTTGACATAATAGTTTTAACTGGGGTACTTGAGGTATCTTTATGACAGTATTTTATAGGTAAGTGACAATTTCAACTCGAGATGCGAGATCTTACTGCAAGGAGGCTAGGGACAGTGACTTCGGGCTTGGGCATTGTGTGGCTCCCCGGCGCCATGCTGCGCAACAGCAATGGTGTGCTGGTGGTGTGCACCATAGATGGCGGTCTTTCTCTCTCTTGGTGGAAAGGATGACGGGCAGGGCTAGTTACGGAAAGTGCCTTATGGCGACACTGATCTGCGTGACAGCGGGGCTACTAGGGCTTGATGTGGACCAACGGGTCCATTTGAGGTGGCTAGGTATTTGACAAGTTCAACGGAGGTGCTAGTTTATACAAGATGGTGCTTGAAAAGTTAAGTTGCGGTGCCGGAAAGTTTGCAAGACCTCTTACTTGCCTTGGACCACAGATTTGGAAGTTTGATTCTTTTTAGTCAATATCTGTGCACTTTAAAAATTGCAACCAAGGTGCGAGATGTTTTTGTAAGAGGTGCTTGAAATGATAGGTTGTGGTGCCGGAATTTTTAGGAGGGTGCTTGGATAGTTAAGTTGTGGTACCAAGTAATTTTCCAAACCTAGAAAATGACAAGCGACATTTTCTTAGTCCGTTTCTAGGTACTTCAAAATTTCAACTGAGGTGCTAAATCTTTCTAGAAGTGGGTGCTCGAAAAAATAAATTGTGGTTGCGAATAATATTTTCTTGACCTACAAAATGACTCGTGATGTCAGAGGTACTGTTTTGCATTTTTGATCATCTTTTGAGACCAATTTTAGGTACTTCAAAATTTTGAACGGGTGCTAGATGAATTTTAGGAGGGTGCTTGACTATTTTAGGTACCTAAATATGTAACGCTTAATCATAAATTGAAAAACCTTACCCCAAACCCTAAATCCTAGGTACTGAATGCTATTTTAGTGAGGTGCGGCATATGCATAAGTTGGGAATTTTTTATGATATTTACCGATGTACTGCTGCACTATAGTCAAGGTACTGATAGTACGTTTTATCAAGGTACGGCTTACCCTTGATGGTAGATGTCGTAGATTGAATAAATTGCAAATGTGGGTACCGATTTCACCGTTCGAGAGGTGCTTTATGCATCGGTTGTAGGTGCTTGAAGGATGAAATGACGGTGTTTTCACATTTTATCTAAGTTCTATAGCATTGAATGAATTGGTAATGTGGTTGGGGTACCGATTTCACCGTTCGAGAGGTGCGGTATGCATCGGCTATAGGTGCTTCAAGGATGAAATGAAGGTGTTTTCACATTTTATCTAAATTCTATAGCATAAATGTGACGGCACCACCTAGGTACCGAAAGGTCTGCTAGCAAGGTACGACATATATATACTTAAGCTGGATGCTGATTTAAGGGTGTAATGATTTGCATGTTTGATCATCTTTTGAGACGAATTTTAGGTACTTCAAAATTTTGACAGGGTGCCAGATGGATTTTTAGGAGGGTGCTTGACTATTTTAGGTACCTAAATCTGTAACGCTTAATCATAAATCCAAAAACCTTATCCCAAACCCTAAATCCTAGGTACTGAATGCTATTTTAGTGAGGTGCTTCATATGCATAAGTTGGGTAATTTTTTATGGTATTTACCGATGTACTGCTGCACTATAGTCAAGGTACTGATAGTACGTTTTATCAAGGTACGGCTTACCCTTGATGGTAGATGTCGTAGATTGAATAAATTGCAAATGTGGTTGGGGTACCGATTTCACCGTTCAAGAGGTGCTTTATGCATCGGTTGTAGGTGCTTGAAGGATGAAATGACGGTGTTTTCACATTTTATCTAAGTTCTATAGCATTGAATGAATTGGTAATGTGGTTGGGGTACCGATTTCACCGTTCGAGAGGTGCGGTATGCATCGGCTATAGGTGCTTCAAGGATGAAATGAAGGTGTTTTCACATTTTATCTAAATTCTATAGCATAAATGTGACGGCACCACCTAGGTACCGAAAGGTCTGCTAGCAAGGTACGACATATATATACTTAAGCTGGATGCTGATTTAAGGGTGTAATGATTTGCATGTTTGATCATCTTTTGAGACGAATTTTAGGTACTTCAAAATTTTGACAGGGTGCCAGATGGATTTTTAGGAGGGTGCTTGACTATTTTAGGTACCTAAATATGTAACGCTTAATCATAAATCCAAAAACCTTGCCCCAAACCCTAAATCCTTGGTACTGAATGCTATTTTAGTGAGGTGCTTCATATGCATAAGTTGGGTAATTTTTTATGGTATTTACCGATGTCTGCTGCACTATAGTCAAGGTACTGATAGTACGTTTTATCAAGGTACGGCTTACCCTTGATGGTAGATGTCGTAGATTGAATAAATTGCAAATGTGGTTGGGGTACCGATTTCACCGTTCAAGAGGTGCTTTATGCATCGGTTGTAGGTGCTTGAAGGATGAAATGACGGTGTTTTCACATTTTATCTAAGTTCTATAGCATTGAATGAATTGGTAATGTGGTTGGGGTACCGATTTCACCGTTCGTGAGGTGCAGTATGCATCGGCTATAGGTGCTTCAAGGATGAAATGAAGGTGTTTTCACATTTTATCTAATTCTACAGCATAAATGTGACGACACCACCTAGGTACCGAAAGGTCTGCTAGCAAGGTACGACATATATATATCGAAAATTGTCTCCTGCAAAGAAGGGTAGCTACGTCTACGTTTGATTAGTTTAAACTGAGACGTATGTTGTACATGTCAGTGCTAGATCAGCTTTTCTCCATCTTCTTGACTCTTTCTTTGAAGAAATAGCGCTAATCTCAATTGTGTTTCGCCTATGCTATTTTTTTGCACGTACTGCAACCACTTTTCGTGTCAGAGATGACGCTTTGCTTTGTGTTCATGTTAGAGAGAAAGAAAAGGTGGAGAAAGCTAGCAGTCTGGCACCGATACAGGCGTGCCAAACCATCCATGGCAGGAATTATTGTACTCTAGCATGCTAGAACTAGTACAAGTATTAAAAATTAGATGTGACACTACATTTAGCTTTATTCTGTCTCTTCCATGAATCTTCCTTTAATCGGCATGCTGACTAATAATGGAATGCAAGTGCTTACTGATAGAGAGAGAGAGAGAGAGAGAGAAAGAGAGAGAGAGAGAGAGAGAGAGAGAGAGAGAGAGAGAGAGAGAGAGAAGATTTTAAAATGGAAGAGATAATCTTTTTTGTCATCCAATTTTCCCGCTCTTATATCAGCTATGCACTGTTAGTTAGTAAGAAATAACAAAAGGCTGCAGTATTTACGGTTCACCTCAACATGTAAATAAAGGAAATAAAAAAAAGAGAAGTTCACTTTCTAATCTAGTTATTCCTCATCGTTTCTTACTTTAAAATAAAATGCCTTTTGGCATTAATAAGAAAAACATGTTCTCGTTGCTAGTCATGCGAGTGCTTTATTTCCATTGGTTTACGTAGCTTTTTTTGGCAGGCTAACAATGTACACCTTTTTGTCAGGCCTTAGTACTTTTACATATGAGCTGATTGGTCTAGTATAAGGAAAATTTGGGGTTAATTTTTTTTATTACGATCATTCTCTTTCTTTGTGGATGCATGTATGGATGGTCGGCACTAGTAACCTTTATGTGGTGATTAAATTACTATCACTAAGACATAGGTGGCCCACTTCTTCTTTTTTTGTCATGAGCTTAGTCGCAGAACCGTCAAGTAGCCGTTATCTGGCAGTTTGAGATCAACACCATCTAGTGGCTATTATAGCTTGGGTAGCTACCCTCCTTTGTAGGAAATCCACACTCATATATATATATATATATACTTAAGCTGGATGTTGATTTAAGGGTGTCCTGATTTGCATGTTTGATTATCTTTTGAGACGAATTTTAGGTACTTCAAAATTTTGCAACGGCAATGGTGTGCTGGTGGTGTGCACCATAGATGGCGGCCTTTCTCTCTCTTGTTGGCAAGGACGGCGGGCATGGCTAGTTACGGAAAGCGCCTCGCGGCAACCTTGATCCGTGTGACAACGGGGCTACTAGGGCTTGGTGTGGACCCACGGGTCCATTTGAGGCGACTAGGTATTTGACAATTTCAAGGGAGGTGCCAGATTATTTACAAGATGGTGCTTGAAAAGCTAAGTTGCGAAGCCGGAAAGTTTGCAAGACCTCTTACTTGCGACCTTGGACCACAGATTTGCAAGTTTGATTCTTTTTAGTCAATTTCTAGGCACTTAATAATTTCAACCAAGGCGCGAGATGTTTTTATAAGAGGGTGCTTGAAATGATAGGTTGTGGTGCCGAAATTTTAGGAAGGTGCTTGAATAGTTAAGTTGTGGTTCCGAGTAATTTTTCGTGACCTACAAAATGACCCGCGACGTTTTTTTTGTCTTCTTATATGTACTTGACAAGTTCTATAGATGGCGAAATTTCAAAATACCTTAGACATATATTGTACTAATGTACATAGATACCATTTCACAAGGTAAAGTTCAACAATAAAATGGGGATGATGAAGTATATTGGGCAATTATCATGTCAAGCTGAATCTAATCTGATCATTAACTTTTTTGTTCAATTTATTGCAACTGATATTAAGAATATGAACTATCTAACAGAAGATTTATGGCAACATGGGAAGTCCATTGTGTCTGCCATGGTGCGTCCTGGAGCACCCAACATTCATGTCCTGCTATTTCCCGGAGCTGTCGTGCCACTGACTTTTTACTGTATTAACATCGTAGTCTTGATGTTCTTGTACCCAACAACATAGCGGATAACCTACAATTTGATGAAGGGACCATAGAAATATTTTTAGTTTCACAGGTGTAGCCGTGTCGCTATAGGAATTAAGAAATAATGCAGTATGAAAACAAACAAACAATGGAATCAGTTGATATAAATAACTCTGGAGTGTGATTTGTCTCATTTTGTTCAGCAGAGGAGAGGAGGTTGCGATTATAGAACCTTAGGAAACGAAGTGTTGTCCTACTGTAGTTTGTATAGTCGAGATCGTTCCAGGAGAGGTCCACCTTGTCGATGGGTAGAACTATCCTAAGGAGATGATGCAGTATGGAACCGGAGGCACCATTAGCAACAACTGAATTAAATGTGATGGAGATGATCTGCAGAGTTGGGCGAAATGCAGCTATGGTGAATGCGACGGAAGAAATTTCAACAGGTGGCAGGATTGGGACAGAAGATGCGAGAAGGAGAAGATCCGGTGACTGATCTTCGGTCGCAGGTAACGGCGTGCCGCCAGCTTGCTAATCGTGCGGAGCTTGGTCTCCGATGGTTACTACACCGGCGCCGCCGTCGGAGAGGGAGGTCGGAACCCTAGAATCGGAGGAACGCACAGTATGACCTGGTCAAGGAAGGAGACTAGCTGGACTGTACGTACTCTTTTTTTTTTTAGAGAAGCTTGTGGTACCTAGAACAGACAAGCTGGATACCCACTGCAGTACCGGCCCAAACCAAGTCGGCCATCCGAACACACAGAGCGTTTTGAACTTTTTGGCTGAATCGGGAAGCGACACGCCGGCGGCCAGCCCAGAGAAACGACGGGGCTGGGACGCTTTAATTTTAAAACCTCTGCTGTACTGGCCCAACTCTCTGCACACAACGATACAAGTAGGTTTATTTCAAATTCAAACCGAATCTTGTTGTCTCAATGCACACCAAAACAACAACTGATTTCAAATTTTCTGCACAGCTCAGGTCCATGTGTGGGGACCAAGGAGAGAGAAATCCCTTTACACTCCTTTTCTATGAGTCACACTAGACACTAGTAGGAGAAAAGAAGTACCAATCTCAAAGCAAATAAACGGTGATGATAGCATGCGCCCGGGTTTGGTTACGTACCAAAACCACGTCCTATATATATATATATATATATATATATATATATATATATATATATATATATATATATATATATATATATATATATATGAAGCTCAATTGGGGCCTAGGAGCAGGGCACCCAACGTGTATTTCGTACATACCTGAGTGTACGTGTCTAAATTACACATACCTAAGGTTTACATACCTAACATATACACATACAAGTTACACATACCTAACATTTACATACTTAACATACACACATGCAAGTTACACATACCTAACATATATATACACGTATCAGTGTACGTACACCTTAGGTATGCAATACCTTAGGTATGTATCACTTGAGTATGCATATCTTAGGTATGTATACCTTAGGTATGTGTAACTTAGGTATGTATACCCTCAGGTATGTGTACTACAAAGCAAAAATACGCGTATCTACGTATGGTGCCCGGGCACCTAGGAGCACCAGTTAATTTACCTATATATATATATATATATATATATATATATATATATATATATATATATATATATATATAAAAGCTATTCTCGAACCCCTTAAGAGTGGTTCTAGAATAGCTATTCTAGAACCCCCCCTAATCCAACTAGGTTTCTTCCCCCGTCCTAACCGAACTCCCCACCTCCCCCCGACCGATACCGGTTCGTGTAGGAAGCGAACTCCCCACGTCCCCTCGTAAAAACACTCGCGCCCCGCCTCGAGCGGAGATCAACCAGCTCCACGATCGAAGCCTCCTACCTCGTCGGCGCGGGCGAGCGAGCGGCGGCGGTAGCCGACGCGAGGGAGCTCGCGACGGACACGAAGACGATCGAAGCCTCCTACCTCGTCGGCGCGGGCGAGCGAGCGGCGGCGGTAGCCGACGCGAGGGAGCTCGCGACGGACACGAAGACGATCGAAGCCTCCTACCTCGTCGGCGCGGGCGAGCGAGCGGCGGCGGTAGCCGACGCGAGGGAGCCCGCGACGGACACGAACGGCGGCGGTAGCTGACGCAAAGGACCCAGCGGCGGAGAACGGCGAGATCCAGCCTCCTTACAAGCAGTAATGGCTCCAATTCGACGCAGATCGGCAGAGAATCCTCCAAATTCAAACCAGCCAAGCTCCAGAAAGAGGCCAGCAGAGCATGAGGTAACCCAGGAAGTTCACATAATTCACTTACTGTTTTTTCATATGAATTTAGTGTTGGAAGTTCACATGACTATTTTAATGCTTTTCCGTCCAACAATGTAAAAACAAAAAAGAGACACTGGCAGGTTCTAAATGAAAAAAATATTGGAAGTTCACCTCCACTGGATTTTGTTTAGAGTAGAACATAAGAGCAGGCTCGTGTGAATTGAGACTGGAAGTTCACATGCATAGTCTATTGTAGGAAAAAAGAAAACTTATGTCTTTTACTGGGAAGTTCTTAAAAACAGTTTCCTGCAGTTCACTGCAGTTATAAAAAAATAAAAAACAGTAAAATGAAAAAAATAAGTATGCAGGTGCATGTATGCTGGAAGTTCATATTACATTGTTTAGCGGTTAACTTTACTTGTTTTAGTTTTTTGAAGACATCAGACAAAGTTTTTTGTATAAAGCTTATAGTCCCAATGTTCATGAAGTTCACATGTTAAAAAACTTGCCAGGTTCTGCTACTGCAGGGCACAGAATCTGGAGCAGGCAGTGACGACGAGATAATCAGCTGGTCAGGCCCTAAAAAGCCTCCAATGACTCCCATATGCTGTGATGAGCCAGTATCATTTATCCAGCCAGTGTTCCGCATTCCCAGGCGAAAAACAAATGCTGCCGCCATTGAAAGGAATGTCAATCAGAAGACCCAAGAACAAGACGACATGCATAACAGCAAGAGGAAGCGGGATACCACAACATCAACAGATGATGATGAGGATATTATGTGTTGGTCAGGTCCACCAAAAAAACCCCGTTCTCCAATAAAGTGCACTGAGGAGATATTTGCTACTAATGCAACGTTCCGTCAGCCAAGAAAACGGCAATCTACAAGTACATCTAAAACAGCCACAGCTGGAAGCAATGATATGAACAGGGACAGTGGGCAAAGGTCATCTTCTAACAGTGAGGCTTCTGAACAGCAACGCAGTTATGGGGATGGTCAAAGTGACAACATTCACCAAGATCGTCAAGGCGCTGAATCAAGTCATATGCCGCCTAGAGATCCGCTCTGCCATGTACCAAAAGTCACACCGCCATGCCCCATAGTACCAGATGATAGAGCCACCCCTGCAGAGCTGCGAACATACACACATGTAAGTTCAATTTATATTGTTGCTGATCTGAATTTCACTCTTACACACATTTATTTAGTCCTTCTGCATGGAAGTTCACATGGTCTATTTTTAGAAAAAACAATTGATATGTTTTGGGAAGTTCGTGTACCCTGTATTCCTGATAAAAGTTCAACTGATTTTAGGAAGTTCACATGCTCTGTTTATATATGAAATATATAGTTGATATGTTCTGGAAGTTAATGTACAACAGATTTCTCTCTGAAAAAAAGTTCAGATGACTTTAGGAAGTTCATGTGCTCTTTTTTTATTAAATTTTAGGAAGTTCACTTGACCTTTCTCCTGAAGTTAACATACAAATAACATGTGTAAAACAAAAAATTAATGCAAAAACAAAAAACCATGGCAATTTGCAGGCTGCAGATCTTGATAAGGACCTGATACCATCCATTGGTCAAGAATTTAGTACATTCAAAGACGCATATGTATTTTACAATACATATGCAAAGCACACAGGGTTTGGGATAAGGAAAGGGCAGCACAACAAGAGCAGGCGTTACTTGAGATGTGTACGAGAAGGTGCACACCGAAAGAGTGTCAATGAGGAAGACCGACAGCGTGACAAGATGACCAAAAGAACTGGGTGCAAGGCCTTTATGAGATTGAAAGAGAGGAGTGATGGTACCTGTATTGTCAAGGACATTACACTTCAGCACAACCATACCCTGCTGTTGAGCCCATCAATGCTAGTTTTCATGCATTCTCACAAAAGGGTGGATCCAACATTGAAGGGGTTAGTAAAAGACCTTCAGTTCAGCAATATAAAACATGTGAACATAATGGGCCTGCTTACAAGGTTGCATGGTGGACGTGATAAGATTGGCTGCCACAACAGAGACATACTAAACATGTAAGTACTCCCCCCAACCCCCCCTCCTTTGCATATATAATGAAAACTTACATGAAAAACAGGGGGAAGAAAAAAAAAGCAAAAAAAAATAAATAACAACAAATTTCTTTTTGCAGGAAAGCCGAAAACACGAGGAAGGAGTCCATAAATGAGGTGCAGAATATGTTCAAATTCTTTGAAGACATGAAGAAGGAGAATGAGAATTTCTTCTATGACTACAAGGTTGATGACGAAAACAGACTGGAGAATGTTTTCTGGTCTAATGCTAGCTCGAGGGCGGCATATGCAGATTTCGGAGATTGCATAACTTTCGATACTACTTACAAGTCAAACAAGCACCACTTGCCCCTTGCAGTATTTGTCGGCGTAAACAACCACTTGCAGTCAACAATCTTTGGTGTTGCATTGATGGGAAACGAGTCAGAGGAGTCCTTCAAATGGGTATTCAGCAGATTCCTTGAATGCATGGGCGGTAAACAACCAATCTGCATACTTACAGGTTAGGAAAAAATCAGAATCTATCCTCATGTTTGTACCTTCAATGCTGACAATTAAGTGCATGTTATATTAAAAAAGAAAAGTAGGTTTTTTTCAGTTGTAGTTCATAACATAAACACCCAGAAGTTCAGATGTTTCCACCCCTGCTACGCAAAAAAAAAATTTAATTTGCTGAAGTTCACCTTTGTTTGTTTTGTGAAGTTTGCTTGCATTATACCTGATGTGTTTTTTCCTAATAATTGTTCAGATCAATGCCCAGCGATGACAAAAGCAATACCAAAAATTTTCCCACGGACTCTGCATAAGTTCTGTAGATGGCACATAATGAACAAGCATAAGGACCCGCTGAAAAAGCTTTATAAACTATTCCCTGATTTGAAGGATCTGCTGACTGCAATTCTGAACCATCCCCTAATGCCATCTGAGTTTGAAGATGCGTGGAAGGCTTTGATTGAAAAGTACAATCTGCATGATATAAATGTCATGATTAACTTATGGGCTGAAAGGAAATTGTGGATATCAGCTTACTGGAAAGAGGTATTCTGTGCACGCATGACTTCAACACAAAGAAGCGAGAGCATGAACTTTGTGCTGAAAAGGGGTTTTGTCACTGAACGAGACAACCTCCACATTTTTGTTAAACAAGTTAACAACTGCATACAGGCAAGGCATGAAGCAGAGAATGCAGAGACAAATGCATCAACGGTGAGTGCTCGATTTCACGATTTATATTAATAAAAAAATATGCTTCATAATTTGAAAAACATAGGATGATAACAAAAAAAGGGAAAAAAGTATGAAGAGATGTATGGAAGTTCACAAGTGTTTTGGTTAGGGGTCATTATGTACATAAAAAAGTATAATCTGTTTTCGAAAAAAAGTATGCAATTGCATGGAAGTTCACTACTGTTTGGTTAGGAGTTCATATATATATATATAAAGTTATATTATGTTTGATGTTCACAGCAATGACTTTTGCATGGACAAAAATCTCAAAATTGCAGGGCACAAGGAAAACAGTCACCAGGTATGGTTTCGAGGCACAGGTGATGGATAAGTACACACGGGCAGTGTACTCAGTTTTCCGGGAGCGGCAATATCACAGCACAGCTTTCCGCATTAAGACTTCCCAGGACAATCCCAACAATTACCTTGTGCATCACTACAATCAGAGTAAAGAGTTCGCTTGGTCAAGACATGAATTCCGAGTGCTAGCGGATGAAGTTGAAGGCCGTTATGAATGTGAATGTAAACTGTGGGAACATACAGGTAAAAAAGAAAAAGCCTCTTCCAGCAATTGCTTTGGTTGTATTACACTACAGATGCATAAAAAAGTAATTGTTGACACAAAAATAAAAAATTAACCAAGCTAATGTTATGTTTATGCACGCGCAGGGTTGTTCTGCCATCATGTCATAGCTGTCTTTGAGCACCTACGCCTGGATGAGATACCAAACAAGTATATACTCCAGAGATACACCAAAGATGCAGTGACAAACCCTGATTTCAACCGCAGAGACTACAGGAGAACAACAGATGATGGGACTTCAATTGAATACAGACGAACAATCCTTTACAGTGAAGCAGTTAAAATTATAAACAAAGGATGCTCTTCGGAAGCAAAATTCCAAATAGCATTATCTGCCTTCAGAGATGCCAATACCCGCCTGGACAATGAGGAAGCGGAGCTGGAGAATAATGAGGATGCAGAGATGGAGAACAATGAGCAGTCCTCGAATCAAGAAAACACAACACGAGAAACTGGCGAGCAGAACGACATTCCTCCGGCTGAGAACAATGATCCATATGCAGATATACAGCCACCACTACTTGCAATAACAAAAGGGAGCAAGACTACAGATGCTGCAAGGAAGAATGGAAAATGCAAACAACCTGTACCTGCCCGTCCGGAACCAGAACTGGATGAATACGGGAGACCGAAAGGTACAAGAATATGCGGAACATGCAATAAAATTGATGGCCACAATTCCAGAACCTGCAAGGCAAGGCAGCTAGCTAAAAAGCTCTTGGAAACACATGAGAAGGTGTATGGGCCTACAGCGTCTTCAGGAAATATCAAGGTGCGCATAAGAAACTTGCTTGCTCGCCAGCACATCCCAGAGAATGATGATGAGGAAAAACTGGACACAGATGAGGGTGAATGCTTCGAAGATGAGACGGATGATGAAGAATATGAGCAAGAAGATGAGGATGAAGATATCACTGAGCAAGAAGAAACACAAAATACACCGGATGTGGATGACAAACTGGAAAACTTAAATAAAAAGGGAGGAAAAAGGAAATGCAGCGCATGCAACCTGAGGCTAGGACACTACGCATCAACATGCCCCAACAAGGAAAAGATACTACAGCAACAGATTCTAGAACGACAAACAAGTGATAATGCGATAGTGAAACCACAAGGGGTGAAAGTTTGCAGTTCATGCAATAAGATAAGGGGACACAACTCCAGAACTTGCGCAAGAAGGCAGCTTGAGGAACAACTATTACACCTACAGTCAACAGAAAATGATAGCAACACCATGGAAGATAGAAGCAAGGAGAAGAACAGGAAGAAAACACAGACTACACCAGCAGTTCTAAGGAGAAGTACAAGAAAGAGATAGAACAAAAAAGGAAAAATAGAATAGGAATTGCTCAAAAAACTATAGAGACCTCACTTGTTTATTGAAAGAAAAATATGTAGTTAGTTACTGACGAAAAATTACATTAATATACTGCTGAAGTTCACTATTTGTTCGTGCTACTTCCAGCGATCACGTGCATGTTGATTAAAAAAATATTTAACAGTAGGAAGTTCACAGCCAATTGTCAACGAAGTTCACTATTTATGAAAGGGTGAAAAAAAGGTAGTACGAAAATTAAACAAAAACACACATGCAAAAAAAGAAGTTCAGATATCAACATCTGCGAAGTTCTCACATACTACTTACAAAAGATGTTGTGAGAGTAAATATATCATAATTGAACTGCTGGACAGTTGATCACGTGCATGTTGATTAAAAAATATTTAACAGTAGGAAGTTCACAGCCAATTGTCAACGAAGTTCACTATTTATGAAAGGGTGAAAAAAAGGTAGTACGAAAATTAAACAAAAACACACATGCAAAAAAAGAAGTTCAGATATCAACATCTGCGAAGTTCTCACATACTACTTACAAAAGATGTTGTGAGAGTAAATATATCATAATTGAACTGCTGGACAGTTGATCACGTGCATGTTGATTAAAAAAATATTTAACAGTAGGAAGTTCACAGCCAATTGTCAACGAAGTTCACTATTTATGAAGGGTGAAAAAAAGGTAGTACGAAAATTAAACAAAAACACACATGCAAAAAAAGAAGTTCAGATATCAACAGCTGCGAAGTTCTCACATACTATTTGCGTTGTAAAATAAATTAAAACAAAAAACTAGTAAAAATTCAGACTCCAATATGAGTGTGAAAGTACTGAATTATTAAAAAAATGAACGGAAACAGATAGGATTGCAAAAAACAAGTAAAAATAGGGACATCTTCATTGTATTATAAAATGAATAAATGGGAATGGAAACATAATGTAAAAAAATGAGTGCGAAGTTCAGATCTAACCAAACAAGGAGTTCTCTTAAACATAAAACCTAAAAACAATGTAGGGAAAAATAAACGATTACAATCTGATCATAGGAAAAAAAAGAAAAATGTCCCTACAAAACTAAAATCTTCACCAATCCCTGCCACGCTTCTTCTCAGGGTGTTTGAATAAGGCGAAGAAGCCCCTCTCAAACACATCGAGCCTTCGAAAAACCTCGTACGTTGCATATGCATCCCGTGCAGCATATTCCAAATGCTTTGGCGGTAGAGGCGGCGGATCAACCCACATCCTGTGCTCTCTCCTTCCAAAACCATCCTTCATCTCAAGATAGATTGGATCTATAATAGCTCCAGCAACATCCTTCAGGCCTTGAAGTTTCTTCTTATTGTCCGGATCTCTCCATATTGCCTGGATATCCTTCAGATTATGACAATATAACTTTGAACGTGAGAGAACGTTGAGGTCTTCTGCGATGCAAAACCCAGCAAAAATGTACCTATAGCCATGAAGAAACTGAAACAAACTTTCACTCCTCTCATCAGCATGGCATATGTGGTACACAAGAACATCGGTGCCAACACATAGCTGGATCACAGCAGCTTTCTTCGGATTGAAATAGGTACCACTGAGTCTGTCATACTCAACATCAAGACCAACGATCTTCCTAGCAGAATAATCGAGGGAAGCTTCAGCATTGGTGATCCACTCCTCAACACTAGCTGCTGCATTCGTGTACAAAACCTTCATAGTGGTTGTGCCATGGCAGGGGAAGGTGTACTCGTGGGAAAAAGGAGCTTTTGCCATGCAATCGGTGGACAGAAGAAAAAGAAAAGAAGAAAGGATTGGTGATTCACGTGCACCGCAGAGGAAAAAGAACATGTATTTATAGTTCCAGAAAATGTAACAACAGACGTCGTGATCCACAAATTCAGGGAACAAACCAATACATATCCAATCAAAACAGAAACAGCCGAGAGATAACCACAAAAAAACAAAAAAATCGTGCGGGATAACAAACAAAAAAGGATCTTATCCGGGGCCAGTTGTGAGTTCACGTGTAAGCACAAAACAAAAGCATAAAAAAGACTATAAAAGAAGTTCACGTGATAACAGTGCAGACGTTCGCACAGAGTAAAAACACTGAAAAAATAAAAAGCTGTTCCACACCAACCAACCACCCCGCACCCACCAAACCACGCCCAAACCACCAAACTCAAACACTGCCTGGTGTTCCGCTGGAAGAAACATCCCACGGGAGGAGTCGAAGGAAAGAGCAAAGGGAGAACAAAGAACAGAGAAAAGAAAGAAGAAGAGAAGT
Source organism: Lolium multiflorum (assembly GCA_030979885.1). Lineage (NCBI taxonomy): Eukaryota > Viridiplantae > Streptophyta > Magnoliopsida > Poales > Poaceae > Lolium > Lolium multiflorum. The sequence goes on from JAUUTY010000416.1 coordinate 67,585, forward strand.
CTAGCAAGATCTACAAAAAAGTAATCCAGCATAAGAAAAGCGAAGGGATTGCCTAACAAAAGAAGGTGCGTCTAACCCATCCCCATCCCATCTACTCATTGAAACGCCGTGGATCTTCCTCTCTTTCATCCTTCATGGCCGTGATTTTGAATCTAGACTAGTATAAAAAACAAGATCTAACAACTTAACAAAATAAATACCTTACAGATTACTTAAAAAATGGTTTGCATACGATAGATCTATCAAAAAACATGTTAGGCAGAGGGTGGTGGTGGAGGGGGGGGGGAATATACACTAATGAACAAGACGAGGAGTTCAGATAAGAACTCTCGAGAAGCTCACTTGTGCAAAGAAATGGAAAAACAATATACAAAAAATAAATAAGTTGGAGGGTTTTAAAATCTACAAACATGTATCCAGCCGGCATTAGTATACTGTTATTGGGAAACTTAAAAAATATATAATAAAAGAAGTTGGAGTTTAAAATGTAGACAACAGAATAACATAAAAACATGAAAACTAAAAGTGGAAGTTCAGTTCAAAAAAGTGCAGAGGTCCTGTTAGTACAAAAAATGTTTTATGCTGGAATCTTGTGACAGGAATGGCTGCTGGTCCATCGTACGTCATCCTCAGCGACAGCGAAAGCGATGAAGAGACCTGTAAAAGAGGTAAAAAAAGATAGAAATGCTTTCAAAAATACTTTATGGAACTAAAAATGTGCTTATTTTTTATGCAGGTCCAACTATTCGTGGATTTGAAATCTTTGACAAGCACTGTCACTTCGGAAATGAAGTTGAAATGACCAAGGAAAATCTGGATCATCTCAAAAAGCAAGTACTTGACTACAAGCCAACAATCCCATATTATGTATGCAAGATGGGGAAGACAACGAGCAACATCACGAGAGGCAAAATGGTAATACCAAAACGCCAACTTACAAAACTTATTTTCGTACACTACCTGTATTACATATAAAGTTTTGGCTGAACCAACATGTATTACTAAACTTTATTACAGTCTTCCGATATTTAAATGTTTACTGAAGTCCAGATAAATGAAACTGTGAAGTTCACTTAAAGAATACACTGAACATGGCTATGATATTCACTTTCATGTGTTTTCATGCAGACTTTCGATAAGGAATACACTGAAGAACACCTAAAGAATTATCTAACGGAGCCAACAACAATTCCAATAACCTCCAACACAAATGCCTGGGTTGGTACACGGGTAAGGATAAACAAAGTTGCAACTGGAAATGCAGTGATGACAACAAATTGGCCAGAAGTAGTAATGGGTGCTGATGGCGTGTAACTCACACGTTCGTTGGGAACCCCAAGAGGAAGGTATGATGCGCACAGTAGCAAGTTTTCCCTCAGAAAGAAACCAAGGTTTAATCGAACCAGGAGGAGCAAGAGCACGTTGAAGGTTGATGGTCGCGAAATGTGATGCGGCGCAACACCGGGATTCCGGCGCCAACTAGGAACCTGCACAACACAACCAAAGTACTTTGCCCCAACGAAGCAGTGAGGTTGTCAATCTCACCGGCTTGCGTAACAAAGGATTAAACGTATCGAGTGGAAGATGTTTGCAAAGAAAACAGTAAAACAAGTAGATTGTATGCTATGGAAAGAATAGGACCGGGGTCCACAGTTCACTAGAGGTGTCTCTCCCATAAGATAAAAGCATGTTGGGTGAACAAATTACGGTCGGGCAATTGACAAATAGAGAAAGGCATAACAATGCATATACATGACATGGTAAATATAGTGAGATTTAATTGGGCATTACGACAAAGAACATAGACCGCCATCCAACTGCATCTATGCCTAAAAAGTCCACCTTCAGGTTATCGTCCGAACCCCCTCCAGTATTAAGTTGCAAAGCAAGAGACAATTGCATTAAGTATTGTGCGTAATGTAATCAATAACTACATCCTTAGACATAGCATCAATGTTTTATCCCTAGTGGCAACAGCACATCACAACCTTAGAACTTTCTGTCACTGTCCCAGTCAATGAAGGCATGAACCCACTATCGAGCATAACTCCCTCTTGGAGTTAAGAGTAAAAAGGCCAGAGCCTCTACTAATAACGGAGAGCATGCAAGATCATAAACAACACATGAACAATAGATTGATAATCACCATAATCATAGTACTCTCTATCCATCGGATCCCGACAAACACAACATATAGAATTACATATAGATGATCTTGATCATGTTAGGCAGCTCACAAGATCTAACAATGAAGCACAACAAGGAGAAGACGACCATCTAGCTACTATGGACCCATGGTCCAGGGTGAACTACTCACTCATCACTCCGGAGGCGATCATGGCGATGAAGAATCCTCCGGGAGATGAATCCCCTCTCCGGCGGGTGCGGGCGATCTCGAATCCCCCGAGATGGGATTCGCGGCGGCGCGTCTCTGGTTCCGTGTCGTGGCTCTGTACTGGGGGTTTCGCGACGGGAGCTTTAAGTAGGCGGAAGGTCAACGCGAGGGCCACACGAGGGCCCGGGGGTCGGCGCGGCCGGGGCCGGGCCGCGCCGCCTGCCTCGCCACCTCGTGGCCCCACTGTTAGGTCTTCGGTCTTCAGCTTCGTGCAAAAATAGGACCACAGGCGAAAGTTTCGTCCAATTCCGAGAATATTTCTTTACTAGGATTTCTGAAACCAAAAACAGCAGACAGCAACCGGCTCTTCGGCATCTTGTTAATAGGTTAGTTCGGAAAATGCATAAATATGACATATAATGTGCATAAAACATGTAGGTATCATCAATAAAGTAGCATGGAACATAAGAAATTATCGATACGTTGGAGACGTATCAGCATCCCAACTGCTCGTCCCGAGCAAAACGAAACAAAGATAATTTCTGAAGTGACATGCCATCATAATCTTGATCATACTATTTGTAAACATATGTAATGAATGCAGCGATCAAAGCAAAGGTAATGACATGAGTAAACAATGAATCATATAGCAAAGACTTTTCATGAATAGTACTTCAAGACAAGCATCAATAAGTCTTGCATAAGAGTTAACTCATAAAGCAATAAATCAAAGTAAAGGTGTTGAAGCAACACATAAGAAGATTAAGTTTCAGCGTTTGCTTTCAACTTATAACATGTATATCTCATGGATATTGTCAACATAAAGTAGTATAACAAGTGCAATATGCAAGTATGTAGGAATCAATGCACACACACAAGTGTTTGCTTCTTAAGGTGGAAGGAGATAGGTAAACTGACTCAACAATAAAAGTAAAAGAATGGTCCTTCGCAGAGGAAAGCATCGATTGCTGTATTTGTGCTAGAGCTTTTATTTTGAAAACATGAAACAATTTTGTCAACGGTAGTAATAAAGCATATGAGTTATGAAAATTATATCTTACAAGTTGCAAGCCTCACGCATAGTATACTAATAGTGCCCGCACCTCGTCCTACTTGGACTACCGGGTCTTCGCATGCCATGTTTCAACCAAGTGTCACAAAGGGTACCTCCATGCCGCCTGTACAAAGGTCCAAGGAGAATGCTCGCATTTGGATTTCTCGCTTTGATTATTCTCAACTTAGACATCCATACGGGACAACATGGACAACAGATAATGGACTCCTCTTTAATGCATAAGCATGTAGCAAAGTTATTATTCTCATATGAGATTGAGGATATATGTCCAAAACTGAAACTTCCACCATGATTCATGGCTTTAGTTAGCGGCCCAATGTTCTTCTCTAACAATTTTGCATGCTCCAACCACTAAAATGATAGACCTTCAGACAAGACGGACATGCATAGCAACTCACATGATATTCAACAATAGTTGATGGCGTTCCCCAGAAACATGGTTATCGCACAACAAGCAACTTAATAAAATATAAAGTGCATAAGTACATATTCAATACTACGATAGTTTTTAAGGCTATTTTGTCCCATGAGCTATATATTGCAAAGGTGAATGATGGAATTTTAAAGGTAGCACTCAAGCAATTTACTTTGGAATGGCGGATAAATACCATGTAGTAGGTAGGTATGGTGGACACAAATGGCATAGTAGTTGGCTCAAGGATTTTGGATGCATGAGAAGTATTCCCTCTCGATACAAGGTTTAGGCTAGCAAGGTTATTTGAAGCAAACTCAAGGATGAACAAGTGCAGCAAGACTCACATAAAAGACATATTGTAAACATTATAAGACTCTACACTGTCTTCCTTGTTGTTCAAAACTCAATACTAGATATTATCTAGACCTTAGAGAAACCAAATATGCAAATCAAATTTTAGCAAGCTCTATGTATTTCTTCATTAATGGGTGCAAAGCATATGATGCAAGAGCTTAAACATGAGCACAACAATTGCCAAGTATCACATTATCCAAGACATTTTTAGAATTACTACATGTAGCATTTTCCAATTCCAATCATATAACAAATTAACGAAGAAGAAACTTCGCCTTGAACATTATGAGTAAAGCCTAAGGACACATGTGTCCATATGCAACAGCGGAGCGTGTCTCTCTCCCACAAAGTGAATGCTAGGATCCATCTTATTCAAACAAAAACAAAAACGAAAACAAACCGACGCTCCAAGTAAAGAACACCGGATGTGACTGAATAAAAATATAGTTTCAGGGGAGGAACCGATGATGTTGTCGATGAAGAAGGGGATGCCTTGGGCATCCCCAAGCTTAGACGCTGAGTCTTCTTAAAATATGCAGGGATGAACACGGGGGCATCCCCAAGCTTAGAGCTTTCACTCCTCTTGATCTTAGTATATCATTCTCCTCTCTTGACCCTTGAAAACTTCCTTCACACCAAACTTCAAGCAAACTCATTAGAGGGTTAGTGCATCATTAATAATTCACACATTCAGAGGTGACACAATCATTCTTTTCACTTCTGGACATTGCATAATGCTACTGGACATTAATGGATCAAAGAAATAAATCCAACATAGCAAAAGAGGCAATGCGAAATAAAAGGCAGAATCTGTCAAAAACAGAACAGTCCGTAAAGACGAATTTATAAATGGCACCAGACTTGCTCAAATGGAAAAACTCAAAACTAATGAAAGTTGCGTATATATCTGAGGATCACGCTCGTAAATTGGCAGATTTTTTCGAATTTTCTACAGAGAATTATGCCCAGATTCGTGACAGACAGCAATGCTGTTTCTGCGCAGCGATCCCAAATATAACATCAACTTTGACATAGAAACTTTACTTGGCACAAAAACATGATAAGGAGAGGTTGCTACAGTAGTAAACAACTTCCAAGACTCAATAAAACAAAAAATTGCTGTAGGTAAAAACATGGGTTGTCTCCCATAAGCGCTTTTCTTTAACGCCTTTCAGCTAGGCGCAGAAAGTGCAAATCAAGTAACATCGAGAGTAGAAGCATCAACATCATTATTCTTCATGCAAACACAACTTGTTGCAGGGGGTACTTTAGGTGTTCCATTATCTAGATTTTCTATGATAGTGCTAGGGGTTTTAGCAATTTTAGGCCTATAATAATTCTTTTGTTTAGGCACCTTAGAGGCGTACATGAATTTTTGCTCTTTACCCACATAAGCTTTCTCATTATACTTGAGAGAAGAAAAGGTTGAACCCAAGGTTCCCATAGCTTTTTCAAGTTCATCAATCCTATTGGTTTGATTATCATGGACAACACAAGTTCCTAGGATACTAATTCTTTCATCAATTCCTCCTAAGGATTTATCAAGTTCATAAGTTTTGTCAAATAACATTCCCAATTTAGCTTCAACACTTGGAAAATTTTTCTCTATGGTTTCCAATTTTTTCATAACATCTTCAAGAGAGATTTCAATTTTAACTTCATTAACAGGTATTCCAACTAGACTCTCAATGATGCAACTAGCTTCTAAAGCGGGAGTACCTAAGAAATTACCTCCCGAAAGAGTATCAAGAACATATCTATTCCAACTAGATAAACCAACATAAAAGTTCCTAAGAAGGATAGTGGTGGAGTGTTTCTTAATGCACCTTTGATGAGCATTACTAATTCTATACCAAGTATCTTTAAAACTTTCTCCACCCTGTTGCTTAAAAGAACGAACTTCAACTTCAGGATTACTCATGATAACAGCAATAAAGTAAACTAGGCAAATAAAGTAAAGACAAGTAACTAATTTTTTTGTGTTTTTGATATAGAGAGCAAGACAGTAAATAAAGTAAAACTAGCAACTAATTTTTTGTATTTTGATTTAGTGCAGCAAACAAAGTAATAAATAAAATAAAGCATGACAAAAACAAAGTAAAGAGATTGAGAAGTGGAGACTCCCCTTGCACGTGTCTTGATCTCCCAACGCCAGAAAAAGCTTGATGGCGTGTAACTCACACGTTCGTTGGGAACCCAAGAGGAAGGTATGATGCGCACGGTAGCAAGTTTTCCCTCAGAAAGAAACCAAGGTTTAATCGAACCGGAGGAGCCAGAAGCACGTTGAAGGTTGATGGTCGCGAAATGTGATGCGAACACCAGGATTCAGCGCCAACTAGGAACTGCACAACACAACCAAAGTACTTTGCCCCAACGAACAGTGAGGTTGTCAATCTCACCGGCTTGTGTAACAAAGGATTAAACGTATGAGTGGAAGATGTTTGCAAAGAAAACAGTAAAACAAGTAGATTGTATGCTATGGAAAGAATAGGACCGGGGTCCACAGTTCACTAGAGGTGTCTCTCCCATAAGATAAAAGCATGTTGGGTGAACAAATTACAGGGCAATTGACAAATAGAGAAAGGCATAACAATGCATATACATGACATGGTAAATATAGTGAGATTTAATTGGGCATTACGACAAAGAACATAGACCGCCATCCAACGCATCTATGCCTAAAAAGTCCACCTTGGTTATCGTCCGAACCCCTCCAGTGTTAAGTTGCAAAGCAACAGACAATTGCATTAAGTATTGTGCGTAATGTAATCAATAACTACATCCTTAGACATAGCATCAATGTTTTATCCCTAGTGGCAACACACATCACAACCTTAGAACTTTCTGTCACTGTCCCAGGTATCAATGAAGGCATGAACCCACTATCGAGCATAATTACTCCCTCTTGGAGTTAAGAGTAAAAACTTGGCCGAGCCTCTACTAATAACGGAGAGCATGCAAGATCATAAACAACACATGAACAATAGATTGATAATCACCATAATCATAGTACTCTCTATCCATCGGATCCCGACAAACACAACATATAGAATTACATATAGATGATCTTGATCATGTTAGGCAGCTCACAAGATCTAACAATGAAGCACAACAAGGAGAAAACGACCATCTAGCTACTGCTATGGACCCATGGTCCAGGGTGAACTACTCACTCATCACTCCGGAGGCGATCATGGCGATGAAGAATCCTCAGGGAGATGAATCCCCTCTCCGGCAGGATGCCGGAGGCGATCTCAGAATCCCCCGAGATGGGATTCGCGGCGCGGCGTCTCGTAAGGTTTTCCGTATCGTGGCTCTCTGTGGGGGTTTCGCGACGGGAGCTTTAAGTAGGCGGAAGGTCAACGAGGGGCCACACGAGGGGCCCAGGGGCAGGTCGGCGCGGCCGGGCCTGGGCCGCGCCGGCCTAGCCTCTGGCCTCGTGGCCCCACGTTAGGTCTTCGGTCTTGGAAGCTTCGTGCAAAAATAGGACCCTGGGCAAAGTTTCGTCCGAGAATATTTCTTTACTAGGATTTGAAACCAAAAACAGACAGCAACTGGCTCTGCATCTTGTTAATAGGTTAGTTCAGAAAATGCATAAATATGACATATAATGTGCATAAAACATGTAGGTATCATCAATAAAGTAGCATGGAACATAAGAAATTATCGATACGTTGGAGACGTATCAGGTGCAGAAATAAAAGATGGAGATATCTGCATGTTCTGCTTCTACGACGGAACAAGAGAACTCGGCTGCTTCGTGACACGTCTTAGCAACTGAGTCTGGAAAACTTACTATGAAAATAAAATTATGTACCAGTTTACTTTATTGAACCTTATGTTTTGTATCAGCACCCCCGAGAACAATTATGGTTGTGTTTCAGTATTGTTGATGTAATAAGAATGCTTATGAAGAAGTTCACATAGAGTGAGTACGAAGTTCGCTTATAAATGAAAAAAGATTAGCAAGTTTATGTTCACAGAAGTTCCTACATGAAAAATCATTTCTGAATATACAGGAACAAAAAAAAGTACAGTTTGCATTGAGAAAAACGAATAGATATGGGAATACTTTTACAGACATAACTGGCAAAAAAATAGAAGTTCACACTCTGATGACAAAGAAGTTCACTAATAACAAAAAATACAGCACAGATTTTGTACAGCTTGCTGTTTTGAAAAAGGAAGAACATATCATCACTAATTACATCTGTATCCTGAATTTCAATCACATAATGAGAAGTTCAGTTCAATAAAACAACAAAATAAAAAATGTTGAATATCCTATCAACTACTAATTGCGAAAAAATTGAATCAGATCATCATCATGCAGATCCCAATGATTGCTGGGTTATCTGCGAACCTAGACCAATAAGCAGCATGAGATCTTTCAACATACTAGGCCACTCCTCCGCCAGAATTTCATTCTTGGGATGAAATAGGAGCTGATACATGTACTCAGCTTTCCAATCCTCAACACGCCGCTGGTAGACAATCAGGAATGCAAAAAAAAACATAAGAAAAAACAGTAAAAAAAAGACAAAAAGAGCTATACAGCGAAAAACCCACAGCACTACACTTACATCCTGGTTTTTTATATTATCAGCAATCTTATCACCACCGTATGTAGCGCAAATTCTTAGAGCATAGAAGCCACACTCATTAGCCCCTTGTGCCGGAGTCTTTGGATATGAACACCTGTCAGCAACAACATCCCACTGTATATTACCATTATATTTGTTAAATTCTGCAACACCATACACCTGTTTTAACAAGGCCACCATCCTATTAATCTGCGAAAACAAAAAAAAACAAAAAAGTTAATGGTTTCAGCAGTTTAAAAACAAAAAAGGAAGAAAAAGCTAGGAAGTTCACATAGTACTGACATATCAGTTCACACACACTACATATAGTTTCAGCAGTTTAAAAAACATATAAAAAGCTGGGAAGTTACAAGTGTAATAAACATATCAAATTAACACACACAGTAAGATGGTTTCAGCAGTTTAAATAAATATAAAAAATAGCTAGGAAGTTCATATTGTAAAAACATATCAGTACAGACAAAAAAGTTTGAATGGTTGCAGTAGTACACATAAAAAAGAAAAAAGGATGGGAAGTTCACATTATATTAACAGATGGGTTCACATAAAAAGTAAAAATGATTGCAGTGAAAAAGCAAACGAAGAAATGATGAAAAGAAAACCACGTACAATCTCAACACGATCCTCGTGGTGCCGACTCCTTGAAGTATGTGCCAGACCAGTATACCTCCTAGTGTCAAGGATATCCAACGTACCAGTGTACTTGTTCATAACATACACAGAGTGATGCTCATGCATGAAATGAGGAATGATGATCTGTTCAGCAACAACCCAAATTAACAAAAAAGGAAGTACGCACGTGAAAACAAAAAAAACTAAAAGGAAGTTCACTACACCAAAATGAAGAGGTTCAGATTAAAAAGCATACCAACTTTGCTTTCAGCAAATTTTCATTAGGCCGAACATAATGCTTGAACATGTTAGCAGCAGACTTCACATCAAAAGGTGGTCTCGGTAATGGATTACCCTTGCTGTCCCTTAGCTTGAATGGAGCAAAATCAAGCAAGTACTGCACAAAAACAAAGGAAAAAACACAACCCAAAAAAAAGAAGGTATACAAAATAAGTGTATGCATAAAAAGGTATATGTGAAAAATAAATTTTTATCTGTTGAAAAAACCTACAGGGATAGTATGAGGTGACATCAAAACACGGGAGCCAGATTCAAAAATATATTTCATCCCTGGATCATCCTTCCAGTAATTGATGATGCGATCCATCATGTCGGATTCCAACATTTCACAGCGGCCAAACAGTTTATACATGTACTTGGCATCAATTAAAACAGGATCATCAAAAGGATTGCTGAACTTCACCAGAGGGACACTGCACACACATACAAAAAGCAAAAAAAAATGTATATAAAACTAGGGAAGTTCACTTAGCATATAAAAAAAATGAAACTCTCATAAACGAAAACAAATAAGGAACTAGGGGAGTTCACTTAGAACAGTGTTTGAAGTTCATATGCCACAAAAAATAAATAAACTAAGTAATAAATAAGTATGAAAAACATACCTTCCATGAGCTTTGATGTACTCCTTGCTTAGAATTAACTCCATCATTTGCTTGGCCTTGGATAAATGGGGAAACACATATGGTACAAAGTTTGGAACTTCTTCCCTGAACTTATTGGACAATTTAGTAGGCCTTTTATTCGAAAGAACCAGATTTTTAGCACTAGACTGCTTGGGCTTCTGAGTTTCAAAATCATCACTGCTGGTCGGAGAGCATCGCCGAACATCCTTTGTAATGGGCTTCGCAGTAAGCTTCTTACCAAGCTGAGTGACAAAGTCATCAGAATCGTCATCTTCGTCGAGCAAAACTACATCAGCCTTCCCCTTCAGTGCAGTGTCAGGAACCTTTTTGCTAGAAGATTTTCTGGTGTTGGAATGCAGCCTCTGGATAATCTTATTTGTCTTGCTTACAAGACTATCAAAATTCTCTTCAGGAATAATCTGAACTTCTGGTGTGAATGACTGAGTCTCGAAAAGTGAGAAATTGTCTTCCTCGATACCAAGAGATGGACCTGCATGAAAAGTATACAAAACCAGGAAGTTCACTTCTGAATCAAAAAACAAAATTTACAAAACACTGCAGTCCAAAAAAAGCATGTGTTATAGAGCATAGCCAACGACATATTTTGCGAAAAGGTAAAAATCATACCAGGATCAACACCTAAAACATCTTTCAAATCGATATTGAAGTCTCCACCTGTCAGCCAGCTATATAACATGGTCATCCTGATGTTTAGAATGTCTTTTTGACTGAACAAGCACATGCTTTCGCCATCGTAAGAATCAAGGATCTGTAGCATGAAGAACCCGCAATCATGGCTGCAAAAAAAAAGAATAAGAATAAAAGAAAACAATTGTATTAGTTAAAAAAAAACCTGTAGTCAATGTATACACAATAAAGAGCAAAACAAGAGAAAGGGGAAAAAAACGCTTACGCAGTTGCCTGTCTTGGAGAATTAACATAGTGAAGCTTGAAGTGGTCGATGGATTTTGGATGAAAATGATCACCCTTTGAATTCCCTGCTAACGACCATAACTTCTTGATACCAGATGCCATTGTATGTAACAGCTTCTTACCATCTGGATCATTTATATCGCGTAACGAATCAAGCAATTCAAAACGCTCTTTCTCAAGGTTCAAAGCAACAACACAGAAGTGACCAGGAACGTGTGGTGCACATGGATCAGGAGGATCAAAGGTACCAAAAAGAATCTGCCATTAAAATGATAAAAATAAAAATGGACAGGTTAGAACTATGAAAGGTAGACTATTTCCTCAAATAAGAAATCACATTTAACTTTACTACTGAGTTATTTTAGTAAGATGTACAACAGGGGAGGGAAAAAAGGTAGGAAGTCCACATGCCATAATTAGTGAAGTTCAGATGTACAGAAAAGAAGAAAAAAGACAACAGTCAGTACCACTTTCTTGTGGTCCAAACGTTCCGGAGCATCGACGCTGAAAATATTACGAACAAGCCGAGAATTCAGATTTCTTTCAAAAATCTGCCTCTGCAAACATGACAATGAAACAAAAAGAAGGTTAAAACATAAAGGAGGGAAAAAAAGCACATGCATTAACAAAAAAAACTAAAAAATTGATAAAAAGAATGGAGAAATAACTTACAGAACAATTGTATGGCACCACCATTTTATCAGAATTCTTGTACTTCTGACCAAGCAAGTATGTTCCAACAGAAACAGTTAGAGAACAAAGAAAACCGTTGGGTTTAAAAGCTTCAGCAATTTGTCCGATCGTGCAATCACAATGGTCATTCCTGAAAAGGGTCTGCTTACTGCAGAAAAAAACACAAAAAAAAGAGGACAAAACAAAAATTTAATAAAAATAAAAAACAAAACAAAAAAAGAAAAAAGCATAAAAAACAGATAGAACCTTCTTATGGGATCTTTCCTCAACTTGCAAACGCTTTCATAAACTTCTTTGATTTTAATCATCATAGGTTGACGAGACAGTGGAGGCGTCGAACATAAACTCGAGTCTGCAGAAAATAAGGAAATACAGACAAAATGTAAGAACAAAAAAGAAGTTCAGATGATGATATTCCAGAAGTTCACATATTCAAGAACGTGGTGCATAAACTGCAATGTCCAGAAGACCCACAGTTCATCAAATGAAGGCTACCATCAAAAAAATACACACACACGATATCGCTCCCCCCCACCCCGGTCAGTCATATACATGCAGAAAATGAAAACTACGACATGAACTCATGCCACATTACATAGCATTCGAAAAGTGTCTTACATGGAACATGATGCCCAACAGCGAAAAAACAAAATACATATACAAAAGCACCCCACCACACCCCTCCCCCCATAAAAAAACCAAAAAAAAAGGGAAAAAGGTTTTAGATAGAGATATATGAGGAGTAAACATAAAGAATAAAAAGGCGGGCTAGCATTAGGGGAGGGTGTGTGGGGGTAGGAGAACTGTATGTTCCCCATTCAGATATCCTTGCCTAAGTCTTGCGGGGATTCTTCAATAGAAGCGCTCAAGTCATCTGTTGATTCTTCAAAGAATGAGCTCGACTGCTCAATCGAATCAGAGGCATCGCGTCCATGGTTATCTCCAGCCTGAAACTCATTATTGTCATCATCATCAGCACCAGTGCTGCGCTCTATATTGGCTTCAGTACCCGGCAGTTCTCCACGTGCAGCAGCAACACCTACTTCCTCACGACCATGCGCAACAACAGACTTACAATCCATAGCAGCTGGTAATACACCAACATCATCAGCAGCCTCAGCACATGTTTCGGAAACAACTGCACCAATGCCAGGTAGTTGGGCAGCATCCTTCACATCATTTCCATCCTGACATGTTACAAGATCTTCAGGAATTGAGAAACCTTTTCCAGTAACTGCACAATCTTCAGCATGGTGTTCAGCATCTTTGTCTCCATCAGAATGTGCAACTATCTCAGGAAATAAATTCCCCTTTCCAACAGGGTCTAACTCAGAATAATGATCAGCAACTTTGTCACCGGCACCACCAGAATTACCATCACTGTCATCTAAAGGAGGAGTTTCAGGGGTTGCCGGATGGACAAAATTATGCTTGACATAATAACGATCAACAGATGAATTGTCATCACTGTCATCTGGAAGACCATCCTTCTCAACACACTTTTCATTTACCTACCAACAAAAAAAAACAGAAGTTCAGATGGAGAAGATGGAGTAGTTCATATACACAAACAAAAAACAAAACAAAAGCGCAACTATAAAAAAATAAAAAAATAAATTGCAAAACACAAAAAAAAATACCTCAGCTAAAGGAGGTGATTTATCAAAAACTGCATCTTCAACATGATCACCAGCAAAAGCTGGAGGACATTGAGGGGTTGCCGGACGAACAAACCCATCATTCACAGGTGCATGATCACCATCTCCTGAATTCTGAGGTGCATTTTCCTCAGCAATCCTAGCATCTTCCTGCAAAAAATAAGAGGATAACAAAAAAGAAAAGATAAGGAAGTTCACATGAAAAAACACAGAAGTTCACATATGTGTAATAGCACAAAACAAGAGATAAAAAAGGAAGTTCACATAAAAAGGGATGGACATAAGTAAAAGAATGACTAATTATACCTCAGCTTCAGCAGCTGACTGACCAAGTCCTGCATCAACATCTTCAACAGAAGAAGAAATATTCTTCAGAACATTACTTTCAACATTATTATTGCCTGATACATTTACACGGCTCTCATACTGCTTGCACAAAGAGTCCTGATTCATACCAAAATCAAGAAAACCTGTGCGCATTAAAGACAAAGCACCCCTCAAGCTATCAAGGAGCGATGTTTCACGCTTTGCCTGTTCATCCAATGCTTCAAAACTGGGGAAAGTACCATCAGCAAGCCGACCTTGAAATTGTTTCACACGATCAGCTGTAGTCGGAATCGTACGAGAGAGATACTCAACTTTATGCAACAGTGATCCAATCTCATCAATAACACCAGCAGAAGGCTTCCCATCACTAGTTGAAGCGGACTGGTGCTTGTCTTTCGTGTTGACATCAGCAAGTTGCGAAAATGGCATCTCGCAATGACCTCCAGCAGGATGTTCATTGGCAATGCCAACATCAGGCTCGCTGCGATGGGTGCCCTCATTGAGATCAACAATTAGATCTTCCACACGATACCGATATGAATAAGCAATTTGGTTGCGGCCTTTCCACTGCATTGTAATAAAGGAGTTCACTTAGCAGAAAAACTGAAGTTCAGATGATGCATAATGTAGTATGAAGATCAGATAACAATTAAAAAAATATACAAAACTAGGTAAGTTCACTTGGGATACAAAAAAAAATATTGAGATGCAACATAAAAAATTAAAAAAAAAGACTTAGGAAGTTCACTTGCGATGTAGTATGAAGATCAGATGCCACATAAAAAAGGGTTACAGTTTGAAAAAACTAACCACAATTCTGCCAAACTTGTACTTCATCAAATCTGGTCCACCATTCCTTTCAATGTCCATTTTGTAAATAGCCTTGAGCGGCTTCTCATGCAGAAAGTTTGCGCGAGGAGTTCGAGTATGCATGACAGAATGTGGTGGTAACAAAATGCTGTCAAGATACATAACAGTGGGGATAACAGCACACCCTTCTAACCCAGCCTGAGGGATATCAGGGTCTTGATATTTAGTAGCAGCTCGTTTCAACTCATCAACAACAAGCTGGCAATAATCCATCTTTGCCATCTTATCATAATCCATGTTCACAAGCATTGCAGCTTCCCTACCGACACGGGTAGCTGAACCAGGACATATGAGCTTGCTAAAAAGAATGGCAAAGAAGACCTTAACAGCCAAATCTTCCTTCTCGGGGTCTTCAACAAGATCAGACAACAATTGACGCAGATCTTTAGGCTCAATACTAGCATTGCTTTCGAACCCAAACTCTTGTTTCAAAAGAGCCAATGACTCGTCATGTCCAGATTCTGCAGGCAGTATAGGAGTATCACCTCCTATAGGAAAACCAAACACCTGATGAACACTGTCTCTATTAACCTCTAGAACTCTGCCAGATCCACAAGCCACCTTCATAGTAGAAGTGTCAATAGTCTTCATCAAATAACACATGAGAACACGTGATATGTTACCCTCCAGGACCCACTGAAAAACACAGCCAAAACCAGCTTGCTCAACCTTCAATCTGTGATGCTCTTTTAACATTCCTGCAGCCGAACGCACTTCACCGAGAGAACAGCGAATAGTTTGCTGAAAACGCGTCTTCTCACCATCAAGATCTTCAACTGCCTTCCTCTTCCTAGCCATAGTTTTCTTTGTCGGCCTTTTCAAAACTTTCTTCGAATCACCTTCCGAAACAACAGGTTTAGAAGGGCCTGGCTTCCTACCAACTTTCTTGACCTGGTATAGAAACCACAAAAAAAAATCAATGAGAAAAGGAAGTTCACACCAACATGAACACAGAAGTTCACACTACACTAACCTTGGCAGGAGCTTCAAAGTCTGATTCATCGCTAACCACTTCTGTACGACTCTTCTTAGCATTGCACTACATAAAATGAGATGCATAGAAAGGGAAGAGTTCAGATTCAATAAACAAAGAAGTTCACAGTGGTACAATTATGTAAAAATGAACAAACAAAATAACCTTGCCAGCAGCAACACCATCTTCAGTGGAATCTGGGACATATGTCTCATCAACATCAATCTTACGTTTACGGTGACCAAGACGTGATTTCCCAGGAGATGAAACTCGTTTCGAAGCAACCGTGGACTGAACAGTAGCAGCAACACGAGGGCTGCGCCGCACAGGATTTGTACCCTGCACAGTAGCAGCAGATTTTAAAAAATAACAAAAAGAGAAGTTCACAATGGTACAACTATGTAAAAGTGGCCAAAAAAGGTATTTAACAGAATAAACAAAAAAGAACATAAAAAAATAACCTTGTCAGCAGCAACATCATCTTGAGTGGTAGCTGGGGAGTATGTCTGCTGCACAGGATTTCTGGCCTGGGCAGCAGCAGCAGCTTTCGCCAAAGGTGAATTCTCTTTATACTTCCTGCAAACACCCCTTTCTTTCCTCACTTTAGGAGGAATAGTTTCAGCAGCACATTCATCACGTGTGCTTTCAGCACCCTCGCCGTCACGTGGAACATCATGGACAACGGCATTACCCTTAGCAGACTTTGCTTTCGCAGGGTATTTCCGGTAATATGTAGTCAATTTCTCCTGGTGCTGAGCTAATTTAGCAGCTTGTCTCTCCTTTTCCTTCGCAAGCTGTTCTTCAACCATATAATCCTGAGTAACTACTTGAGTACCAACCACAGATTGAGATTGGGTTTCTTCCATCACAGGTGTAGCTTCAACTGTTTCAGATTCAAGAACTTGCCGAAGAGGAGTATAATCAAAGACAGGGCTGCCCATGTTACCCTTCTCCACAGCAGGAGTCCTATCAAAAACAGGGATATCTAAGAACCGCGGTACACTGTCAGAAGAATATGCAGCAAAATCCTGGTTCAGCAACTCCAGAGATTCTCTTATAGTCTGGTCAGCTGCATAAACACAAAAAAGGACATGTAAACAACAAAAGATTGTATGCATTGCAGAAAAAGGAAGTTCACTTGAAAATGTTTGTGAGGTTCACATATGTATGTTGCTAACCTGAATCATCAGCATCATCTGTAACATTAGAAGGTAGATTCCCCAACCCAGAAAACACAGCATCACCACAATCATCAACATGATCAAAAACCTTGCCTAAAAAAACACAAAAAACAAAAAATTTCACTATCAAACACATAAAAAAAAGAACAAATGTACAGACTTATACTTCCTATGTACAGCAAAATGTTAATTTCATGATTCACTTAAAAAAACAGCCTATACATGAAAAGAAAGATTATAAATACAGAGAATGAACATAATTAATATAGTGAGTTCATTTAAATGACAAGTAATTCATAACATGTCCTATATAGAAAACACATAAATAGACACAACAATAAATGGTGACCACAGGGAATTATAACACAGATCAAAGCCTACAGAAAGCAAACCCTAGCACACAAAAAAAAGTGGTCAAATCATAGGACAGAACAAACAAACATTACAAAATAATATGTTTATTTCATTGTTGACAACGCAAAAAAAGCATGAATTTACAAAACCGAAAACAAACCTCCACCACCGGTCGGAGAATCCTTATCCATCACCAGAAAAATAGAAAAGAGGGACGGACTCCCAACCCAAAATTTGAAGACGAGCAGCCCGTCTGGGACGAAGTAGAACCACCGCGAGACGAATCAGAGGAGCGGCCGGAGTTCCAACCGCCGGCCGAACGGGGAAATATCGCCGGCAAACACCGAAGACGGCGAGGACGAGGAAACTGCAGCGGACCTAGGGTTTAGAACAAAGGGGAAATGGTGGATTTCGAGTAGAAAAAGGAATAAGAACAAGGGACGGGGGAGAGGAAAACCATGCGGGGGGCAGCAGTTACCTAGAGCGCCGCCGCCATTGCGGAGAGGATGGAGCAGTTTAGGATGGTCCGTCTGCGAGTGGGAAGTGGGGAGAGAGAAGACGAAGGCACAGACAAGCGGAGTAAAAAGGGGGTTGGGAAATAACTGCAAGAAAATTATAATAAAAAAAAGAGGCAACAATAATAAAAAAACACTAAACGTTACCTCTGTCAGTCAGATAGAAACGACAGGAAGTTCACATGAAACTGCGACTGCGATTCACTTTATGTGAAAAAAGGAAAAATTATATGGTGGGGGGGTCAAAACCGCACCGACCACACAACCATTACGAAGTGCACTTGATAAAACAGTCAGGAGTTCACTCACTTGAAAAAAAGTATTTCACTATGTTTTAAAACCAATTATTGATTTCCTAAAAATGGCAGATGGGAGTTCCCCACAACAATACGAAGTGCACTTCTGAAACCGCAAGGAGTTCACTCATTTTAAAAAAGGTATTTTACTCTGTTTTTCTCACTTGTTAAATTCCTTTTATTCATTTCCTAGTATGGGGGGGGGGTCCCCCCCCCCCCCCTTCCCTAACTAATTAATTTTATTCCATGCTAGACCCCGACTCGGTTTTGTACATTAATGAGAAGTACACAGCTTACTAACAGAGAAATACATACATGCTCAATGTAGATTTACATGAAAAACAGTCAGGAGTTCACTCAACTTAAAAAAAAGTATTTGACTATGTTTTAAAACCATTTATTGATTTCCTAAAATATGGAGGATGGGAGTTCCCCACCACAATACGAAGTGCACTTATGAAAACGCAAGGAGTTCACTCAATTTTAAAAAAGGGTATTTTACTCTGTTTTAAAACATTTGTTAAATTCCTTTTATTCATTTCCTAGTATGGGGGGGGTCCCCCCCCCCCCTTCCCTAACTAATTCATTTTATTCCATGCTACCTCCCGAATCTGTTTTGTACATAAATGAGAAGTTCACAGTTTACTAACAGAGAAATACATATATGCTCAAAAGTAGATTTACATGAAAAACAGAGGCCCCAACTTATCTGTATCATGAAAATGAAACAGGAAATTGAGAAAAGTTCATGCATATCGGTAGTTCACATCATAAAATTAAAGAAGTTCATTAGTTATAACAACAAAAACATTCACTAGTGCGTATGAAAAAACAAAACAGATGCCAAAAAAATCTGGATTATGTTGATACATCAATTGTAAGCATGAAGGCCACCGCGTCATCACTGCATCAAGTGAGAAAAAAATAACTACAGGAGCATGCGCAAAAAACGAACTAAGCAGTAACATAGATCTGTGAAGAAATCGTGTATTAGGATCAAGCAGAACCTATCAATCAACAAACCATGGAGGATACATACCGAAAAACCATTACCGTAGAGAACAACACGCGGAGGAGTAAGGGCGGAGCCATGAACGTAGAAGATTTAACGAAGAAGGACGCCGGACCTGTGTGACAGCCATCAGAAAACCAATCTGCAGCTGAGGATAAAAAGAAGATAAGAGCAGCGTAGAGCTAGCATGGAATAACTGTGCCGCAGAATATTGACGATCTGCGGTGCAGCCGTGGAGAACAAATTCGTCGGTGAAGCGTCGGAGGAGAGCACGGAGATGAGGAGCCGCCGTCGACGAATTTCTCCGATAGGAATCGAGCGAGGGAGGAGATCGGCAGCGAGCAGCGAAGAGCTCGGGAGCGAGCAGGGAGGAAATCGCCATGGAAGAGATCGGGAGCGAGCAGGGGTGGGGAACGAGCACGGAGGAGGTGGGTGCGAGCGGGAGGTGGGACACGTAACGGTTCGCTGTCTCGTAGGAAGTTCACACGCGCGCGGGAGCGGGACGCGAGCGGGACGTGGGACGCGAAAATATGAAGACTCACGGGAAGTTCGCATGCCATAAGTTAGGAAGTTCAGAAAGGGTTCGAGAATAGTTATTCTCGAACCGGTTCGAGAATAGCAGACCTATATATATATATATATATATATATATATATATATATATATATATATATAGAGAAACTCTATTAGACACCCTGGGTGCAGAATAAGTAATTCTACACCCGGGTCGGTCGACCGAGCCCGACTGAGCCTGCTTCCAGTGCTGCTCCGCCCGATGTATATTTTTTGGGTTTATTACCTCGCCAGTTTTTCTTATCGTGGGGATTCGGACATGCGTTGCCCATTGGACCCAGTTTCCAGAAACTGCCGGCGTGCACTCCTCCAGCTCCAAAAATCCGGCGACCACCAGATCCCCGCCGCTGCCGCCCGAAGAATCCGTGCCCCAGCGCATCCCCCCTCCTTTTCGACGACCCCAGGTCCGCCCTACCCTCGCCGGCGGTCCCGAATTCCAGGCGGCGCTCGTGGAAAGCCCCGACGGGAGCTGCGCGCGGGGCGCTTCCCGGTAGACGACGACGCGTCCACGAGCTACTGCGCGGCGTTTTCCATGGAGAGCCTGCAGTCGCCGCGCTTCCTCTCCCCCATCCAACAGGTACTCTTCCGCACGGCCGCCCCTCTTAGAGAGGCAAGTACTCCTCCCCATCCTCGTCAGCTCTGGGCAAATTAATTTTCGAGGTGGCTCACGTATCCTTTTGCAGGGAATGAGCGGGTGGCGTACCAGGCCGCGCGAACACTCTCCAACTTGTGGATCCTTTCTTCAATAGGAGGTGCGTCCCGATCTGCAGCACCACGTTTCCTTGACTTTTGACTTGTTTGTTGGATACAGACATACAGTTAGCTAGCCATGATTTTTTTCTTCAAGAGCAAATAAAGTGGTAATCTGCAAGTGGCATGTTTAGTACTCGTATTAGATTGGCAGTTCGGTCTTTGCGGTGGGCTCTTATCTTTCTGCTCAAGTATGGGATAAAAAGACTTGATCTTGCAATATGGGGACAAACCAAACATTCACTTTTTGTAGTCCTTTCATTGTGTCCTGCCCAGTGACGCGGCAATAGTCCTACATCTATCTCTATAGTCCCCCTTTTCAGTTTGACATCTTGCTCTGAAGATTCAGTTTTGTGCAGATGCAGCTATGTTAGATAGACTTTGCTAATTCTCATGTTATTAATCAGTGGAATAGGTCATGCTGCTGATGTGTTGTTATGCATTAGTGTAGGTTTGTGCCAGGATAATGTCATAATTTTTTTTGCAGATGCATGTCTATATGAATAGTTAATGATGTGATGATACAATTAAAACCTTGGATCTAATTGTCTGCTATGGGCTTACCATCTTTGTAAATAGCTTAGAATTACTACGTTATTTCTATTGCAATTTAGCTCCATTCTGCCTTTTCCCTCAGGAATATATTCAGCTTGTTTGGGAGGTACATATTTTTCAGGTTCACTTACCTGCATTTACCTAATTTGTCGCTAAAGCTTCAAGTTTTATACGGCTTGGTTTTAAGTTTACGATTTGGTCTTTTCATTTAAATATATAAAATAGTTTGGTCCACCTTCTACATGTCGCCATTGGAATGAATCAATCATTTTTTACTGAAAAATACTATTTGTGGGGTTTTGATCCCTACCGTGTCTTACAAATTCAGCTTTTCTTTTTGGCAAATTCAAACAAACATAATTTATGTTTACTACCAGCATTTGATTCTATTAGGAAGATCCGTATCATTATCTTTGCTTAAGGTTCATGTTTGTCTTTGACATAATTTCGTGGCTTTCAGAGCTATGCATTGAAATATGATAATTAGTTTCTTCTTCTTGACTGTTCATCACTGTATGATTGCTATTGAATTATGATTTTGATTCATCTGCATGCTTTTCCATACATTGCATAACATGCTATTTGAAAAAAATACTATTTGTGTGGTTTTGTGATCCCTAGTGTGTCTTACAAATTCAGCTTATCTTTCTGGCAAATTCAAACAAACATAATTTATGTTTACTGCCCAGCATTTGATTCTATTAGGAAGATCCATATCATTATTTTTTCTTAAGATTTATGTTTACCTTCGACATAATTTCCTGTTTTCAGAGCTATGCATTGAAATATGATTAGTTTCTTCTTCTTGACTGTTCGTCACTGTATGACTGCCAATGAATTATGATTTTGATTCATCCGCATGCTTTTCCATTAGTTGCATACCGTCCTATTTAAAAAAAACTATTTTTTTGGGTTTCCGGTCCCTGCCGTGTCTTACAAATTCAGCTTATCTTTATGACAAATTCAAACAAACATCATTTATGTTTACTGCCCAACATTTGATTCTATTAGGAAGATCTGTATCATTATTTTTGCTTAAGATTCACGTTTATCTTTGACATAATTTACATTGAAATATGATTAGTTTCTTCCTCTTGACTGTTCATCACTGTATGACTGCCATTGAATTATGATTTTGATTCATCCCCATGCTTTTCCATTAGTTGCATAACGTGCTATTTAGTCATTTACGTTTTGCCATTTTTGTAGTAGGCCAATAGCTATAGGCGAGACACTACTTCTAAAACTTTGCTTGATATTGGGTGGGCGGTGGATGGCTTCGGAGCAAGAGAAATTCGGTCTAATGAGAGCACATATGTTGCCCCCAATGTGATTTGTATTGTTTGTCTGCGGAAGTGGGTATATGTAGAAATAAGGAGTGTGCCTAAAAAAATATTTGTTTCTTGACAATTTGAAACAAACCTTCCAAGTACTTCAAGGACATCCAAATACCAATAAAGCGAGTGGGTATATGTGATGGACTGGCCATCGGTGATCTCTTTGTCGGCTTGAACAATTTTATTGGTGGGTTCGATTTTGGCTATAGCGGCATGTCCAAGGTCATAGTCGAGCAACATGCTTTCTCAGTTGCCACTAATTAGTTCCTGGCTGATATTTCAAGTTTCAGTTGATTTTTTGCTTATTGGTTGTGTTAGCAGGGTCTAACCCTGCGATGTTTATATTTGCCCTAGGCTGACAAGGCAGCTCGTTGTACTACATGTCTACATGTCCTCATCGAAGGGCCTGAATGCGGACGAGTTTTTCGGATGGGTGCCAGAGATGCACTAAAGTGGTCGATACCGGGAGCTCCTGTCTCCACCGACGGCCTCAACCCTCCAGTGCAGAGGGGCCAAGGCTCTTATGGTGACTACGACAACAACACATTTTTTCAAGATATTGTTAGCTCCTCGAACAGTTATCTCCGGTATTGCTTCCTGGGGGACTAACTGGCTGTGACAAAGCACTGGAGAAAATGCTAGCGATGGTCAGAAGATATAGTTATTGGAGAAAACAATGTGATTCTAGTCATTATACGGTCGGCGGAAAGGAGCTAGCGTCCAAGACACGACATGATTGTGTTAGTCAGGTGTGTTCTTTACCTGGGTAGCTAAGTTGGTGGAGCTATCACTGACGTCTTTTTGGAAATAAAATGTAATTTGTGGCTCTAAATGCCCTGTTTTGGAACGCCGGAATTTCATGGAACCTGAGTTGGAAATTGTGTTGTTTGTTGTGAAATTCTTGCGTTGCAGATCCTTCCAAGACAAATAGAACAAGAATGGATAATATGTTCTTCCAAATATGGTTATGCATTTTCAGTACAATTAGTTAAGTCTGGTTGTTACTTTCACTCTACTATTTTTATTTTATTTTATGAATCCCTTCTGAATTTCAAAAAATGTTAAATATGATTGCTGAAAATAGATTTAGGGCTAAAAATAAACTTTTGTTTACTTACATACACCGATTTGATTTGTTGTGGTTTATTAGTATTAAAATTCTACTCCGTACTAAGATTGTTGGTCGATGCAGCTAGCAATGACTCGCCGCTCACTTTTTCCTATTTGGCCTAATTCTTTTACGTCACGTCCACATTTGTTTGACGGCTCGGCCGTAACTTTATTACCTCATATGTTCGGTGGACCTAATTCTCTTACATCGCATCGCTTGGTTTTCTACGTCGCTTGGTAATGGGGTGATGGTGGTGCGTCGCCTGGATCGTGGGCCAGCTACGGTTATACGGCGGGCCAGCATCCGGAACGCACGCAACAATTTTTTTACGTCGTCTGCCGCTAGATGCGGTAGCGCGCGGGCAGAACAGCGCGGCTGCTAGTTCGACCCGGGTGCAGAATAATATTCTGCTCCCTGGGAGTCAAATAACGCGTCTCTATATATATATATATATATATATATATATATACCAGCACTATTCTGCAACCGGTTGCAGAATAATATTCTGAGCACCTTGTACTTGTACACAAGATTGTACTTACGGATAACAGGGTTCAACTTTTCGAACTTGCCGACTTCCCATTTTCTTGAGCTACTGATTCTACTTCGTGTTTCCCAACCATTTGTCGGAACTATGCAAATGATATACCGTTGGATAATGAAAAACCGCAACTTTTTTATGTTCACACTTTTCACAAATTTTGCACGGTTTAAATTTAATTTTGAAAATACGAAAACACTTCTATATGGCCAGAAAACGAACTTTTAGTTTTTTCGAATCGCTTATCGAAATTGTGCAAATGATATACCGTTGGAAAGATAATGAAATTGCGCAACTTTTTCATGTTTTATGTTTTTCAAAATCCTAACAGTTTTTGAACAATTTTGAAAATACCGAAATTCGGACGTACTCAAAAACGAGCGGACAGTAATTTGGATGATTTGGTTCAACCGTATATCGGAATGATGCAAATGATATGGCGTTGGAAAGCTATGGACTAGGCGCAACTTTCTTATTCCAATTGTTTTCTCTAATTCCTTATAGTTTAAGAGAAAAACACGAATTACTGTCCCGTTTTATATGGGGCGATGATTTCCCGCGATTTTCATGCAGTATATTTAAACAAGTGAAATGATATACGGTTGGAAAGGTGTTAAAATGGTGCATCTTTTTTGTATCTACCATTTTTGCCAAATCCAAACGGTTTAAAATTAATTTTAGAAGTTTTGAAATTATGTTTCGGTATATTTTGTGGGATAACGATTTGAATTTGCTAGATTAGATCCATTTATTTGTTGTAAAATGTTGTAGGTAATCAAATTATACATATACTCTACCATATAAAGCTTTTGGTGACAATGATTGTAGTGGTTGGTGATCAAATCGATGAGATTTGGACAATAGATTTCCGCCCCGTAAAAACAGAGCACTGAACTTCCCTCGGCATGAACTTGTACTTATCGGGAAATGCGGTTGTACTTCTTGGTGCGGTTTAATGAAAGTGTTCAGCAAAATGACTATAAGTTTCTCATACGGTGTTCGTTTGAGGTCCATGGCCACACAAAATGCTCAGCACAACCACGCGCATCTGAACTTCCCACGACATGTCCTTGTACTGCTTGGCCTTCGTGGTTGTACTTCTGGAAATGTTTTGATACTAGTGTGTTTTTAGAAAAACTAGCATGTGTGCTTCAAAATGATAATGTTAGATTGTCCCTATATTCTATTTTAAGAGATTCTGCACTTCCCGGATCTTAATATTTGAACTTCACAATGTTGCTATGTGAACTTATGTGGGGCTATTTTATTCATGTAATTACCGCTTGTACTTACTGTTGTCTCCGCCTGTACTTATCAGAATCACTGCTCGTACTTCCTTGCAGATGACGGGATTATTTTGTTTTTTCTACATTTGGACTTTGTCGGGTTTCTTATACTTCCTATATTAAGTCGGTGTATTGCTCGTGTTGAATGGTTGTACTTCTCATTGTCAAGTATATGAACTTCTTTACGGGTGATGGGATTATTATTGTTTTTCCTATGTGAACTTAGGTGGGAGTATTTTTCTTTGAACACTTTTAATTCATGTAATTACCACTTGTACTTCCTGTTGTCTCCGCCTGTACTTCTCGGAATCACTGCACGTACTTCCTCGCAGATGACGGGATTATTTTGTTTTTTCTACATTTGGACTTTGTCGGGTTTATTGTACTTTTCTATATTAAGTGGGTGTACTGCTCGTGTCGAATAGTTGGGCTTCTCGTTTTCAAGTATATGAACTTCCTCGCGGGTGACGGGATTATTTTTGTTTTTTGTACATTTGGATTTTGTCGGTTTTCTTGTACTTCCTATATTAAGCTGGTGTACTGCTCGTGTTGAATGGTTGCACTTATCCGCATCAACTATTTGAACTTCCTCACGGATGACGGAATTTTTTTTTTTCTATATTTGGATTTTGTTGGTTTTCTTTTACTTCCTATAATAACTGCTTGTACTGCTCGTGTTAAATGGTTGTACTTATCTGTGTCTAGAATTTGAACTTCCTCGCGGATGACCGGATTATATTTTTTTGTACATTTGGATTTTCTCGGTTTTCTTGTACTTCATATATTAAGCAGGTGTACTGCTCGTGTCGAATACTTGTACTTCTCAGCGTCAAGTAGTTGAACTTCCTCGTGGATAACAAGATTATTTTGTTTTTTCTACATTGGTTTTCTAGTACTTCCAATATGAAGAAGCAAAAAAACGAAATTAGCAGCATTACGTACTAGTCCAGGCTAACCACGCATTGCAATTCCACTTCAGGCCATGCACAAACGCGAGAACCAAGTACAGGCGCCCTGGCGAGGAAGCTCGGATGCGGCGCCGCGGCAGGCCAATGGTGTTGGACTCTGGGAGATATGTGTCTGGAGAGAGGGCTTCTCAATGAAGATAGCGGTGCCGGAGGAAAACAGATCAGGGGAGGAGAAGCTGAACGGCAGCAGCTGAAGAAGGTCACGGTCGGCTGCTCGCGTTGTAGCTCGTATCCAACTGAAGAAGGTCTTCTGCATCTCAGCAAAGGCGCTGACGATTCAATTGACAATGTCAGCACACACATGGCATATGACTAAACCGTCGGCGAGTCGGCGATGCTTACAAAGCCTACGCTCGGGTGAGATATACACGCTCAGCCAGGCCAATCGATTTTCCACCAATTGAACATTGTCCTGCTAGCAAAAATACAGTCGTACTGCCCCCTGTACAAAAGCAAAAAGAAAAATACTCGAGTCCATCGTCCCCGACGCGGAAAACGAACCCGAGGCAGAGAGCAGTTCAGGGCGCCGGCGGCAGCTGGGCATGAGGAAGAGGTGGCACCTAAGAGATTGGGGGATGGCAGACCGGGGCCGCACGCCGGAAGCAGTTCTGGACGCCGGAGGGAGAGGCGGCAGCGGCTAACCAAATCAATGACGGCCTTAGCTAGTACTTACCTATGGCTAATTGGATTTGGTTTGCCCAATGATTGACCCATGCATTCATATTTGCTGTCCGTGCACGTGCTTTCCATTGCTTGACAGAATAAATAGTGAGGGAGAAACCAACGCAGGAGCACGAAAGAAGCTTAGTGCTCCACTTACAAGCAAACAATTTCAGGACAAGCAGCATTCGGGTGATAATCATCCAGAGTTGTCATTAGTGTATATACTTCCAGAAACAAAACATGAAGTGTGAGATTCAGCGCTTAATATGTGTACTTCTTGAGTTAAATACTTAATACCCTGAATCAGTACCCTCTCAAAAACTGAAAACATCTACTTGCACTTCCTGCCACAGTGCGGTTAAACTTTTCTTCTGAACTTGCCTATACTGCCAGCGCAAGAAACACATTTTTTTTTCAGATACAGCACCGAGCTGGGCAGGAGTTGAACAAAGGATGCCTCAAATTCTCTTCGTTGGACAAGAAAAGAAAGCAAATGTCTCGACCATGAAGAACACATACTGCTGACGGACGAAATCCACAAATTTATCTACGCGTATTATTACTAGGAACACAGTTGTACTGCCAATACAAACAAAGTAGACCTGCCGTGGATAGAAACGGAGAATAGGCATCATCTTGAGCAACAGCACATCACATGAAGCAGCGGCAGACCGTGGATTAGCAGCGCGTCAGCTGATGGAGTGCCGGGAGGCAGAGGAGGCCGGGAAATTGGGTACAGGGCGGAGCGTCCGGCGAGCTTGAGCAGCCAGGCCGGCGACGTAGTCGCGGAGCACCCAGCAGTGGCGGCGGCCGGCATCGGGCGGGCAGGGGAACAGAGCGCGGCGGCCGCAGCGGCAACGGGGCAGAGCGGCGCAGCCCTCGAGGCGGCGGCACGATAGCCCTCGAGTCGCCGGCACGGCAGTCCTCGACGCGGTGGCGCGCGGGTCGTCCAGGTGGCGGAGCGGTGGGCATCCAGGCGGTGGCGCGGGGGGCGTCCAGGCAGGCGGCGGGGTTGGCTGGCGGTGGCGGGGGTGGACGGCGACGGGAGGTGGCTGGCAGCGGCGGGGCTGGCTGGCGGCGCCAGGGGATGGCCGGCGGAGCTTGGCGTAGGACGGTGGGGGCTCGGGGGATTTCCAGATCGAAGTGGGGTGCGTAGGTTGGTGGTTGCGTGGGGTTTTTTTCCTTTTCATCGGGTCTGCGTCCTATATAGGGCAGGTGGTGCTCAGAATAATATTCTGAGCATCAGTTGCAAAATAGTGCTACCCTATATATATATATATATATATATATATATATGTCTAGTATGTACTTATAAATTTTAATCGTATTATGTTTTCATCTGTGATACACAGAAAACATAAATGGGAAGACCAAAATTGAGTTTTTAATGCCTATTTACAACCATATTTTTGCAACTATTGTGTAGCCCAAAATACAACATAATTTTAACAAAATTTGTAGGTTCCAAAGAATCATCATCATGTATCTGTACACAAAATTCACAAATTTTAGAAACTTACAAATAGAATTTTCTTTTTTTTAAATACTGAGCTCACTAGAGCTCGGATTCCAAAATGCCATACTTGATGTATACGATCCCACGGATGGATGAGAGTGTGTAGCTATACCCATGGGTAGCTGGCTATTTTCCTTGTGTATGAACTGGAACCAAATCTCCATGCAATCCAAAAGGAAGAAGGAGCACCAAAGAACAATGGCATGGAAGGCATCAGGAAATCTAAGACCAAAGGCTCCTTCCATGTCAGACGAGGAACTGCCTGCTTAAGCATTCCATCCTATGTTCCCATGCCCACTTGCTCTTAGACCCTATTTCCTTCCTCTTCCTGTCTCTCAATAGATATCTTGTATCATCTAAATTATGCACATGGGTACCCTATGCACATATATGTTTAGGGTGAGTTTGGTAGCCAAGTATTTAAAAGTTTTCTCCAAATACTATGGTTTATAAAAATACTACAGTTCACATATTTTGATGTGGCTGGCTCTAATAAACTCTCAAAGCTCGGTGGCACGGCGGGCTAACACAACCCATCCTTCCGGTACTTTGGGTAAATATTGCAGTTTTGAAAACCATGGTATTCTCAAACCTTTCTTTTTAAGTATTAGAAAATTTGGCCCAACCCTCTTTTATTCCAAAGCTGAGAAAAGGAGAAAAACTGAAGTATTTATGGTTGGCCGGCATTGAAATACTATGGCGTTGATATACTTTGGAATTTAAAAAACTAAAGTCCCAAACAGAGCCTTAGTTATTCTGCCAAAATGATTTAGCAAACAAAAAGGATGGGGAAGGAGCGCGTAAGAACAATAGGAATGAGAGGCATCGGGAAATACCAAACTCTGCTTCCACCTCAACACAAGAGGCGAAGAACAAATAATTCAGGCTTTCCTCTATGTTCTCATTCCCACTGCTCTTAGGCTCTCTCTTGCTTCCTCTTCCTAGTCTACCTTTGAAATTGTATATCATCGATGTGATACATATTTATTTATTTTGTAGGCTAAAGCTATTGAGCAAGGCAAATGGAAGGGGAATGAGTGCTTAAGAACAATAGGAATGGGAGGCATCGGAAAATACCAAACCGACTTTTCACCTCTAGCTAACACTGAGGTTAAAACAAGTTAGGATTTCCTCCATGTTCCCACTCCTACTGCTCTTATGCCCTTTTCTCTTCCTCTTCTCGTCTCGCCTTCGAGATCTCACGTTTATCTAAGGTGTGCACTCATGTCAATGATTTCTCCATCAAAGTTATTGCGCAAGCCAAAAGGAAGAGGGAGGAGTGCACAAGAACGGTAGAAATGGGAGGCATCGGGAAAGCACCAAAACAAATATTTGCACCTAGAGGTAGAAACAAACAAGTTGGGCGTTCCTCCATGTTCCCATTCCTAGTGCTCTTAAGGACTCTCTTTCTTCCTCTTCCTGGCCTACTATAATGTGCCTACTGGACGGTGTTCCAGCTTTGTGGTATAAATAGACGTGGGCTAACACTATGTAGAGAACCTTAGGGAAGCAATGAAGACACGCAATGCATGTCGAACCATTGTGCATCGATGACAGTGGGCCACGTAATCACCGAGTCTGACATATTGTGTTGTACTGTCAATGAAGAGCATGTGCATTGGTGCTTGTATAGCTTCTGCTTGATTATCCATATCTGAAACTGGTGTATAGTAAAAGCCTCACCAGTGCATTTGTTACAAAATAAAGAAAGAACATTGCAGTGACAACTGGTACACAAAGTACTTCAGACATGAGCTGCACTATAAGTCTAGAACAGATGATAGAATTTTTGACTAGCCATGATTCAAGATACACCATATCGGCCTCTATATATATAGGCCGCTTGCACCAGGAAAGAATGTATAAAGGCCTATTGTTCTGTATGCAATCCCATATCCAAATTTAGTTGTCTTTACACAGCACAGATAGCTAAGGAAACTATCAGGCAGAATACCTTGGAGCAAAATACAGGAACATATACTGATCATGCAATCAGTCTAAACTCACTATTCACATCAGTTCAGCAAGGGTCGACTATGCAACACAGCAACAAGCTGAACCACCTAGCATTACCAGAACAAGTACAGACACAAAGGAAGAAGGAGGGCATAGAAAGAGTACAGAGAGGATCGACTATGCAACACCTCAACAGGCTGAACCACCTAGCATTTCCGGAACAGTACGGACACAAAAGAAGAAACAGGGTCTGAAAAGAGTTCAGTACTTCTTCCACCCCTAGGACTATTTCCCCATTACAAGTTCACAACATTGTAGCTCAACCACCTACCCCCAAAGGATCAAATCCCACAGGTTGCGAGCGGAAAACCAGCAAGGTTCAAGGGTGTGGGACATAACTTGCTGTTCCCAGATATTCTAAAATATATGTATAAAAAAATGCCATTGGTTTATGGTCAAATGTACATATTCCGTTCGAGTTGATGTTTTCGAAGCTGCAGACAGATCTTTTGTCAGTCATGGTTGTTTCTTGTTAATCTGTGTATATATAGCCATTAGTTTGTTCTATGCCCACGTGTGAACTTTGTAGGAACAGTTCATCCAATCCAGATCATTTTACAGGGTGTATGTGCTAATTGATGCTAAATGTAATTTGTAACTCATGTAATATTACATGTTATGTGTGCTAATTACCATCTACCTACCTGTGATTTCTGCTCCTATTCATAGCTATAATGATCAGCAGAGTTGTGTTGATCTGATTTATGTCTCCAGCATGAGTTTACATCGGGAACTAGTGAAGAATATGTACCATTCTATCTGTGTTAAAGTTGTGTGTCTTATCTTGGTAAGTTGTGTTTGTTTATGTCTTCATACTACCTGCCCTTTTCCAGATAGAGAGATGTATAGTTCATATACATACTACCTGACAGGTAATAAAACATCTTAGCATGATTTGGATCTCATGCACAGAATAATCTGGGGCTAAGCATCTGTTTCGTTGTGCTAGTAGAATCTGAAAAAGAAACTAAAACTGTACAAGGTTATAAGCATAGACCAGTTATCCAATTAATCCACCATCTTGACTTATGTGTGGATTAAGGCATGTCAAATAAACAAACAAACACAGAAAATACCAGTCCAACTATTCAGTGCGTGTGAACTTGAGGCAAATCATGTTCTACCATGAATCTTTTTATGTTGTGCGATCCAAAAGAAAGAGGAAGGACCACCAAAGAACAATAGCCATGGAAGGCATCAGGAAAATTCAAATCGAAGCCTCATCTAGTGTTAAACGAGGAACTGAGGGCTTTAGCCTTCCTTCATGTTCCCATGCCCACAGCTCTTAGGCCCTCTTTTCTTCCTCTTCCTGTCTTGCAATATTATATGAGTATATGCAAAAAAAAAATTGCTTTAGAGATGTAGCAAACAAAAGGGTGAGGAAGGAGTCCTCGAAAACAATAGGAATGAGAGGCATGAGGAAATACGAAACCATGTTTCCACCTCAATGCAAGAGGTGAAGAACAAATAAGTTAGGTTGTCCTATATGTTCTCATTCCCGCTGCTCTTAGGTCCTCTCTTTCTTCCTCTTCCTGGCTTACTTTTGAGATTTCAGATCGAATAAACACATACATTTGGTTTCTAAGCAAAAGAAACCAGGCAAGCCAAAAAAAAAAAAGAGGAAGAGGAAGGATTGCTTAAGAATTAATAGGAATGGAAGGCATCCAGAAACACCAAACTGAGTTCTTGCCTCAATTAATAGGTGGAAACAAAGCAAGTTGGCTTCCTCCATGTTCCCACTCCAGCTGCTTTTATGCGCTCTTTTCTTTCTCTTCCTAACTCTCCTTCGAGATGTCTCGTTTATCTAAATATATGTGCACACATTTCAATGGTTCCATCAAAGCTTTTGCATAAGCAAAAAGGGAAGAGGAAGGAGCACCAAAGAACAATACGCATGGGAGGCATCAGGAAAACTCAAACCAAAGCTCCTCCAGTGTTAGGTGAGGGACAGAAGACTTTAGCCTTCCATCATGTTCCCATGCCCACCGCTCTTAGGCCATCTTTTCTTCCTCTTCATGTCTCGGAACGGACATCTCATATCATCTGACTATGCAACACACGTTTTGTTTTTCTGCTAAATCGATTTAGCAAACAAAAAGGAAGAGGAAGGAGCGCTTAAGAACAATAGGAATGAGAGGCATCAAGAAAACCAGACCATGTTACCACCTCAACACAAGAGGTGAGGAACAAATAAGTTAGGCTTTCCTCTATGCTCTCATTCGCATAGCTTTTAGGCTCTCTCTTTCTTCCTCTTCCTAACTCGTTTTTGAGATCTTGCATCGAATATGTCCAGACATATATCTGGTTTCTATGCAAAAGCAAGTGAGCAAGCCAAAAAGAAGAGGAAGGAGAGCTTGAGAACAATAGGAATGGGAGGCATTGGGAAACGCCCCACTGAATTCTCGCCTCCAACACTAGAGGCGAAAACAAAGTGAGTTAGGCTTTCCTCCATGTTCCCATTCCCACTGCTCCCAGGCTCTCTTTTCTTCCTCTTCTCAACTAGCCTTCAGCATCTCACATTATCTAAGTATGTGCACACATATCTACAGTTTCTTCTGTAAGCTATTTGTGCAAGCCAAAAGGAAGAGGAAGGAGGGCTCAAGAACCATAGGAATGGGAGACATCAGGAAAGCACCAAAATAAATACTGACACCTCCAACACTAGAGGTGAAAAAAAGCTAAGCTTTCCTGCATATTCCCATTCCTAATGCTCTTAGACTCTCTTTCTTCCTCTTCCCTGCTTACTGAAGTTGAATCGCTGGACAAAGAGTTTCAGCTATGATCTATAAATAGCCGTAATGTGCACTTTGTGGAGAACCTTAGGGGCGGATGTTATGAAGAAACCCAGTACATCCAGAATCACTATGCAATCAATGACAGTGGGGCCAATTGCCCTGTACTGTTAATGTATGGCACGTGCATGAAGATCTTCAGATCACACACATCAGGAAAGTTGTGCATTTATAAAGTAGGAAAAAAGTGTACTGCAATCTGAGAGCAATCAGAAGTTATGAGTTGAAGACAATATGAATTTGGAAAATTTAAGCCCTCTAACAAACTTGGAAAACTTACAAATAGGCCAAGAAGAATTTGCTACACAAGGTACTTCAGATATGGAGTGTACTAGAAATAAAGGAGTACTAGTAAACGGGATTTGCCCAACAATAGAGACATCGTATTAGAAAACCCAAACTTTATATATAAGCCTATTATTCTGTAAGAAATCATCTAGATTCTGTAGACTGTACACGGCGACATTGGAGCAGAGAAATGTATGGAAAACAAAACATCTGGGAACTATCAGCCAGGCCTTTGGAGAGAAAAATAACACATGAAGGTATATTGGTCATATATTCATCCTAAACTCACTGTACACACTGGTTCAGCATTGACTGGCTAAGAAACACTGAATAACCTAGTATTTCCCGAACAAGGTTCGAACACAAAGGAAGAAGGAGGTCTTGAAGAGAGTGCGGTACTTCTTCCACCCATTGAAGTACTTCCCAATCACAACCTTGTAGCTGTGCCTCTGCTTCACCAAGGTGTGGTACTCCAGGACCCTGGGCCTGCAGCTGATGTATTCCTCATGTAGATCAAGAAGGGTTATGCGTGCAAGGATGGGAATGAACATCGAATCAGCAGGCGAGAAATCATCGCCAGCGAGATATTTGGTCTCGTTGAGTTGCGCCTCAACATCATCCAGGAGTTTGCTCAGCTCTTCCTCACATTGCAAAATAGTGTCAGGGTCCTTGAGCCTGTCTTCAGTCTCGTAAGCATCGCGGAGCTTGACGTGGTACATGCTAGCTAGATCTGGGGCCTCCGTCATTCGAGCGATCAGCACCCGACGAATGAACTTGGAGACAAACGCGCGGTACTTTACTGGGGTGTGAGTGAGTGTGAACATCTTAGGGTTCCAGCCATCAACTTTCCGCATCCAGTGGTGAACCTCGGTATTCTCAGGTTGGATTTCACCACTTAAGTGCACCGCAAGTCTGTCTATGTACCTATGAAAGTATAGAGAGAGCAGATACATGAACATTGTCGCTCAATCGGCAGCATGGGATGTGTCTAAGTTTCAGACACTGTCAAAGTGATTGAAGAACATACTGAATGATATCGATGGCGCGGAAAATGACATGAGCGCCATTTTGGAAGACAGGAAGCTTGGCTGAAGGGTTCATGCGGAAGAAGGTGACATTCATGTTTTTCCCAGTTAGCGGATTGACATGATATGAAGTGTAGTCAATACCCTTCTCTTCCAGTGCTATCCGTACTTTCTGACTGTCCAGTGAATACGGATGGTGATACAGCTGCATTGCTACATTAGCAGCAAAGAAGCATGTGATTAGTATCCAGATCATTCTTTTTATGTGAATGTAATATGATGGAAAATGGAGAGCTGATTCAAACTAAGTAGTCTCTGGGAATGAACACACAAACAGAGT
This sequence comes from Lolium multiflorum, assembly GCA_030979885.1. Classification (NCBI taxonomy): domain Eukaryota; kingdom Viridiplantae; phylum Streptophyta; class Magnoliopsida; order Poales; family Poaceae; genus Lolium; species Lolium multiflorum. The sequence goes on from JAUUTY010000416.1 coordinate 102,479, forward strand.
GCCACTAAAATGACAAGAGGAAAGCAGGGTGGTTGATCTCCTTGTAAACTGAGCAGTAGACGTACTTTCAGATAATTGCATAACGAAAACTAGGATGGACGACAGGCACTTGATTAATTAAAGGTGCACGGCATTCACAGTGAGAAAGCAATGGATTGACAGTTTCATATGTGCGCACATTTTACTGGTCTTTCGTTCATTAGACGATACTACATGTACTGATCAGAGGGTATCTGCATCTCAGTAAAAGTTCCTAGCACAGGGAGAATGACCAACTTCGTTTGCCTCAATCAAATACTCCGTATTAGCGGTTAATCAATTGCCTTCCAGTTTATAATATAACGACTTTTTGCTTTGCGGGATCATGAATTCAGGAACAAGAAACCTTTCCAAGCGTTTCTAAATGGGGGGAAAAGACGAGAATTTTAAGAATCTCGCCTTTCAGCCAAAAGAATCTACGGCACCACACAAACAGGGTAGAGGACCAAATCTAATTCCCCAATCCAGTCGGTTCCACTGCAAATCAGTAACCGCACGCACGAACGCACCAACGGCTGATCAACCAAAAGGAGCAGAAGAGACCAAACTGAGAAACGGGGGCGAAGAGAGAAGAACCGTACCTGACGAACGACGCGGACGAGTGGTCGCGAGCGGAGGCGGAGGCGGAGGCGGATGCGGCGGCGGGGAGTGGTGGGGGAAAGAGGCCGGAGACGAGCAACCGTGCGAGGAGACGCGCGCGGGTGTGGTTGGAGAAGTGGGGCGGTGTTGTTGTTGATTCGTCCTCGCCGTCGCCGGATGCTTGAAGTGAACTGTATCAAATCAAAAGCTATTTTTGGCTGTCCTCGGAACTTTCTCGCTCTGTCGCTCTTGTGCTTCGGTCGACGCGGTCTCGCCCCCGCGCGTGTTCTGGTCGGTCGCCCACATCGGGGTTTGATTATCCAAACAGCCCTGCTGCGTGCACCCCGATGGGATCCCCAACATGTCCACACACATGCACATGCCATACTTGTCTAGATTTTTTCTTTAGAACAACCCTAACGAGAAATTTAGGACTTTCTTGCATAGGAGGCGTTTATGAGAGAAGAAAATGACATGTAGAAAAAGCTACATAAGAGTCGCCATCATCGACATACCTCTCGGTTGTTCTATTTTGAGTTAAAAATATGTTACATTGCTGGATTTTGCATTGGATGTATGCATCTCTCCAGGTCAGGCTCCATTTCCCTTTTATTAAAAAAAAAGTCGCCACCTCCAATGGAAGCAACTAGTTAAGAGTCGCTTGCATCTAGTCATAGCCTTGCATCGCCTGCAACGTGCGTTCGTTCACCTTAGTTCACCAAAGCAGCTATGCCAAGGAACCAATCTATAGTGGCACTTCGGCCATGGTTTTATTCATGGCACCCATCCTAAGTGTCTAAGACGGACATTACATTATCATCTAACGGGGTCGGAGAAAAGTCCAGACCTTTCATGTTGGGTTTATTAAAAGTATATTGTCGGTCGGATATAACGAAACTTCTTTTCGCAGGTAGAATACAGAAGTATATTCTAGAACAACACCAATATTGCACCATCGAGCATCCTCATCTTTGATGATGGAAAATCCTTTCGTGTTTCCTAAAAAATTAAGATGATTATTCGAATTCAAATTTCACTTTTGGTGATCGGGGTGTGTAGCTCTATTGCACCTGAAAGCATAGTTTCAAATAGTCTATTATAGCCCTACTATAGCTCCCCTCTAGTTGTTTCATCATGTTGCCTCTAAAGAAATTATATGCAATTGTTCGCTATAGACTCATTTAGTTGTTTTTTAGGGCTGCCGCTATTTGCCCGAAAGCCGCCATTGTTGGGTAGGTGCTACGGAGCGCTGGTGTAGGCTGAATGTATAACACGCTCAAATATTGGGTCATCGAAGTGGTCAAAACTTGTGTAAACTTTTGTGTATAGAAGTTAAATGCATTGCTTTCTCAAATTAATTAGTATAAAAGTGATATCCTAGGGTTTAGATTCTAAAGTTTTGACAAACTTGACTATCAGTTGCAAGTCTCTTAGAAATTTTCTTTCAGTAATCCTAGATCCAATCGCATTATAGTGCTTGCTTAATTTGCTACCAAATGAGTGTCCGTCCAAAATTGGCCATGTGTAAATGCATATATATTATGGTACGTACGTCATTTGGTTTGGTAATAATTAATGATCACAGGAGTGGCATTGTTTGCTATTTTGGCTCTAAATTTGGCAACAGGGAACAATAGTTAACTCTTCCAAAAAAAATTTTTTTGAGGGAACCATAACAACCAGTTTAACTAATGTTTGGTTTTGGGTCAATATTTACATTTGCAAGCATGTATATGTGCTGAGAAGCGTCGGCCCTGCCTCCATAATGTGTGTGTGCTCATATTCAGGTTGATTAAAACTCCCCTTCTTAAGTAACAAAATAAAACAAGTATGTGTCTTGCAACTAGTGTCATGTAATCATATTCATTCTTAGTGCGCATAGATATGTGTGAGCCTAGTGTTTTTGCTTGGTGGGGCTCTGTGGGTGGGGTGACGTTGGAGGGTTCAGCGTCAACAACATAACGGTTACCACACGCTGTATTGGCATCGCATCCAACTCGGTTTTCCCTGCCGACCAGCTGAGATGGACACCGCGACAACTCAACTCCCACTTTCAAAATATTTAAAAGCGGCTTAGAGCCGTTGACGCTAAGCTGGCCGGCCGGCGGTGGGGCGGCCGTTTTACTGATTCCAAGTTAGAGCATTCGCCGGCGTATCCTATACTACTTCATTTAAATTATATAATGTAAAAATTATATCATTAGAAAATAGAGTATCTAAATTTTCTAATGATATAATTTTTAATACTAACTTAATTAAATTTGCGATCTAGGAATACGCGCATACCTAATAAACTGTGAGAGAGGGAGTATAACTAATAACTTTGTAAGTTAGGTGGTGTCGGCACGCGTTTCCTCCCTATATTAGAAAAGGCTGTCCACACCAACGATCTTAATAAGTATCTCCTAAATAAAATGAAACCGTCAATTTTCATTGAAAACTAAAAACTTTTGCAAATTTAACGATAATTTAAACTCGCATTCTTCCTCGTTAGAGTCAGGTTGACGATGTCGGCCTAGCCAACCGAATGGAGGGATTCGAGCCACCACTTGTGCTTCCACTCCAGCGGAAGATCTCGTCCCCGAAGTCCTTCCCGATGGGCACTAGCGGCACGGGCATGCCGCCCAAGCTGATGACGAAGCCCCTCGGCATCGTCGCTTTAGGCGGCGTGAGGATGTCGTACCTAGCGAGCTCGGTGGCCTCATGCTAGTTCACCAAAGTCCTGTCAATGACTATAGTGTGAGAGAGAGAGGGAGAGAGGCGATGACAGGGCTGAGTCAAAGTTGTACGAGTGGAGGGGATAAACATATGTGTATTTGCAGTGACGGGCGACGTTTGCGCCATTACTCCAGCCATTACTCCAGCGTCTCAAAAGTTGATCTGGCAGGCGTCTCCAAAGTCGATCCGGCTGTTGTTGACGCGTATTTGACCTTCCTTTGGAACGATCACAGTGGCTTCCAAGAGGGGCCGAGGGAAGCCATACGACGTGGCATGGGGTACCGATTGACGCCTTAGAGAGATCTTTCCAAATAATCCATGGCCACATAAGTCTTAAAGCTCTTGCAAATATATCCAAGTCCATGATGCCAAGCACACCCCTCTCCTTCGTCCTACAAATACAAATGACTTTCCAATCTACTTTGCATTGCTCGCCTGAACACTCAAGTTTGTTGATGGTTTGTCAGGCACCCTGGCCACCACAAATGACGTGGTGTGGAAGATGGCTTGGGAAATGGGCATCGATCTAACATGTGTGCCTGTACCGACGGCGGCCATAATCTTGCCTTGCAAGGGACGAGCTTGAAAGTAACTTTGTCAACAAGAGGCTGCACATCAATGCCTCTGAGGCATCTAGTCTAATAGGCACACTACTAGGAAATAGCCTATAGCCGCACAAACTACTACTGGCGCACTAAAATTAAGATTCGTCGGTGGTATATACCGCCGACGCGCCAATTGAAATTCGCCGCGATACCAACTTACCGCTGGCGAACAAGAAAAAAAGTCCGCCGGTAGTAAGGTGCTGCCAGGTTGCAATTGATACTAGCAAATATCGCCGGCACACGATTCTATCCGCCCGACGGTGCAAATAAGCTACCGCCGGCGGACAAAGAACCTGGTTCGCCGGGGTAATGCATCCCATTTTTTGCCTTTAGTTTTGTCCACACACACTACCTAGAGGCCACACCACACATACACAGACCACACACACCACCCACACCACTAACTCCCTGTTGGGAGATGGACCCCGGTAGGCCAAAGGCTTGGCAAACTTGCCATGTTTTAACTATCAAGATACTGGTTTAAAGATTAAACCGGATTACCAAACAAAGTTGGCTAGCGCCAAATGAAAGTATACCGGTATCCTAGGAGGGGTATACCGGAATGCGGTTAACAGAAAAAGAGGCCGGAGTACCGGCAGGAGCTCAACTGTAGCATGTCGGCATTCTGGTCAAACGTTCCATAAGGACAAGAGGACAAAGATGAGCGAAGCACATCAGCTTTAATCGAAGCTCTGAAGCCAAAGTAGAAGGTGACGTAAAAGCTACCGGAAGAGGTCATCGCTTCCTGATTAAAGACAGGACCGGTGTCATAGCGACCAAAGAAGCTTTATAAAGTAGCTTAGCTCATCAAAGATGTCATTAGGGTTTCTTCCCTTGTAAGCCACCCTCTCCCCTATATAAGGAGAGAGAGCACACCCCTGCGCGGGATGGATCACTATGCAATAGAGAGAAGTAGAGCAGGATAGAGGTGTTCACCTTGTATTCCGTACGTTCTTCAACCTCTGGCAAAGGGCCAAGTTCATCAATCTATACCGGAATTTCTTCCCAGATCCTTTCCCTTTTACCAAAAACCCTCCCCCGAATCCTCTAGCGCACATTCCGCCCCAACTTAAGCCATCCTATGGCATCTGTCTGTTCACCACGATGAAAGTTGGCGCCCATCATGGGGCCAGCAGCTGCGCTTGCTGGAGTTCATATTCCGGCGGGACTCCTCACCGTCTCCGGCGAGCGCGTGGTTTCCGGCCTCGTCTATCACCTCGGCTCGCTGGACTTCATCGATGACAACGCGGGATGCTTCGCCAACGGCGGTCGCTACACGCAGAACGGTCGCATCCTCGAGTTCGGCAGCCACCGCATTTACCTCGGCACCGTCAAGGAGCGCCAGTACCCCTCACCGGTGCTAGTGGCACCGGATCCGCCAAGATCTTCATCAACTCGCGGGCTGCACTCCGGCCACGCCACCGGTAGCGTGGAGGTGCTGATGGCTGGCGCGGCAGCCGCCGGCAAAGAAGCTGCGGCAGAGGGCGCCAGACAGACCAAGTCCGCGCGCTCGGCAAAACCGCCGACCGAGCGCAACGAAGTTGTTGTAGGAACATCTGCAGCGCCACCGGAGACGCCTCTCCAAGCGTCCATGAGCGTGTTGGCAACACCCATCGCGCAGAACATCGACCCCGTCGCAGCTCAACCCGAACTGGAGACACAGCGACAGAAGTTACTCCCCGGCGGAGCGGACATCATCAAGGCTCAGCGAGAGCTCAACCTAACCCTACGTGAGTACAACGTTGCCCATGGCTTTGCTTCCGTTAGCGCTCAGCCTGATAGAGTAGCGGAAAACCGGCTTAGAGGTCGCAACCTAAATGAGGATTTGCGCCGGGAGGTTTTTTGCCGGAAAGAGTACGTCAGTATCTTTGAGCATGGTAGAAAAACCTAAGTACAACAGTCCGGATAAAACGATAAAAGCTGCTAGGGCTGCAGTAGAGATGTGTGAATCGCTTTCTGACGAGGCTTTAACAAAACAACAAGATCGAGTACGGGAGTTGCTTGATCAGATCGAGGCACAAAATGCTGAGCTGGCTAAAATTAACAAAGCAACTGCGGCGTCAAAATCGGTGCGTTCGGCAAAAAATGCCGGAAGCAAGTCGCATGGGCAGTCATCGTCCCCCCATCCCGACAGAAGAAGAGAAAAGGAGGAAAATGCGCAGCAAATGACTGTGTATGATCTGGTTCTTGCCGGAAAGCAACAAGCTGGGCAGTATGAGGCCGGTAGAAAAAGCCAAGGGGCAGGTCGTGGCTGTGCCGGAAATGGCTACGCTGGAAACGCTTACGCCGGTAAAGGTGAAACCGGGAAAAATTATCGAGCGGCGAGAGCAGCTTATGCTGAGGAGGAAATGCCTCCACCAAGGTACCGGCAGGGAAAGGTCGCGGTACCGGAACAATACGATGAAGCTGATTATGGAATGGAGAGGATCGGAGCTCACCGGAACCCGTTGGGAGAACGCGTTGGAGAAAGATGCCTGCCAGACCGGGATGCGAGGCACAGGCTGGACAGAGTGTATTTATCTGAAATAATCGAAGCCGAGGGTCCTCCGGGTCTACAATGCTTTGGCCCACGGATCATAAGAGAAGAACCACCGGTACGCAACTTCCAGTTGCCCGGTAACACAAAAACATACGATGGAACCACCAAGCCGGAAGATTGGCTTGCGGACTATGTGACCGCAATGTACGTTGCTGGTGGCGGAGGAACCGCAACAGGTGGAGGAAACCGGCGCTGGGCTGTGAGAATCATACCGTCATTCCTGGTAGGACCAGCACGTATTTTGCATAACAATTTACCAAAGGGAAGCATAAACGGCTGGCTTGATTTCGAGGAAGCTTTCGTGAGCAACTTCAGCAGCACGTACCGGAGGCCAAACAGGCCACATCAGCTCGCTCTGTGCCTGCAGCGCCAGAATGAAACATATCGGATTATCTAACCCGGTGGAACTCCACAAGGAACTCCTGCGAAGGAGTGATAGAGGCACAGGCCATTGATTGGCTCTGCAATGGGTGCCGAAGAGGTTCACCGTTGTGGAAAAAGCTACAGAGAAACATGCCAACCACTTTGGATGAAATGATTCGGGTGGCAGATAGCTACGCATTGGGAGATCCAATGCAACCAGCGGTACAGGCTAAGCCGGCGCAGACGAACCAACCGCCCCAAGATCAATACGGGAACAATCACCACAACAAAAGAGGGGAGGACTTTCTGGATCAAAGGTATGGAATGCAGCAAGTGGCCGCAGTGCAGGACAATTCCAGCGCTGGCGGAAGTCAAAGACAGAAAACCGGATCGCAGTCGTGGGTGGGTCCAAAGAAACAATGGTTTGAGAAGAAACCGTGGCAAAATGAGGAAAAGTATACCATGGAATCTGCTATGGATCAGCCGTGCCGCTGGCACACGCCAAATCCGGCGAGACCGGCAAATCATTTGACAAAAGATTGCTCCTGGACCAAGAGGTTGATGGAGAAGGGCATGATGAAAGATGCCAGAAACCAAGGTTTTGAGAGGTTTCCACCACCCCCTCTTATCGGAGCAAATGCACTACCGGTACAGGCTCAGCCAAACCGGCCGCAGTAGCAAGAAGTTCATCAAGTGGCGCAAGGTATTAACCAAGGCCCACCACCGGGACCTTTGGGCCGGAACGTTTACCACGATCCGGACATGTGTTGTGTTGTGTTCGTAACAGAGCCGAGAGACCGGCAAAGTGTACGTCGCCATTCCATGGAAGTGAACGCGGTGATACCGACAGTACCAAAGTACATGCTGTGGTCAGATCAGGAACTGACTTGGTCGTTCAAAGATCATCCGAAAGTGATGCCTAATCCGGGCGGATATGCCTTGGTGGTGGACCCAATCATGCATGGGCCATCGTCGCGAGTTCGATTCAGCAAGGTGCTGGTGGACAATGGGAGCAGCATAAACATCATGTATCGGCACACCATGCAAACGCTTGGCATAACACTAAACATGCTGGAGCCAACACACAACACTTTCCATGGAATCGTTCCGGGACTGTCCTATTCGCCAATGGGCAAAGTCCGGGTGGATGTGCTGTTTGAAGGGCGTGACAATTGCCGCGTTGAAAACATCTTGTTCGAGGTGGTTGACCTTGACAGCCGCTTCTTTCATGTGGACAGTGTTGGGCCTCCAAGAGCGAGGTTTGTAGAACAGCAACAAGTTTCCCTTAAGTGAATCACCCAAGGTTTATCGAACTCGGGAGGTAGAGGTCAAAGATATCCCTCTCAAGCAACCCTGCAATTAAGATACAAGAAGTCTCTTGTGTCCCCAACACCTAATACACTTGTCAGATGTATAGGTGCACTAGTTCGGCGAAGAGATAGTAAAATGCAAGTGATATGGATGAATATGAGTGGTAATAACAATCTGAATCAAATATGGCAGCAAGTAAACATGCAGTAGAACAGTAAATAAACGGTGATTCGATATTTGGAAACAAGGCCTAGGGATCATACTTTCACTAGTGGACACTCTCAACAATGATCACATAACTGAATAAATAGATGCTACTTTCTCACACTCTCTTGTTGGATAACAAACACCATTCATTGTGTAGGGCTACAAAAGCACCTCAAGCCGGAGTAAACAAGCTCCACAACATCAGTTCATATTAAAGTAACCTTTAGAGTGCATAATAGACCGTTGCAATTTAGACCGAGTACTAACATAGCATACACAATGTCAACAATAGCTATGAAAGGGGAATAGATCGCATCAATACTATCATAGTAATAGTTAACTTCATAATCTACAAGATATTACAATCATAACCTACGCCAAGTACTACATGATGCACACTTGTCAACATTACATCATGGAGGAGGAATAGACTACTTTAATAACATCACTAGAGTAGCACACAGATTAATAGTGATACAAAGCTCATGATCACCCCGTCGTCTCAAACGTATCGATAATTTCTTATGTTCCATGCCACATTATTGATGATATCTACATATTTTATGCACTTTATGTCATATTCGTGCATTTTACGGAACTAACCTATTAACAAGATGCAGTGCCAGTTCTTTGTTTCTGTTTTTGGTTTGAAATCCTAGTAAGGAAATATTCTCGGGTGGGCGAAATCAACGCCCGGGGTCCTATTTTGCCACGAAGCTTCCAGAGGCCGAAGAGTCAACGAGAGTGGGGCCACGAGGTGGCTAGGAGGGTGGCGGCGCGGCCCCACCCTTGGCGCGCCGACCTGTCTCTGGGCCCCTCACGACGCCCACGACCTACCCTTCCGCCTACAAATAGCCTTCGTCGAAACCCCAGTGCGAGAGCCACGATCGGAAAACCTTCCAGCCCGCCGCCGCCAATCCCATCTCGGGGATTCGGGGAGATCGCCTCCTGCACCCGGAGGAGGGGAATCATCTCCAGGACTCTCGCCCGCCATGGTCGCCTCCGGAGTGATGTGTGAGTAGTCTACCCCTGGACTATGGGTCCATAGCGGTAGCTAGATGGTTGTCTTCTCCTCATTGTGCTTAATTGTCGGGTCTTGTGAGCTGCCGAACATGATCAAGATCATCTATCTGTAATTCTATATGTTGTGTTTGTTGGGATCCGATGAATAGAGAATACCATGTTATGTTGATTATCAATTTATATCTATGTGTTGTTTATGATCTTGCATGCTCTCCGTTATTAGTAGATGCTCTGGCCAAGTTGATGCTAGTAACTCCAAGAGAGTATTTATGCTCGATAGTGGGTTCATGTCTCCGTGAATCTGGGACAGTGACAGAAACCTAAGGTTATGGATGTGCTGTTGCCACTAGGGATAAAACATTGATGCTATGTCAAGGATGTAGTTATTGATTACATTACACGCAATACTTAATGCAATTGTCATTGTTAGCAACTTAATACTGGAAGGGGTTCGGATGATAACTGAAGGTGGACTTTTTAGGCATAGATGCATCTGGATAGCGGTCTATGTACTTTGTCGTAATGCCCAATTAAATCTCACTATACTCATCATAATATGTATGTGCATGGTGTGCCCTACTGTTTGTCAATTGCCCAGCTGTAATTTGTTCACCCAACATCTTTGTTTATCTTATGGGAGACACTCTAGTGGCTATGGACCCCGGTCCAATTCTCTATACTTAAATACAATCTACTGCAATACTTGTTCTACTGTTTCTGCAAACAATCATCTTCCACACTATACATCTAATCCTTTATTACTGAAGCGGTGAGATTGACAACCTCACATTTCGTTGGGGCAAAGTGCTTAGTTTGTGTTGTGCGGAGTTCAGTTGAGCGCGGAATCCTGTGTTGCGCCGCACTACATCTCCTCGCCATCAACCTTCAACGTGCTTCTTGACTCTCTTTGGTTCGATAAACCTTGGTTTCTAAGCTTGAGAAACTTTCTTGATGTACATCACACCTTCCACTTGGGGTTCCCAACAGTCGCGTGATGTAAGTGTCAAGCTAAATTTAAGGCGCGTTGCGGATCTGAAAAAAGTTACCAACGAGGATCTCTAACTCCCCGTCAACTTTGCGGCGACCTTAAATTCGGCGCCGTTAACAGGAGATCAAGACATTTGCCAAAAGTCTCCACATCCCAATCTCTTTACTTTGTTTTTGTCTTGCTTAGTTTTATTTACTACTTTATTTGCCGCACTAAATCAAAATACAAAAAAATTAGTTGCTAGTTTTACTTTATTTGCTATCTTGTTTGCTATATCAAAAACACAAAAAAAATTAGTTACTTGCATTTGCTTTATCTAGTTTGCTTTATTTACTGTTGCTAAAATGGGTACTCTGAAAATACTAAGTTGTGTGACTTCACAACCACAAATAATAATGATTTCTTATGCACACCTATTGCTCCACCTGCTACTACAGCAGAATTCTTTGAAATTAAACCTGCTTTACTAAATCTTGTTATGCGAGAGCAATTTTCTGGTTTAGTGATGATGCTGCTGCCCATCTCAATAATTTTGTTGAACTTTGTGAAATGCAAAAGTATAAAGATGTAGATGGTGACATTATAAAATTAAAATTGTTCCTTTTCTCATTAAGAGGAAGAGCTAAAGATTAGTTGCTATCTGCCTAAGAATAGTATTGATTCATGGACTAAATGCAAGGATGCTTTTATTGGTAGATATTATCCCCATGCTAAAATTATATCTTTGAGGAGTAGCATAATGAATTTTAAACAATTGGATACTGAGCATGTTGCACAAGCATGGGAAAGAATGAAATCTTTGGTTAAAAATTGCCCAACCCATGGATGACTACTTGGATGATCATCCAAACCTTTTATGCAGGACTGAATTTTTCTTCGCGGAACCTATTGGATTCAGCAGCTGGAGGTACCTTTATGTCCATCACTCTTGGTGAAGCAACAAAGCTTCTTGATAATATGATGATCAATTACTCTGAATGGCACACGGAAAGAGCTCCACAAGGTAAGAAGGTAAATTCTGTGAAACCTCTTCCTTGAGTGATAAGATTGATGCTATTTTGTCTATGCTTGTGAATGGTAGGCCTAATATTAATTCTTAATGTTCCGTTAGCGTCATGGGGTGCTCAAAAAGAATATGTTGATGTGAATTTCATTAAAAATAACAATTATAATAATTCTAGGCCATATCCTGCTAATGGTAACTCTTATGGTAGATCCTTACCTAATGAGGAAAGATGTTAGAAATTGAAAGATCCACCAAGAACTTTATGCAATCACAATATGAGCAAAATAAATTGTTTACTAAAACTATGAATGAGCAATCTACCTTGTTGAAGAATATAGGAAATTAACTTGAAAATTTGAATATGGAGATCTCTGGGTTACAAACTAAACTTGCAAATGCTGAAAACCGAATCTCATACATGTCTGACGTCACAATCTTCTTTAATTAATAAAATGGCTGCTAAACCTGAGGATATAGATAATAAAATTACTACTATAGCAAATGCCATCCAAGTTAGAATTAATGAGAATATAAGATTGATGGCCGAATTGCGTGCCAGGTGGGAAAAAGAAGAAAATGAAAAAGAAGATAATATAGCTAAAGTTTGGACTATTACCACCACTAGTAATGCTAATGCTACACAAGTTGCTGCACCTCCTACTATTACTAATAAAAGAATTGGTGTTAACAATGTTTCCACTTCTAATGCAAAGCGCTGGCGTGCTAGAACTGCTGAAACTGCCTATGATAAAACTGCTGAAATTTTCCAACATTGGGGATGATGATCCCATTGCTTTAGATTATAATGGTTTAAATTTTGATGATTGCCATATCTCTGAGTTATAAAGTTCTTACAAAAACTTACTAAGAGTCCTAATGCTAGTGCTATAAATTTGGCTTTCACGAAACATATTACAAATGCTCTCATAAAAGCTAGAGAAGAGAAATTAGAACGCGATGCTTCTATTCCTAGGAAGCTAGAGGATGGTTGGGAGCCCATCATTAAGATGAAGGTCAATGATTTTGATTATAATGCTTTATGTGATCTTGGTGCAAGTATTTCTGTTATGCCTAAGAAAATCTATAATATGCTTGACTTGCCACCATTGAAAAATTGTTATTTGGATGTTAATCTTGCTGATCATTCTACAAAGAAACCTTTGGGGAAAGTTGATAATGTTAGCATTACCTTTAACAATAACCTTGTCCCGTTGATTTTGTTGTCTTGGATATTGAATGCAATGCATCTTGTCCCATTATATTGGGAAGACATTTTCTTCGATTGTTGGTGCTATCATTGATATGAAGGAAGGTAATATTAAATATCAATTTCCTCTCAAGAAAGGTATGGAACACTTCCCTAGAAGAGAATGAAGTTACCTTTTGATTCTATTATTAGAACAAATTATGATGTTGACACTTAGTCTCTTGATAATACTTGATGCACACTTTACTTCAAGTGAAGGCGTTAAAAAAGCGCTTATGGGAGACAACCCATGTTTTACTACAGTACTTTGTTTTATTTTGAGTCTTGGAAGTTGTTTACTACTGTAGCAACCTCTCCTTATCTTAGTTTTGTGTTTTGTTCGCCAAGTAAAGTCGTTGATAGTAAGGTTCATACTAGATTTGGATTGCACAGCAGAGATTTCTTTGCTGTCATGAATCTGGGCAGCATTCTCGTAGGTAACTCAGAAAATTATGCCAATTTACGTGAGTGATCCTCGGATATGTACGCAACTTTCATTAAATTTGAGAATTTCCATTTGAGCAAGTCTGGTGCCTCAATAAAATTCGTCATTACGAACTGTTCTGTTTTGACAGATTCTGCCTTTTATTTCGCATTGCTGTTTTGTTATATTCGATGGATATTTCGATTCCATTGACTTTCAGTAGCTTTGTGCAATGTCCGGTGTTAAGAATGATTATGTAACCTCTGAACATGAATATTTTGATTGTGCACTAACCCTCTAATGAGTTGTTTTGAGTTTGGTGTGGAGGAAGTTTTCAAGGATCAAAGAGGAGATGATACAACATGATCAAAGGAGAGTAGAAAGCTCTAAGCTTGGGATGCTGGTGGTTCACCCCTGCATATATCAAGAAGACTCAAGCGTCTAAGCTTGGGGATGCCCAAGGCATCCCCTTCTTCATCGACAACATTATCAGGTTCGTCTCCTGAAACTATATTTTTATTCCATCACATCTTATGTGCTTTGCTTGGAGCATCGGTTTGTTTTTGTTTTTTTTTATTTGAATAAAATGGATCCTAGCATTCTTTGTGTGGGAGAGAGACACGCTCCGCTGTAGCATGGACAAATATGTCCTTAGGCTTTACTCATAGTATTCATGGCGAAGTTTCTTCTTCGTTAAATTGTTATATGGTTGGAATGGAAATGATACATGTAGTAATTGCTATAATGTCTTGGATAATGTGATACTTGGCAATTGTTGTGCTCATGTTTAAGCTCTTGCATCATATACTTTGCACCTATTAATGAAGAAATACATAGAGCATGCTAAAATTTGGTTTGCATATTTGGTCTCTCTAAGGTCTAGATAATTTCTAGTATTGAGTTTGAACAACAAGGAAGACGGTGTAGAGTCTTATAATGTTTACAATATGTCTTTTATATGAGTTTTGCTGCACCGGTTCATCCTTGTGTTTGTTTCAAATAAGCCTTGCTAGCCTAACCTTGTATCGAGAGGATTACTTCTCATGCATCCAAATACTTGAGCCAACCACTATGCCATTTGTGTCCACCATACCTACCTACTACATGGTATTTCTCCGCCATTCCAAATAAATTGCTTGAGTGCTACCTTTAAATTTCTATCCTTTACCTTTGCAATATATAGCTCATGGGACAAATAGCCTAAAAACTATTGTGATATTGAATATGTACTTATGCACTTTATCTCTTATTAAGTTGCTTGTTGTGCGATAACCATGTTCACGGGACGCCATCAACTACTCTTTGTTGAATATCATGTGAGTTGCTATGCATGTTCGTCTTGTCTGAAGTAAGGGAGATTTACCACCTAATGGTTAGAGCATGCATGTTGTTAGAGAAGAACATTGGGCAGCTAACTAAAGCCATGATCCATGGTGGAAGTTTCAGTTTTGGACATATAACCTCAATCTCATATGAGAAAATTAATTGTTGCTACATGCTTATGCATTAAGAGGAGTCCATTATCTGTTGTCTATGTTGTCCCGGTATGGATGTCTAAGTTCAGAATAATCAATAGCGAGAAATCCAATGCGAGCTTTCTCCTTAGACCTTTGTACAGGCGACATAGAGGTACCCCTTTGTGACACTTGGTTAAAACATGTGCATTGCGATAATCCGGTAATCCAAGCTATTTAGGACAAGGTGCGGGCACTATTAGTATACTATGCATGAGGCTTGCAACTTGTAGATATAATTTATAACACATATGCTTTATTACTACCGTTGACAAAATTGTTTCTTGTTTTCAAAATCAAGCTCTAGCACAAATATAGCAATCGATGCTTTCCTCTTTGAAGGACCATTCTTTTACTTTATGTTGAGTCAGTTCACCTATCTCTCCACCTCAAGAAGCAAACACTTGTGTGAGCTGTGCATTGATTCCTACATACTTGCATATTGCACTTGTTATATTACTTTACATTGACAATATCCATGAGATATACATGTTATAAGTTGAAAGCAACGCTGAAACTTCATCTTCCTTTGTGTTGCTTCAATATCTTTACTTTGAATTATTGCTTTATGAGTTAACTCTTATGCAAGACTTATTGATGCTTGTCTTGAAGTACTATTCATGAAAAGTCTTTGCTATATGATTCAGTTGTTTACTCGTGTCATTTACATTGTTTTGATCGCTGCGTTCACTACATATGCTTACAATAGTATGATCAAGGTTATGATGGCATGTCACTCCAGAAATTATCTTTGTTTATCGTTTACACACTGGGAGGAACTAAGCTTGGGGATGCTGATACGTCTCAGACGTATCGATAATTTCTTATGTTCCATGCCACATTATTGATGATATCTACATGTTTTATGCACACTTTATGTCATATTCGTGCATTTTCTAGAACTAAACTATTAACAAGATGCCGAGAAGTGCCAGTTCCTTTCTGCTGTTTTTGGTTTTCAGAAATCCTAGTAAGGAAATATTCTCGAATTGGGCGAATCAACGCCCGGGTCCTGTTTGCCAGAAGACCGAAAGGAGTCGAAGTGGGGCCACGAGGTGGCGGGAGGGGAGTATGGTAGCGCGGCCCCACCCTTGGCGTGCCGACACCTCTCTGGGCCCCTGCGACGCCCCTGACCTACCCTTCCACCTACAAACCAACGCCGTGTGAAACCCCCGAGAGCCCACGATCGGAAAACCTTCCGGAGATGCCGCCGCCGTAATCCCATCTCGGGGGGATTCGGAGATCGCCTCCCGGCACCCTCCGGAGAGGGAATCATCTCCCGGAGGACTCTACGCCGCCATGGTCGCCTCGGGGTGATGTGTGAGTAGTCTACCCCTGGACTATGGGTCCTGCAGTTAGCTAGATGGTTGTCTTCTCATTGTGCTTAATTGTCGGGTCTTGTGAGCTGCCGAACATGATCAAGATTATCTATCTGTAATTCTATATGTTGTGTTTGTTGGGATCCGATGAATAGAGAATACCATGTTATGTTGATTATCAATTTATATCTATGTGTTGTTTATGATCTTGCATGCTCTCCGTTATTAGTAGATGCTCGGCCAAGTTGATGCTAGTAACTCCAAGAGGGTATTTATGCTCGATAGTGGGTTCATGTCTCAGTGAATCTGGGGGAGTGACAAGAAACCCTAAGGTTATGGATGTGCTGTTGCCACTAGGGATAAAACATTGATGCTATGTCCAGGATGTAATTATTGATTACATTACGCGCAATACTTAATGCAATTGTCTTTGTTAGCAACTTAATACTTGAAGGGTTCGGATGATAACCTGAAGGTGGACTTTTTAGGCATAGATGCATCTGGATAGCGGTCTATGTACTTTGTCGTAATGCCCAATTAAATCTCACTATACTCATCATAATATGTATGTGCATGGTCATGCCCTCTCTTTTGTCAATTGCCCAAGCTGTAATTTGTTCACCCAACATGCTTGTTTATCTTATGGGAGAACACCTCTAGTGAACTGTGGACCCGGGTCCAATTCTCTATCTGAAATACAATCTACTTGCAATACTTGTTCTCTGTTTTTGCAAACAATCATCTTCCACACTATACATCTAATCCTTTGTTGACAAGCGGGTGATTGACAACCTCCCTGTTTCGTTGGGCCAAAGTACTTGGTTTGTGTTGTGTGCGGGTTCCACGTTGGCGCGAATCCCTGTGTTGTTCGCACGCATCTGCCGCCATCAACCTTCAACGTGCTTCTTGACTCCTACTGGTTCGATAAACCTTGGTTTCTACTGAAGGATTTGCTCTGTACGCATCACACCTTCCACTTGGGGTTCCAACGGACGTGTATCGCGTGTCAAGCTAAATTTCTGGCGCCGTTGCGGAGACTGAAGAAAAGTTACACCACAGGGATCTCTAACTCCCACGTCAACTGCGCCAGCAATCACATAAAGATCACACCATGGGAGAGATGAACCACATAGCTACGGTAGAGCCCTCAGCTCGGGGGAGAACTACTCCCTCCTCATCAAAGGAGACAATGGCAATGAAGATGGCGGTGGTGTCGATGGAATGACTGCGGGGGCAATTCCCGCGTCGGCGAGTGCCGAATAGAGACTTGTCAGCAGCGGAGTTTCGCGATGGCGACGGCGTCCCTGGAGTCTTCTGGAGTTTCGTCAATTGGTATAGGGTTTTCACGTCGCGAGGGATAATATAGGCGAAGAGGCGATGTCGGTGGAGCCAGGGGTGGCTGACATAGGCATCCCCAATGGGCCTGCCGAAGATGGTACCCGGGGTTTACTGAAGGCCCACGACTCGAAGAATAAGAAGAATGGAAGCCCAAGTTACTATTAAGGAAAGCTAGAGTTGTATAGGAAATAATACTTGTAATCTTGCGGGATGGGTTGGAAACCTTCCGGAACTCTGTAACTTGTGTATTACAAATCCTCGGCTCCGCCTCCTATATAAGGGGAGTCGAGGGACAAAGAAAAGCATCGATTCATTGTCTCACAACCCTAGTTTTCACATCGTCGAGCAATTTTCGGCTGAAACCTTGAGATCTACTTGCCCTCTACTTAAACTAAAACCCTAGTCTACAACCTGTAGGCATTGATAAGTTAATCCCTTGTCAATTGGCGCCGAAGTGGGATTAGAGGCGTCAATCTGATCTCGATGGCACGTTCAAGATCGTCGACTTTGTCATGCAAGCAATGCGATGGATAGAGGTAAACGATCGAAAATGGTCTAGTCGATTTTGTTCCTCACCGCCCTCCCGTTTGGATGCATATGCGTATCGGGAGGAGCCCATATGGAGATGACGTTCGGAAGGTTCCACTTGACGTCGAGAAAGAAGGAGCGTATCGTCTCGAAATTCCGATCTCGTCGGGATTATCGGCGGTCGATTCCGATTTTTCGAGTTCAACATCGAATCAGTCAGTCGACGACGAGGAGACTTCATCGCCACGCTTCATCAGCTGGAGCAAGCGAAAAACTCACCAAGATCTTCAGCGACATGTCCTTTGAGTCATCTGCGGACTCGATATAAGCGATGACTCGGTAGCGTCGACAACTTCAACTTCATCGACGGATCACTATTGTTGGAAGGTCTTCACCAATCTCTATGATGGTGTCACCAAGCCTGACAAAAATCAATATCATCATAATTCCATCGGAGCCAAGTCGCGACCGGAGGACGTCGGAGAGGCTTTCGACGAGTTGGGAAATCCGTACATCGATCCGCTACATCTGGGCATGGGCAGCCCGGCCCGGACGGCCGACCCGAAATCCCAGGCCGGGCCGGGTCGGGCTTGCACTTCGGGCCGAGGTTCGGGCCTAAAGCTGAGCCGAGCGATCGGGTCGAGCAGACTCGGCCTGCGTTTCGTGCATTTAGCCTAGTCGGCGGGCTTTCGGGCCGGGCCGGGCTGATCGTTCGGGCCGGGTTCGGGCTTAAATACGAGCCCGACAGTCGGGCAGACATTCGCCGACTTTTACGCGGGCTTTTAGCCGGCCCAACCAGCCGGACGAACTGCCCAGTGTAGATCGGCCCGACCTTGGCGAGGTCTAGACACTAAATATGTCGGGTCTACACCATGCCTAAGGGTTCAACTTCCACAAGCGTGGGATGACTAGCAAGAGCTATGGATGTGCTGAGAACCAATGACTTCTAGCTAACTCGAGCGGAGGAATTCACGCGTACCAATATAGACTTCCTTAGCGTTGGAAGAAGTTGGAAACAGAGGCAGTACAACGATACGTCTCTGACGTATCGATAATTTCTAGTGTTCCATGCCACATTATTGATGATATCTACATGTTTTATGCACACTTTATGTCGTATTCATTTTCGGAGACTAACCTATTAACAAGATGCAGTGCCGATTCTTTGTTTGTTGTTTTTGGTTTTGAAATCTAGTGAAATATTCTCGGGTGGGCAATCAACGCCAGGGTCCTGTTTTGCCACCCAGCACCCGAGACCCGAAGAGGAGGCGGGTGGGGCAGGGGGGCGCCCAAACCCTAGGGCGCGCGGCACCTTCGCCGTGCCGACACATGGTGTGGGGCCCTCGTGTGGCCCCACGACCTTCCGCCTGCCAAAGCCTCAGTCGCCGAAGCCCCCAGTACAAAGGCCACGATACGGGAAAACCTTCTCCAAGAGATGCCGCCGGCGTAATCCCAGCTACCCGGGATTAGGAGATCGCCTCGGCGCCACTGCCGGAGAGGGGGTATCATCTCCCCGGAGACTCTACGCCGCCATGGTAGCCTCCGGAGTGTGTGAGTAGTTCCTCCCTGGACTATGGGTCCATAGCGGTAGCTAGATGGTTGTCTTCTCCCATTGTGCTTAATTGTCGGATCTTGTGACTGCCTAGCATGATCAAGATCATCTATACGTAATTCTATATGTTGCGTTTGTTGGGATCCGATGAATAGAGAATACTTGTTATGTTGATTATCAAAGTTATGTACATATGTGTTGTTTATGATCTTGCATGCACTCCGTTACTAGTAGATGCTCCGGCCAAGTAGATGCTTGTAACTCCAAGAGGAAGTATTTATGCTCGATAGTGGATTCATGTCTCCATTGAATCTGGGGAAGTGACAGCAATCTCTAAGATTATGGATGTGCTGTTGCCACTGGGGATAAAACATTGGTGCTATGTTTGAGGATGTAGTTATTGATTGTTACATTACGTGCAATACTTAATGCAATTGTCTGTTGTTAGCAACTTAATACTGGAAGGAGTTCGGATGATAACCTGAAGGTGGACTTTTTAGGCATAGATGCATGCTGGATGGCGGTCTATGTACTTTTTCGTAATGCCCAATTAAATCTCACTATACTCATCATAATATGTATGTGCATGGTCATGCCCTCTTTATTTGTCAATTGCCCAACTGTAATTTGTTCACCCAACATCTTGTTTATCTTATGGAGAGACACCTCTAATTGTGGACCGGTCCAATTCTCTATCTTGAAATACAATCTTGCAATCTTTGATTCCTCTTACATTTTTACGCAAACAATCATCATCCACACTATACATCTAATCCCTTTGTTACAACAAGCTGGTGAGGAAATTGACAACCTCATTGTTTCGTTGGGGCAAAGTACTTTAATTGTGTTGTGCGGAGTTCAGATTAGCGCCAGTCTCGATGTTAGCGGCCGCCACCGGCATCCGCCGCCATCAACCTTCAACGTGCTTCTTGGCTCCTGCTGGTTCGATAACCTTTGGTTTCATGCGAGGAAAACTTGCCGTTGTACGCATCACACCTTCTCTTGGGGTTTAACGGACGCGTCTTTCCCACGGCAACAACTCTTTTTTTGGCGCCGTTGCCGGGGAATCAGAACCACAAGGAGAGTCTCCACTTCTCAATCTCTTTACTTTGTTTTTGTCTTGCTTAATTTTATTTACTACTTTGTTTGCTGCACTAAATCAAATACAAAAAAAATTAGTTGCTAGTTTTACTTTATTTGCTATCTTGTTTGCTATATCAAAAACACAAAAAAAATTAGTTACTTGCATTTTATTTTTGTTACCTTCTTTATTTACTATTGCTAAAAATGGGTACTCCTGAAAATACTGTTGTGTGACTCCACAACCACAAATAATAATGATTTCTTATGCACCTATTGCTCCACACCTTTACTGCAATGGGAATTCTTTGAAAGTTAAACCTGCTTTATTAAATCTTGTTATCGCGAGAGCAATTTACTGTAGTGTTAGTTCGATGATGCTGCTGCCCGTCTTAATTTTGTTGAATTGTGTGAAATGCAAAAATATAAAGATGTAGATGGTGACATTATAAAATTAAAATTGTTCCCTTTCTCATTAAGAGGAAGAGCTAAAGATTGGTTGCTATCTCTGCCTAAGAATAGTATGATTCCTGGACTAAATGCAAGGGTGCTTTTATTGGTAGATATTATCCCCCTGCTAAAATTATATCTTTGAGGAGTAGCATAATGAATTTTAAACAATTAGATACTGAGCATGTTGCACAAGCATGGGAAAGAATGAAATCTTTGGTTAAAAATTGCCCAACCCATGGACTGACTACTTGGATGATCATCCAAACCTTCTATCCAGCAGGACTAAATTTTTCTTAGAATTTATTGGATTCTGCTGGAGGTACCCTTATGTCCATCACTCTTGGTGAAGCAACAAAGCTTCTTGATAATATGATGATCAATTACTTTTCTGAATGGCACCGCGGAAGAGCTCACAAGGTAAGAAGGTAAATTCTGCCGAAGAAACCTCTTCCTTGAGTGATAAGATTGATGCTATTATGTCTATGCTTGTGAATGGTAGGACTAATGTTGATCCTAATAATGTTCCGTTAGCGTCATTGGTTGCTCAAAAAGAATATGTTGATGTGAATTTCATTAAAAATAACAATTACAATGATCCTAGGCCATATCCTGCTAATGGTAACTCTCATGACAGATATGTTTCACCTAATGAAGAAAAGATGCTAGAAATTGAAAGATCCACTAAGAGCTTTATGCAATCACAATATGAGCAAAATAAATTGTTTACTAAAACAATGAATGAGCAATCTACCTTGTTGAAGAATATAGGGAATCAACTTGAAAATCTAAATAGGGAGATCTCGGGGTTGCAAACTAAACTTGCTAATGCTGAAAATCGAATCTCATACATGTCTGCATCACAATCTTCTTTAATTAATAAAATGGCTGCTAAACCCGAGGATTTAGATAACAAAATTACTACTACAGCAAATGCCATCCAAGTTAGAATTAATGAGAATATAAGATTAATGGCTGAACTGCGTGCTAGGTGGGATAGAGAAGAAAATGAAAAACTAGCTAAAGAGAAGAATGTAGCTAAAGTTTGGACTATTATCACGACTAGTAATGCTAATGCTACACATGTTACTGCACCTCCTACTATTAATAATAAAAGAATTGGTGTTAGCAATGTTTCCACTTCTAATGCAAAGCGCGAGAAACTGCCTGAAACTACTAAAACTGCTGAAACTGCCTGTGATAAAGCTGCTGAAATTTTTTCCAACATTGGGGATGATGATCCCATTGCTTTAGATTATAATGGTTTGAATTTTGATGATTGCCACATCTCTGAAGTTATAAAGTTCTTGCAAACTTGCTAAAAGTCCTAATGCTAGTGCTATAGGTGGCTTTCACAAAACATATTACAAATGCTCTCATAAAGCTAGAGAAGAGAAGCAGAAGCGCGAAGCCTCTATTCTAGAAAGCTAGAGGATGGTTAGGAGCCCATCATTAAGATGAAGGTTAATAGTGCAGTTGTAAATATATGTGATCTTGTGCAAGTATTTCTGTTATGCCTAAGAGAATTTATAATATGCTTGACTGGCCACCGCTGAAAAATTATTATTTGGATGTTAATCTTCTTGATCATTCTACAAAAGAAATATTTGAGGAAGTTGATAAATGTTCATTACCGACAACAATAACCTTGTCCCCATTGATTTTGTTGTCTTGGATATTGAATACAATACATCTTGTCCCATTATATTGGGAAGACCTTTTCTTAGAATTGTTGGTGTTATCATTGATATGAAGGAAGGTAATATAAAATATCAATTTCCTCTCAAGAAAGGTATGGAACACTTTCCTAGAAAGAGAATGAAGTTACCTTTTGATTCTATTATTAGAACAAGTTATGATGTTGACACTCCGTCTCTTGATAATACTTGGTACACACTTTCTGCGCCTAGGCGAAGGCGTTAAAGAAAAGCTTATGGGAGACAACCCATGGTTTTTACTACAGTACTTTGTTTTTATTTTGTGTCTTGGAAGTTGTTTACTACTGTAACAACCTCTCCTTATCTTAGTTTAGTGTTTTGTTGTGCCAAGTAAAGTCGTTGATAGAAAAGTTCATACTAGATTTGGATTACTGCGCAGAAACAGATTTCTTTGCTGTCACGAATCTGGGCTGTTTTATCTGTAGGTAACTCAGAAAATTATGCCAATTTACATGAGTGATCCCCAGATATGTACGCAACTTTCATTCAATTTGAGCATTTCATTTGAGCAAGTCTGGTGCCTCGATAAGATTCGTCCATTATGAACTGTTCTGTTTTGACAGATTCTGCCTTTTATTTCCGCATTGCCTCTTTTGCTATGTTGGATGAATTTCTTTGATCCATGAATGTCCAGTAGCTTTATGCAATGTCCAGAAGTGTTAAGAATGATTATGTCACCTCTGAACATGTTAATTTTTATTGTCCACTAACCTCTAATGAGTTGTTCTAAGTTTGGTGTGGAGGAAGTTTTGAAAGAGGAGTATGATGCAGCATGATCAAGAGTGAAAGCTCTAAGCTTGAGGATGCCCCGGTGGTTCACCCTGCATATTCTAAGAAGAGACTCAGCGTCTAAGCTTGGGGATCATTGGGCATCCCCTTCTTCATCGACAACATTATGAGGTTCCTCCCCAAACTATATTTTATTCCATCATCTTATGTGCTTTTCTTGGAGAGCGTCGGTTTGTTTTTTTTGTTTTTTGTTTTTTGTTTGAATAAAATGGATCCTAGCATTCACTTTATGGGAAAGAGACACGCTCAGCTGTAGCATATGGACAAGTATGTCCTTGGTAAGGCTTTCCTCATAGTATTCATGGCGAAGTTTCTTCTTCGTTAAATTGTTATATGGTTGGAATTGGAAAATGATACATGTAGTAAATTGCTAAAATGTCTTGGGTAATGTGATACTTGGCAATTGTTGTGCTCATGTTTAAACTCTTGCATCATATTCTTTGCACCCATTAATGAAGAAATACATAGAGCATGCTAAAATTTGGTTTGCATATTTGGTCTCTCTAATGTCTAGATAATTTCTAGTATTGAGTTTGAACAACAAGGAAGACGGTGTAGAGTCTTATAATGTTTTCAATATGTCTTTTATGTGAGTTTTGCTGCACCGATTCATCCTTGTGTTTGTTTCAAATAGCCTTGCTAGCCTAAACCTTGTATCGAGAGGGATTACTTCTCATGCATCCAAAATCCTTGAGCCAACCACTATGCCATTTGTGTCCACCATACCTACCTACTAGTGGTATTTCTCCGCCATTCCAAAGTAAATTGCTTGAGTGCTACCTTTCAAATTCCATCATTCACCTTTGCAATATATAGCTCATGGGACAAATAGCTTAAAAACTATTGTGTTGAATATGTACTTATGCACTTTATCTCTTATTAAGTTGCTTGTTGATGGCGTCCCCAGAAGCTTCTGGGGAACGGCATCAACTATTCTTTGTTGAATTTCATGTGAGTTGCTATGCATGTTAGTCTTGTCAAGAGAGGTCTACCACCTTATGGTTAAGCATGCATATTGTTAGAAGAACATTGGACGCTAACTAAAGCCATGATCCATGGTGGAAGTTTTGAGTTTTGGACAATATCCTCAATCTCATATGAGAAAATTATTAATTGTTGTTACATGCTTATGCATAAAGAGGAGTCCATTATCTGTTGTCTATGTTGTCCCGGTATGGATGTCTAAGTTGAGAATAATCAATAGCGAAAAATCAATCTTGAGCTTTCTCCTTAGACCTTTATGCAGGCGGCATAGAGGTACCCCTTTGTGACACTTGGTTAAAACATGTGCATTGCGATGATCGGTAGTCCAAGCTAATTAGGACAAGGTGCGGGCACTATTAGTATACTATGCATGAGACTTGCAACTTGTAAGATATAATTTACATGATACATATGCTTTATTACTACCGTTGACAAAATTGTTTCATGTTTTCAAAATCAAAGCTCTAGCACAAATATAGCAATCGATGCTTTCCTCTATGGAGGACCATTCTCTTATTTTCATTGTTGAGTCAGTTCTACTATTTCTCTCCACCCTCAGAAGCAAATAACATGAACTGTGCATTATTCCTACATACTTGCATATTACTTATTATATTATTCTATGTTGACAATATCCATGAGATATATACATGTTGTTACAAGTTGAAAGCAACACAGCTGAAACTTAATCTTCCTTTGTGTTGCTTCAATGCTTTTGCTATGAATTATTGCTTAACTCTTATGCAAAACTTATTGATGCTTGTCTTGAAGTACTATTCATGAAAGTCTTTGCTTTATGATTCACTTGTTTACTCATGTCATATACATTGTTTTGTTCGCTGCATTCTACATATGCCTTACAAATAGTATGATCAAGGTTATGATGGCATGTCACTCGGAAATTATCTTTGTTATCGTTTTACATGCTCGGGACGAGCAGAGAACTAAGCACAGGGATCTTTGATACGTCTCAAGCGTATCGATAATTTCTTGTGTTCCATGCCACATTATTGATGATATCTACATGTTTTATGCACACTTTATGTATATTCGTGCATTTCAGGAACTAACCTAATGGCACAAGAATCTTAGAAATTCCCGATTCTTTGTTTTTTATATTTGTTTTAGTTTCGAAATCCTAGTAACGAAATATTCTCAGAATTGGACGAAATCACGCCGGGGTCCTATTTTTGCCCACGAAGCTTCCAGAAGACCGAAGAGGGAGACGAGTGGGGCCACAGGCGCCCAAACCCTAAGGGCGGCGCGGCTGCCCACTTGCCGCGCCCGACCTGTGGTGTGGGGCCCTCGTGTGGCCTGACCTGCCCTTCCGCCTGCTTAAAGCCTCCATGTGACCCCCAGTGCAGAGAGCCACGATACGGAAAACCTTCCAGAGAGCGCCGCCGCCGCCAATCCCCATCTCCCGGGGATTCGGGGAATGCGCCTCAGAGCACCTGTCAGGAGGAATCATCTCCCGGGAGGACTCTACGCCGCCATAGTCGCCTCCGGATGATGTGTGAGTAGTCTACCCTGGACTATGGGTCCATAGCAGTAGCTAGATAGTTTGTCTCTCCCATTGTGTAATTGTCGGATCTTGTGGCTGCCTAACATGATCAAGATCATCTATCTGTAATTCTATATTTTGTGTTGGGATCAGATGAATAGAGAATACTTGTTATGTTGATTATCAAAGTTATGTATATGTGTTGTTTATGATCTTGCATGCTCTCCGTTACTAGTAGATCCTCTGGCCAAGTAGATGCTTGTAACTCAGAAAGTATTTATGCTCGATGAGTAGGTTCATGTCTCCGTGAATCAGGGACAGCAATCTCTAAGATTATGGATGTGCTTTTATTGCCACTAAGGATAAAACATTGATGCTATGTTGAGGATGTAGTTAGCGATTACATTACGGCGCAATACCATAATGCAATTGTCGTTGTTAGCAACAATCTTGGAGGGGGTTGGATGATAACTTTGAAGGTGGACTTTTAGACATCAAACAACATTCTTTGGATGATTCTATGTAACTGTGAAGTAATACTATTCAGTCTACATCATCTGGTATGTATGTACATGGTCAGCCTTATCGCTTGACATCGTTACTGGCCTTTAATTCTTACTAACGTCGCTGTTTCTTGTAGGAAGGTACCTCTGGTGACATGGACGGATGACTATATCTTGAGATACAATCTTTAATCATTTGTTTGCGACATGTTTAATCTTCTCATATACATCGTCATGCATTACGACAAGCAGGTGAGAACCAAACAATACTATTCTTTGGTTTGAGTTAAAACCTTTGGATTGTCGAATTCACGTTTGTGAATCTGGTAGTACTTGCTTTATCATTGTATCGACATTCAAAAAACGCTTTGAAGCCTATTGGTTCGGTGTGTTCATGTGAGAAAACTTGCGTATATCTATTCTCTTGGGGTTCCCAGCGGTGGCGTCTTTGTCTGTAATGTCAGTCCTACGAGCAGAAGAAGAAACCTTCAAATCATGGCCAAGAAGACGAGATTGAAATCATTTTCAGGAAACCTCTAGCGATGATCTGAAAGCTTGGACAGGTA
>JAUUTY010000417.1:0-180725 GCA_030979885.1 Lolium multiflorum
TCCCCCCTCGGTCTTAAGAGCTTCGTGCAAAAATAGGACCTGGGCGTTGATTTACGTCCAATTCCGAGAATATTTCCTTCATAGGATTTCTGAAACCAAAAACAGCAGAAAACGGCAACTGACTCTTCGGCATTCGTAATAGGTTAGTGCCGGAAAATCACGTAAATACGACATATAATATGTATAAAACATGTAGATATCATCAATAATGCAGCATGGAACATAAGAAATTATCGATACGTCGGAGACGTATCAGAGCTCTGCGCCGCCCCCCGCGCCGCTGGCCGGCCCAGCTCTCTTCCTCGCCGCCGGTAGGGCGACGCGCCGCCACTGGGCTCATGGCCGGCCTCCGCGCCGCCGCCATCGGTGCGTTCCAAGCGTGCCTACCTCTCAACCTCATCTCTGCTCGCCTAGCTCCGGCCACCCCCTCTCAACCTCGTAGGAATTCTATCTCTGCCGCCGCTGCTACAAGCTTTCAGGCCGTGCTGCTACAATCGCCCGTCTGACTTGCTACAATTACCTGTGTGCCCTGCTACAAACGTCAGGCGGGCCTGCTACAAATGACCGGTGGTGCTGCTACAAGTGGCCGACGACGCTGCTACAATCGCCCGTCGAGGATGCTACAAGCTGTCGGCGGCGCTGCTACAATCGGCCGTCGAGGCTGCTACGAGCTGTCGGCGGCGCTGCTACAAATGGCTGGTGGTGCTGCTACGAGTGGCCGGCGGCGCTGCTACGGAAGGCCGGCATGGCTGCTACACAAGGCCGTCGTCGTTGCTACAAACGGCGTCGGCGCTGCTACAAGTGGTATTCTCCGACGGCGTCCTTCCCGGTGGCGTCTACTCGGCGGCGTCCACTCCGGCGGCGTCCTCCCCGGCGGCGTCCACTCCGGTCGCGTGCTGGACATCAGCACGTCCACTCCGGCGGCGTCCTCCCCGTTGCTACAATGGACGGGCAGCACTGCTACGACCGGTGGACGCCGGTGCTACAATGGCGACGCTGCGGGCGAGGACGGCGGTGCTGCTGATGAAGACGGCGGAGCTGTCGGTGCGGGTGCGGGCCGATGAAGACAGCGGAGATGTCGGTACCTGATCGATCCCATCGCGGTTGCCTTTTTTTCGTTTTTCCCGTGTGAGGCGTTGACCCGGATCGATCCGTGGATGGTGTCCATCGTGTGGCTGGCCACCCGGGGGATTAGTGATTAGATCCCCCGGGCGCGTCCCCCTTGCAGTTTATCCTAATTGGCGCCCATGCATATTAAGAATTTCTTTTTGTCTAAGCCAGTGTCTTGATCACGATTTGTTAGTTCAGGTACCAATCTTCTCACAGACATTACTATCACATACCTATTGAGAGCACTTCTATGGGAGCACGGGACCCATTGAGATCTCGTTGTTGTACTGCGCCGTGTATAAATCCTAAACTATTACCGCCTGTTACAGTCCCATCGGCTGTTACTGTCCGGCTGGAAAGAAGCATTTGCGCGCACAAATGATTCCTAATGAAATAGCTTTCTATCTGAGGATGCTTAAAGGTTAAACGCAACGTCAAGACCATCACGCACGGGCAAGTCCGAACTATCCTGCAAGTGACAACAACTAATTATGTATCTCCCGTACCTAACTTTTTTTGACTCTTAAGTTTGGTTTGAGACTATGTAAACCTTCTCACGTTGCCTATATTAATTTAAGATAGGCTCTACTGGAAACTTTCATCTAATTTTTATTTTACAAAAACGTAGTACAAACATAGACGCTCAAAAATATATACATACACTATAAAATTATATTTTAGACATAGTCTTTCTTTTTTAGAAAGGAGATAGCCCTGCACTAGTACCTTAATCCTCCTGATTGCGCACAGATAGAAGATTTACGATGTCACACATGGTATATGTTGCTGTTGGCGCATATTCGATCCATCAAGAATAAAGCAATCACAACATGAAGGTGATCGAGACTGAGATTTGTTAACGAGCTTTCGCGACTCCCAGGGCATGATTACAGGGTGCTCCTTCCCTCTGATACCGCAATACCAACACATGCCGATGGCTCCCCTTGCTATCAAGTTGCCATAGGTTACAACATGCACCACCTTCACATCATATTGGATGCCTAGACTACACGAGTCCAACTCCAACACTAATTGCAACCTACCCACACCTATTAAAACATAGGGACCAAACATAACCCAATTCACGTACATAATATTTGACACAAAAACAACAGTATAATACATAAATTGTGTGCACTAGCTCTAACCTTGCGGTTATGACACATATAACACACGCAGTTAGGCACTACCAACATGTGTGATGCAAAACCGCACAGTTCGGTACGTAGAGAAAATTATGTGCAATGAAAACATGACCACACACGGCTTACATTTGCAGTTACTTGCATAGAATTTTAAACCCAATCTTGTGTGTTCTTTACAAAAGCTAAATTACTCTAAATAATTACGCAAAAATCACTTAAACAAAGACAATCGTAAAAATGGTTCGAAACTCGAAACACTATGGTCCACACAAAATTATGGTATAACCTATCTAAAAAATTTATTGGTGCTTATTTTTTAAAATTATCGAACAAGGACACAGTAGACAAAAACAAGTGCATGGGTCGGTTCTTTGATTGGCTACTCTCGTTTCTTCACCAGAACAACATCTACTCTAGTTATGTAATTATTTTAGCCCCTCTAAATATAGTTTGTCAAAATTATGCATATCAATTCATTATCACATAGTTTTTATTCAAGCGGGACCACATTTCTTTGTGAGTACTCCTTCCTTCTCTCAAAATGTTTATGCGAGAATGATTGAGCTAGGCGTTGTGGGATCCTCGGCCTAAGGGTCTTGGGAAGACATCGTTGTTTCCGCCCTTTCAGCCTTCCTCCCGAAAAGAACAAAAAACTATTTTTTCCTGTCTGTGCAACTTTGAATTTCAGATTTTTTTTACTGAGATATTATGCATTAGTTAAGGGACACGTCGATGACATTATGTACCGGGTGACATTGTGAATGAAATGTGTAAACATGACATTGATGCGGTTTATGTTGGGCTATCAATATTATGAATGAGATGTTTTGTCTCTGTCCATTGTGCTGTTTATTAAACAACATGTATTGTATCGTCAAAGCATAATATAATGTATGCTGCAGCATATTTTCAGTTTCCAAATGTATGATGCTCATCGAAATTAATCGATACTACCAACGTGTTTGTGAGGTGACCACCGAGCAAGCGGTGAAAACATTTTCCATGTCCTACGTGGGATCTCATTCAGGGATGGACCTAGAGAAAAATTAAGTCGGTGTCATAGTGTAAGTCATACATATTTTACACCTAAAGTTGGGGGTGTCACATACTCCAAATATGTAAATGTATCGAAGAAAACATACTTTACTTACTCGATGACAAGAGTTTAACTTGCCAATGACTACAGATTGTAGACTAGGATTTCGCGGAAAGTAGAGGGCAAGTAGATCTCGAAGGTTCAGCCGAAAAGGTGCTTGACTGTGAAAACTAGGGTTTGTGTTGATAATGATTCGATCCCCTCTTCCTCCCTCGGCTCCCCCTTATATAGGAGGTGGAGCCGAGGCTTTCGTATTACAAAGTTCGGGAGACTACTTGAGTCTGTCCCGTATTATTACAAGACTCTATTCCTAATCTATATCTATCTTCCATATCGATATTTATTGGGCTTCTGGACTTCATAATCTTTGGGTTATGGGCCTTCAGTTATCCCCGGCTACCTTATTCGGTAGGCCCATTCGGGATGCCTATGTCAGTAGCCCCCGAAATTTTGCTTGAATCGTAGAGTCGAGTAAAATCTCCGCCGTAAAGTCACTTCACAAATTCTTCGGATTTTTCATAGTATTTTACCCATGGTATATATATTTTGTACATGGATAATGGTAAATGGGGTTGGTTCTTCTGACGGATCATGTACCAGTTAACTGCTCTCATGGCAAACCCGTAAAAACCTACTTCAAGGACTTAACCTCGGGATACTAGCGTAATTCAACATGTGCCGCTTAAGAACTTAGCATGAACCAAATTCTAGTCATATTTATCGGATACATAACGCATCCGCTGGGATTTTTCTTCGTATCTGTTGATACGGATAAAGTAGCAGAGCGCATTCGGGTGCGATACCACGCCACACAGGACATATCCTGGGGACTTACCTTCGTAAAGTATTACGGCATCAGAGTTTTGTTATTACCAGATTTTGGCCAAATCAGGAGATGGGCCGTAATCGAGATGGGCTTGAAGGATATACACGTGGAGTATCTCTGAAGCGGCCTTGTGCGAAAGAGTTTGGGCTAGATTGCCGTGTATCTGTAATATAGTAGATTGCATCGTAATTAAGAATTAGAAGATAGAGTTTAACCCGTGCACGATTGTGTACGCCAGAATTAGAAAGTCCCTTGGACTATAAATATGTATCTAGGGTTATTGAGAAAGGAGGACAATCACGTTCACAACAAACATAAACCAGGCGCATCGCCACCCCTTGTTTCGAGGATTTATCCAGAAGGTTTTCACAACTGGAACCCGACTGGTGCTGTTCATGCCCACTCTGTCTTCCGGTTTGTTGATAATAAGACTTCGATGTAGCAGTAACACTATATAAGTAGTATAGGCTCAAGAACAAAAGGAAGGTATCAAATTTCGCATGGAGTACCAACAGATATCTAATAACATATACCTATCTGGGTGTAAAGGCGGCACCTTGCTTGTTCGTCGTTTAAGTAGATCCAATCTGTTATAGTTGCTCCTTGTTCTTCAAGGATTAGTTTAATATCCGTATGGTTAGGCCTTGCAAACGGGTTGAACGATCCGGTAGTGCGTAAGGTATAGTTTGCTATCTCTAAGAGGGATTGTTCCGTAACGCAATGTTGGTTTTTAGGCCTCTTTTGAAGGAGATATGCCCTAGTATCTTTCGTGTCTATTAAGCTCAACTACGCGTAGGATGTTAGATCATACGGTGAAAACCTAAACCCATCGTGGATTAGTTTCATATGTATGCAACACAGGCCCATGTCATGTAAACCCAACGTGAATCATGGGGCGATCGTCTCTTTGAGTCCAGGGCAACCTGAGAGTCGATCGGGCTCGTATTTAATGTTTACGTGTCTACCATGCAGAGACTAGCAGAGCAACCCAACATCCTGGCCGAGGGTATAGGTCGGGTAGCACGCCACTTACGCGCGGGGACGTGTGTGGAACATTGCGGGACGCGTCGAGGGACTTGGGGGCCCTTGGCCGGTCTTGGCTGACCTCCCGAAGCTCTTCGTGTTGTAACCCTGCTCGCCGGTGGGTTTGTGACCGCAACACATACGCCCGGTGGGACCATCTTCTACAACAACCACGTCGACACCTGCATCAGATGGCGGAAGAACGGATCAAGTACGAAGATCTGCCTCCACAAGCTGGAAAATATGATGATCTTCTCCAAGCTGGAACTGATTTCAATGCTCTTTAGAGAGCTTCTTTCGTTCGCCACGGGATTAGGTTCAAAGGGTTCAAACCCGAAGGCGTTGATGGGATAGATCTGTCTCTCCTTCGGAGGAGTGCCGGAAGAGCCTGTAGCCGGGGAAATTAACATCTTTGTATCATTCTCTACCATCGGCATTGCGGGAGCCTGGTGAACACTCTTGGGCGTGGCGCTTCACGTGGTACAAGAAATCATGAAGCATCGGTATTCTCAGTCAGGACCTGCTCTAGGGCCTCACAGGGAGAAACACCGTTCTACACTAGGCCACCACTCCCGTACACGTTTGCAGCTCCACGGCAACAAGGGTCACCGTACGTCGTGCAAAGTTGGGGTGATCACGGCGATTACCGATTCACAGCCGCCAAGGCCACCCAGGAAGTCCCATGGATACGTGTGTACATACGTGCGTTTGCAACTCTGAAGCTGGACCTTGCAATCACGCGGGAGAGGGATTGCCCGGCGGGGAGGGATTCTTGGAGCGGGGAGGAAGTTCTGGAGACGGATGCGGAGCGGGCGTGGCTGGCTAAATATGCCACCGGAACAAGTCATGAGCGCTCAACCTCTGCGGCTCCTACGCTGGATCGGATCGGTGCTATCTTGGGAGACCAGTTCGGTATCCTGTCGAAGAAGAGAGTAATCGGCTATTCCAAGCCGTATCCCTAACGACTATGACCTGATCCCACTACGAGTCTAAATATGGCTCCCGACACAGAGTCGGTGGATCGAGAGGGTCTAGCTCAATCGAGCACGTGGCCAAATGTTGCTTGCAGTTGTGGGCATGGTCTCAGCATCAAACCAGCTACGTGTGAGGTTCTTTTCGCAATCTCTCACGGGTCCGGCTTTGGGTGGTACACCTCGTTGCCGCAGATTCGATTCGGACGTGGAAGCAGCGAGCAGTTCCACATACAATATCATTCGAAGCTACGGCCCAACGTGCGATCTGACCAGGGTTCGGCAAGGCGAGAGAAGACAGTGTGCGAATACATTCGGCGTTCGAAGCATCAGAACCGATATTATTCGGTCGTTTATCTAGAAAGAAACGATCGGTAGCAATCGCCGGGACTCTCAGCGCCGCTCAAGGATCGGACTTTCCAAGCAGACTACAATTCATTGGCGCACATGGTTCCAGAAGTTGACATCATATGAACGGCGCCACCAGGTGTGCAGGGACAAGTTCAAGCGCGTCATGCACAGTGAGACGGAAGAGAATGAAGACTTCTGCCAGGAAGAAGATCGGGGAGTGGCTGTAGGCAGATGAGCTCGGGACGATGCCGTGTCTGCCAGAATGGGTAAACAACCGGAGACAAAGGTTTGACTTTGATTTAAGCAAACGGAGCAGATTTTGATTTGCTGCTGAAGGAAGCAGCTGAAGTTACCAGAAGGCCACAAAATCCCCACGTTACAAGAGATGAGCGGTAGCCATACCGCAAATGGCATCACACGTTCACACACGCCACCAATGAAAAGTCTTGCGCGGAGAGATTCAAATGGCGATAGAAACGAGGCCGGTCTCTTGATGGGTTGCCATGAGGATTGACATGGTTTCTTCGCGTCAACATGGTCGATCTTAGTCACTGCTGAACGAACCAAGCTTCTCTTTTGATATCAACATGGCGGGACTTGTAGACCGCCATGGCGATAAGCCAGAGAGCAGTCACTCACGTGGCAAAGATAAAGCGGAGGCCGATCCACGCGACCGGCCCCAGCAAGATGACAGACGGTACTTGACCGAGGAAGAAGTGAAGCGTGCGTATCAACGACCACTCTCGCACATCTCCTTAACAAATATGAGCAGCAATATGACCGACGTCGGCGCTCCGACGTAGATGATGAGAGATATCGTCGGTCGGATGCGATAGAAAATATCGTCGATATGATAGAGACCAAGAAGGGTATGAGCGTCACACCGAGGGAGGTCAAGAGAGCCAGAGGACATGGATAAGCATTGGAATCATCCTTTCTTCAAACAACTGATGGGACTCGGGAATGGCGGGTGCCAACAATCGAGAAGCGCACAAAGTGCGGACGGAAGAGGAAGGGAACAAATGAAGTTTCGGTGTTCGAGCGTCTAGGGCCTCCCACCTCAGAGCAGACGAGCTGAGTCATCTCCAAGATGAAGACCGAGGAGTCGGGAAGAAGAGAGAACGGATATCCACAGAAGCCGGTGGTGTCACGATGGACTCGGCCACTCCCGAGCGTAGGGTGCAGCGGCTACGAAACTTGGGCAAGCGAAGGCTCGGTGCCTATATACGTTCGGGGAAAGCACGGCCGGGTCAGCTGTGAAGAATTCAGCAAACATTGGAGACGAGGGCGGCCAACGAAAGTGTGGCGCCCCAAGCGGACAAAAGCCGATGCAGAGGCATGATCTAGCATAGTGTTCATACTCGAAATCAGAGTTTTGCGCTCCAAAAGACGAGGAGGTGTGGGTAGCACGGTTGTGGCGCGGTCCGGCAGGTCATCTTTGAAAGCCGCGAGATAGAGCTACGAGGAGCGTTTAAGCCTATGCACAAAGGTTACATCAGTAGACTGACCTCGGCAAGATGTTGGTTGATACAAGAGCGGCAGTCAATATAATGCGTACTCTGTGCTACGACGTTTGGGACGTTCCAATGAAGATCGATCAAGACCAACGTCACGTTAAGTGATTTCAACGGCCAGCGTCGAAGCAAAGGGTGTTCTGACGTAGACGTGAAGTAGGCGAAAGACCATCCCTACGGCTCGTTCTTCATAAATTGTGACAAAAGCACTTATATGTCCTGCTGAAGATTGGATCCACGCTAAGCTGTTGCATTCCATCCACAATGCATCGAGTGCATCATACAATGGGATGGAGATGAAGTGGAAGTTGTTCATGCAGATGATTCGATCGAGATCTTGCTAGCTACCATGAACATTTGGGATGCAAACAATCAAGAGCCGCTCTCGGGAATCAGTTTGGACGGCTGTGAGCGCATCGAAGCTTCAAAAAACGGGGTCTTATCCACTGGCCTGACAGAGTAGCAAGATCCAAGTCTATGGACGTGCGTGACAAGGCCGATCCCAGCGATCGGCCCAAAAAAATAAAAAGCAAAGGTCTTACCTCAAGATTGTCACGTAGCCATACTAGAGAACCAAAAGTTGTAAACCCATTAAGCGTTGCAATGAAAAGGAGGCCGATTCTAGCAATCGGCCAAAATTATCCCCTCCATACGTTTTTACCTTGTTCAGCATTGATCTAACAGGCGACGGAAAGCTGGGGAATGGGTTCACATCAGCTGATGGTGGAAGAGATTGACATTGGTCCAGGGGATGAGCCACGACCAACATTTATCGGCAAAGTTAGATCACATACGAGGGGGCGGTTGATAGCCTTGTTAGAAGAATTGCAGTTATTTTGTAGATTATCTGAGATACTGATTGAACAGAGACATCATTGAGCATCGGCTCCCTGCAGAAGAAAAGAATTTGGCCGTTCAGCGACTGACCACGACAAATGAGGCGAAATCTTTGGTGGAAGTCAAGAAGAGATCCCGGAAGATGTTGGGCCTTGAGGTTCATGGGGCCATGCAGGTACGCCGAATGGATTTCCAATGTCATACTGTGGAGAAAAAGGATGGCCCATGGCGCGTCGCCATAGTTTTGGAATCTCAATAATGCCACTCCAAAGGATGAATATCCGATGCCGGTAGCAGAGACGTTGATCAATAGCTACTGGCCACAAGGTGTCAAGCTTCATGGATGGCAATGCGGGCTACAACCAAATTTTCATGGCTCGAGAAGATATAAACAAGACTGCATGCCGGTGGGTCTATTTGAATATGTAGTCATGACATTTGGGTTGAAGAATGCCGGCGCAACATGCCAACGAGCCCATGATTACATCTTTCATGATTTAATCGGCAAATTGGTGGAGATTTATATTGATGATGTGTAGTCAAGTCCATTTCGGTGGACGGACACTTGGAAGATTTGCGACACGTCCTGAACCGAACTAGGAAGTTCGGACTAGGAATGATCCAAAAAGTGTGCCTTTGGTGTGATGGCCGGTCAGTTCTTAGGTTTCTTGGTTCATGAACGGAATTGAGATCGGCTTTGAAAAGTGGGGAGGGCGGTGCGGGCCGTGAAACCACCACCACGAAGAAGGGCTCCAGTGTCTCATCGGCAAAATCCATTTCGTCAGAAGGTTTCTCTCACCTGTCAGGACGGATCGAGCCGTTCATGGGATTGGTCAAAATCAAATCTGATGAGGAGTTTCGCTGGGGCCAGAGCAACAGTAAGCATTTGACGATATTAAAGAGTATCTAACGAAGCTGGTTCCACCGCAGCAAGACGGGCCATTCTACATTTACTTGTGTTGTGAGCACCTCCATCGCGTCAGTGGTGGTGCGGGTTTATGATGGTCTGGAAAAAGTCGTTTTCACCTCAGTGAGGAGGAAGGATGTTGGATGTAGCTCAGGTACCTCGAGATCGAAGTTGTACCTCACTGTTCTTCCACCTGCAAGATTCGACACATCTTTGAAAGGAGAAATCATCGTCATATGCAAATCGGATGTCATCAAGCATATGCTGTCAGCTCCTGTGTTGAAAGTCCGACTCGGCAAATGGATGTTTGCTTTATCGGAATTTGATATCCGGTACCAGCCAGCGAAAGAAGTCAAAGGACAAGCGCTGGCCGATCTTATCGCTGAACGAATCAGCACTGACGTCGCAGCACTATCTGTGCGTGCATGGACCATGTTCTTCGATGGATCGGTCTGTGAGGATGGGTGCGGCATCGGGCGTGCTACTGGAAGACAGCCGCCTCGGGGAGTGACATGTTGCTTCTCCATCGGGATGTCTACCCCTTGCTGCTTGATGTTCTTTGAGTATGAGACGATGTGCAAGGGAATGGAGTTACTATTGGACGCCGGAGAGAGGCAGTTGAGATATTCGGGGATTCCAAGTTGGTGATTTTTCAACTCACGGAGGAGTATAAGTGTGAGAGCGAGGTGCTCTTCCCATTATGGATGCAATGCCGTGAGCTGATGGCACAGTTCAGGTATATCAACTTCCATTGGATCCCAAGGTCGCAAAATACTGAGGCAAACGACCTCGCACAAACAGCGTCACGATACAAGGACATAGCCGATGGAGCCGATTTTCAGGTTCAGTTCATGGAACCCGATGATTGGAGAACCGATATCTTCAATTACTTGAAAGATCCGGCTCGAGGGGCACCTAAACGGATAAGATACAGGGCCATGAAGTACGTCCTGATCGGCGATGACATGTTCTACAGGACTTTGGAAGGTTGCTTCTCAAATGTTGGGACGGCAGGTCCAATGGCTCTTGCACAGGTCATGAAGGTGCATGGAACTCTGTCCCGGCTCATAAGATAAGTGGCTGATCGGGCGATCGGGATTTTATTGGCCCTCCATGCTGAAGATTGTTTCAAGTACTATAAGAGGTGTCAAGCATGTCGAAGTTTGGGAGCATTCACATGGTACTGCCTTGACGATGAATCCACATCAAGCGTGGCCGTTAAATTTCCAGGGCATGGATATGATCGTGAATACATCCTCCCCTTGAGCAAAGGCCATGTATGGGTTATGGCCTTACAGGTTATTTTACTAAATGGGTGGAGGCCGTCCCTATGAAGAGCGGTGGAATCATCGAGATGTTGTTGATTTTGTTGAGGAGACATGTCATTCCATGATTTGGTATTCCGGAACCTATCCTGACCAATGGAGAGTTCGGTCTTCGTTTTCTAAGGAGTTTAGAAAATTCTGCGAGGATATGGGAATCAAGCTGATCCGATGATCTACATACTATGTAAAGCAAATGGACGAAATTTGAAGCATCCAACAAAAGTACGATCAGCTGATTAAAAAGGGAAGATGCAGCCGGCATCCTAGGCACGTTGGCACGAGGTATTGTCGGAGAAGCGTTATGGGCTTATCGCATGTTCGTGTCATGGATCAATAAAAACCTCGCCATACCATCGGGTCTATGGACAAGAAGCTGGGAAATCAAGGCTGGGTCGAGAAGGGGTACATTTCAGAATGATTTGACTATTGAAGAATATGCAGCCCTGATGAGTGATACCATTGAGGATGGAACGGAACTTAGACTTTGGTCACTTGAGAAAATCAGGGAGAATAAAGAAGGTGGCTCGCGTATATAATAAGAAGGTGAGACCAAGGGAGTTTCAAGTTGGTGATCGAGTATGGTATGGGAAGTTGTATTGCAGTTGGGGACTAAGGATAAAATGTATGGTAAATGGTCTCCAAATTGTCATGGCCCGTACAAAAGTCCAAGTTTTAAAAGGAAATGCATACATGCTCGAACAGTTGGATGGTGTGAAGTTCCCAGTGGCTGTCAACGGCCAGCATCTCAAGAAGTACTTCCCAAGCATGTGGGAAGATGGGCAGTAAGATATGGAGGCTGATGCATGAAATCGGCCAGTAAATTTTTTTTGAATTTTTTGGGGAAACAGCCGATGCACAGACATCGACTTTAGAATAAAAACAGCCGATGCGTAGTCATCGACTTTAGAGGTACAAAGCATCAGGGTCAGGTATCAAGTTATTGTCTGAATCTGAGGATTGTCTGCTTGAACCTGTCTATTTGGTTATCAGATTGACTTTATGGGCGTTTGATAGTAAAAAGCCGATACAATGCTATCGGCTCTTGGGGCGTTGACCACCTTTGACAATCGGAAGATGAGAAGATGTGAAATCGGATGATTGGAAGTTAAATTGGAAGAACATTTTCATTGATTCAAAGGGGATTTTACAACGAAGAATAATTGCTCTCAAAAGAAAGGGATGATCCCCACAGGGCCCTAATGCGCTCACAGCACAAGCCCTATTCTAGCCCTAATCTACGGGCCATCGCTGCCCTCGTCGTCGCCAATCGGCGCTGCTTCCGGCCGAAGTCTTCATCACTTGCTGACGAAGCGTCGGCGGGAACTTCCTCTCGTCGTCGTCGTCATCGTCATCCGACCCAGCGCCGAAACGCTTGGCCGGTGGGTATCCCGCGGAGGAGAGTCTTCCTCCTCCGATTCCTCCGCATCCTGCCTCCTCGTCGGAGGAGAAGCCCCCGTCCCGGGGAAAAGGTCGTCGTCGCTGGCTGTCTCTAGCTCCCCATCGACGAGGAACGAAGTCTTCTTCCCCGTCGGTGAGAGGTTCGTCGTCCTCCGATTCAACGGAGAAATCCCAGTCCCGTGCGTCCCAATACTCCGGGGCGCGGGCTTCGTAGATGGCCATCGGATCGACCTCCTGCTCGAGCTCGGCTGTGGAGGGAGAGGGCGGAGGAGACGGAGGAGGAGGAGGAGTCCATGGCGGCTAGGAAGGGTTTTTGTTTGCCGATGGCTGCGCGGAACGAGGGGATGAAGAAGCCGACCGTTTGGACGAGTTTAAATAAAGGATATAATGAAAAACGGTTTAATGCTATGGCGATTTCGAGATACGTTACTTAGCGACGAATCGTGCGGTACGGAAGTTGAGAGCAAGCGTCATGTTGAAAGAGATGCTTTGGAGCGATTTGGCTACGCACGTGCGGTTCGCTCTGTTATGTCAAATCATGGTGAAGAGAAACAGAGTGGTTTTGAAATAGTTATGCTCTGTTACGACATGACCCTTCGAAGGAAAAACAAGGTGGTTTTAGTATCATTACCAAAACCAGGGGCATGTGTTATCACCGATTTTGGACAATCAGGAGATGGGCCGTAATCGAGATGGGCTTGAAGGATATACACGTGGAGTATCTCAGAAATCGGCCTTGTGCAAGAGTTTGGGGCTGGTGCATGTATACGCCAAATTATAGTGGTGCATCGTAATTAAAATTAGAAGATAGGGGTTTAACAGTGCAGTTGGGTACCTTGTTGTGGGTATGCTTTATGGGTATATCAACATCATGACCTGGCCGGGCGCCTGACGGTGATGGTGGCATGGGGCCCACCGGGCGGCCCAATTGTTGTTGATCGTGAAGGATGAAGTCCAACCCGGGAACAGGAAGCCGGATCCAAACCGACCTACGAAGGGGCGGATCAGTGGAAGGCATAAAGTATCCGGATCCGGCACGGCAACGAGGAAGGCGGATCCTTGACGTACACGGCAAGATATTGCAGAAATGGTTGAGCCTTTGTGTCCACGGCTAGGACTCTCCATGCCGGCCTGAATCAGAGACGCCTTTGCAGCGGGATCCTGGGAACCCCTAGAGGCACAGCCACAGCCATTGTAACAACGCGCAGGCGCCCAGATAATTCCAGACAAGCAGTAGGCCCTGTCATCGTGCGGGTGTTCGAAGGCAGGTATCGCGTACCACGAATCCCGTGTGCACTCAGCCCTGGCCCCTACTTCTTCTCCCCTCGTGAGGATCCCTCCGCCGGGGTACCGTCGATTAGGCAACGACAGTTGAGGCGCCCACCATGAAGACTGAGGGCGATGGAGGCCAGGCAGGAGGGCTCGCCGCAGGAAGCTACGACGACTCGATCGCGGTGGGGCGCGTTACGCCGGGAATTTTCCGATCGTCCTTCCGGACGAGTCTGGATTCCGGCTAGGTCAAGCCCCGTCAAGATCTCCATCATCCCAATCGGCGGCATCCACATCTTCATCGGCGAGACCGTCGTTCAGCCAGGCTTATGGCAATGAAATATGACAGCGCGTCGCCGTGGTGGGCCGCCATCGCGAATGCGTCTGAGTTGCGGGGAGCTTCTTAAGGGAAGGTTCGCAGATCAGGGAAAAATCAACCCACCCAATCCGCCCCCTGGCCCGGGAGAAAGCGGTGGAAGACCAATGCGGATCCGCCTGGGTCCCAGGTGTTAGAGAAACAAAGGTGTCACGTGCACTTCTTGGCCCATGCCGCGGGGGACGCCCTCCACCCCGGGACGAGGCCGATTCTTTGCGAGGTTGAGGCACACGGAAACTCAACATCCCGCTCGGATCTGCAGAAGCCGATCGGGGAGAGCAATGGCAGCTCCGGGACAAGAGGAAGCCGAAAACCCTGAGGAATCAATCCTCGATAACTTGAGCCCAAATTCCGACGATGCCTCCTGCCCCTAGCAGCAGCAACGAAGGGGAAGGAGCTCGAGATCGGAAGAAGATGACGACGCTTCTATCCATGAATACGAAGAATTCAACCGCAGCTTGAGGACTCGGAGCGGTGAGCAAGACGCGTAGAATCCGCCCGACCGATGCAGTTCTAGCAAACTGTAGCACCATTTGGATCGACGAGAGAAGCGGAAGGCAGAAGCCTCCAACTCCGACCAAGGACCATCCAACGTAAAGCCTGCCCGCCAAGGTGGTGACCACAAAAGAGTGTCCTGTCACCGAGAAGAGATGAGTGAAGACAAAAGCGCACATGGATTTAATCCTTGTGATCGATATTCTCAACAAACCCGATAACTCCAGGAGGCTGGA
The DNA here is from genome assembly GCA_030979885.1 of Lolium multiflorum. Classification (NCBI taxonomy): domain Eukaryota; kingdom Viridiplantae; phylum Streptophyta; class Magnoliopsida; order Poales; family Poaceae; genus Lolium; species Lolium multiflorum. Next base: position 14,880 of record JAUUTY010000417.1, read on the forward strand.
ACCGGAAACCTTAGAAACAACGGCAGGAGATGCGGCAGCTCGAAGTTAACCAAGACTTGGCTTAACAATCTTTGGAAGAAAGAACCTTAGGCACACCAAGCTTTGTGGACTACTCCTAAAAAGGATCGCGAAGTCGACGAAATGATGGCGACAGTCAGGGACTCCGAAAGGAGTGGGAGGAAAGGATAGCCTGCGCGCGAGCGGAGGGCGTGGGATCGCTCGAGAAGCATCCTCCCACAGTTAACACATAGCACCCACAGGCTCATGACCGCTCGCAACCCCAAAGGATAACATGAAGAAGGCTGCGGAGCTCTTGAAAAAAGGACGAAGAGATTGACATCAACTACGTGCGGAAGCTCGTTGCCTCAGCAATAAACAACAGAGCAAGGCGGATACCTCGCGCGGGTTGGAATCCAATCCGAGGAGCAACGCATATCCGCGCAGAAGGACGTCACAGCAGGTCAACACCGTGATGGCGAGTCGCGCACCTGGTCCACGGAGCGCACGAGGAAAGTCAGAGAACATCCAAATCCAATTCCGGTGCCCTCGGATTCAACCCCGAAAACTTGATAAAGGAAAGGATCCGATGTATACTGACGGGGAACAAAGTACGAAGTGTTCCATCACCGCCACCAGAACCCCAGCGTCCTCAGCTACCTCCTGTTGGCTAGATCCGCAGGAAACACCGGAGCCCCATGGGCAGTGGAATCAGCATCATGACAACATGCCGCCTCTAAGGAGACGGGACGAGGAGCGTCTCTGCGCCGGAACCACGCGAGGCGGAACCAAGGCCAGCGAGCAGGCTCGTCGGAACCAAGGCCGCAGGCTTTGAGCCTCGTGGAGATCAGGAGGCCCGCGAGCTTTGAGCCTCACGTCGGAATCAGAACGTGAGCACCGAACCAAGGAGGAGCCGGGCAGAGCGCGCCCCGGGCACGCGCGGAGGCGAACGACGGAGGCGACCACCACCAAGAGGAGGAGCTCAACCTCCATCATCAACTCGTTGTGATAGTCAGAGGCGGAAGATCATCCTGATTTCATGAGATCTCCCTCGCCACCACCCGGTGGAGGCGGAGGTGGAGAGGGGGCCGGAGATCCGTTCCCGCTCAAAATCCTGGCGGCGGTCCCCGCGATGCCCGGGAGCGCCTCAAACAGATCCGACCACATTGGTCCAAGGTGCTTTGGCGGATGATCGAGAGGAACCAAAGCCAAGAAACTTGAACCTTAAGCTACCAGAACCCGAAGCATTATGATGGCAGCGGGAGGCCGGATCCCTGGATTGAGGATTACTACAATGCGGTAACCTTCGCCGGAGGAACCCCTGGCTGCCGCATGCTTCAGCTGTACCTTATTGGTCCAGCTGCGTGTTTGGCTCGGTGACCTTGAGGAAAACACTATCTTTCTTCGGTTGGACCTGAAGCTTTGGGAACACTTGAGACTTACTACAAGAGACCGGCCACACCATGACCTCCAAGCTTGCATTCGAAGAAGGGTGAAACATCAGGGGAGCTTCCTCACCCAGATGGTTGGCAACCCCGAAGCTTGAGTGCGAACATAGATAGCAGCACGGCCATGCACGCCTTCATTGAGTGAGTTTCTGGCCTTGGGGGCTCTTTATACAAACCTTGCACAGTGAAACGCGAACAAGCTCACTCTTGATGAGATGATAAACATCGCCGATGATCTGCTGCCGCCGATAATGACAGGGCGAGATCTTGCGGCTACGACCATACACTGCACCAACAAAGAAAAACCGTGATAACGACGTCAGCAACAGCAATAAGCGGAAGAACCCCACAGAAGACCGGAGAAGGGCGGGAGGATCCGACATGGTCGCCATGATGTTCCAACGCGGAGGTTCGGGGAGCGGAAGAGGCCGCGGACGATGGAGCGGAGCAGGCGGACTTGACGGCGCGACGGAATCACCGCAGGCGGATCCCGCCCCCCAAACATACGAAGAAATACGGGGATATGCGTGCACGGCCCATACGGGATCCGACTGCGGGCAGATCCACCTTTGATGCAGCGCAAGTGGGTCAACGATACGGCGACCGAGCGAGGATACAGCGAAGCCGGAAGCACGCCGCGCGGCAAAGGAGGCAAGGGCAAGAACAAAGACAAAGGTGATTCAGGAGCCATGGATGAGGATGCGGCGCTTCGCCGGAACCCAAGGAGGGTAACGCAGCCAACAAGTCCAACCCCTTTGGTGAAAGAGTGTCGAACTTACCACCTTCCTCGGAACCTGGCTGTCCCGTAACGAAAAATCGGCGCTCGGATCTTGAACGCCACGGTTAAGGCGTGCGCGGTATGTCAAATAAGTCGGAGAAAGCCTGTACTTTTGACGGGTCGGATCACCCGGCCGTCATCCCAAAAGAGTGCTACGCTCTGGTTGTAAGTCCACGTATAGACGGGTATGACTTCTCCAAGTGCTATGGATGGAGGAGCTAGCCTGAACATCATGTACATGGAACCTGAGAAGATGAACCTCACCAAGGAACGACTCAAACAGCTGCCAGATTTCATGGTGTGGTTCGAGTGAAGGCAAACTCTGCGGGCGACATCAAACTACGTGGCCTTCGGCAATGTGAACAACTACCGCGAAGAGATGATCACGTTTGAGTTCGTGCCCTCCAAAAGCTCCTACCACGTGATCTTCGGCCCGCCTACCACAAGTTCCACGCCGGGGGCATACTACATCTACAACAAGCTCAGATTCCGGGCCCTAACGGTACTTGATCACCGTGTCCAGGAGGTCTAAGAAAACTAGGGGTTGCGGGAAGCGGCGCCTTTCAGATCCGTCATATACGAAGGAGGTTTGCAAGGCTCTGAGCCGCGGTGGATCCGGCCAGATCTGGACAGAAACGGTCTCAGGCTGAAGACCTCGTTCAAGACGCGATAGAAACCAAGAAGCATGACCTCGTTGAAGGTGACAACTCCAAACAGGTTTCAGTCGGAACCAACATGGACCCCAAATAGGAAAGCGCGCTCGCGAGTTCCTCCCGAGCTAACATGGATATCTTCGCAGGGCAACCTTCTGACATGTTACCAAGGGAACTCGCTGAGCACTACCTCAATATAAAATCCCGTTAAAGCAGGTGAAGCAAGCTATCTTTGGAGATAAGAAGCGCCGCGCCATCGGAATGGAATTAGCAAAGTTACTGGGCGGGTTTTGTAGTAGAAGTTATCCATCCTGATTGGGTCGCAAACCCCTTGTACCCAAAAAGAACACGAAATACTAAGAATGTGCATCGATTACTCTACGTGAATAAGCATTGTCCAGAAAAGATCGTTCACTGCGACGACCAGAAGTCATTGATTGACGGCGAGGCGGGACTTGTGTTTTCTTGACGCATATTCCGGGTATCATCGGATCCGAATGAAGTGACCAAAAGGCGGCCTCTTTCATCACACCCTTTGGCACTTTCTGCTGTGTTACCATGCCTTTTGGCTCGAAAAAAGCGCAGGTGCCACATACCAACACACGATGCAGCGGTGCCCTGAAGGACCAAATTGGCTGGAACGTGCACGCTTATGTCGGCGACATCGCGGTCATGACCCGAGAGGGATCCGGATCTCACAGAAACCTTTGATAATCTCCGACGGTACAAGATGATGTTAAATCCGGCGGTGCGTCTTTGGCGTACCCGAGCGGGAAAACTCCTTGAAAGCTTCATTGTTTCTCACGAGAGGCATGAAGTTGCCGGAAAAAATCAAGCTATCTGAACATCAAAGAGCCAACTTGTCTCAAAGATGTGCAACGATTAGCTGGTTGCGTTGCGGCAATCAGTGAATTTGTTAACCGTCTTGTGAAAATCCCTACCCCTACTCTGAGGCTGTGAAGAAAACGGACAAAATTTGTACGGGATGAGGCAGCAGACAGAAACATACCTCGGGGAGTTGAAGAACATACTCTCCTCGCCACCTATATTGGCAGCTCCAGTGATCCCGAGTCTATATGCTCACTCTACATGGCGGCTACCAACAAAGTTAGTATCAGCCTCGCAATCGTGGTGGTGCGAAAGGAAGAGGGATTTGAGCACGAGTCCAAGGGCCTGTCTATTACATTAGCGAAGTCTGACGGAATCCAAGCAAAGATATCCTCACTTTTCAGAAGCCGGCATACGGAGTTTTCCTAGGCGATGGAAGGCCCTGGACCCTGCACTTCCCCGAGGCACCCAATGACGGTGAGTGAGCAAGGCTCCCACAGCAACGATCATCAACAACTCGACGCAACGGGCGCGTAGCAAGGTAGGGCATGGAGTTATCTGCCTTGAAGCATCAACTACGAAGCCAGGCTACGGTAAGTCACAAGTTCTAGCGGATTTCATCGCGGATTGAATTTGAAGCTGCGGGAGGGCACACATGTGCCGGAACCTGAAGCCTAGGTCATGCACTTTGACGGATCCAAGCAACATCAGGCTCGGGGGCTGGAGTTACCACTGAAGTCACCTCTGGGAGAAAGAGCTGAGTCGTTGATTCACTTGAAGCTACCAACAATGGCGGAATACGGGAGTACACTACATGGTCTGTCTTCAAAGTGGGATCAAGCACATCATATGCTGCGGGGATTCCGACCAGGTGGCACAACAAGTAGCCGGAACTGGAATGCCGAAACTCGCGTCATGGCGGCTTACGAGAGGCAGGGGAAGTGGGCCAGGATAGCCAAGTGCTTCCTCGGATACGAAGTCAGGTACGTCAGGAGAGACGATACCGCGACAGATATGTTGTCCAAGCTCGGATCCGACGGGAAACCAATTCGGCACAGAGCACAACGCCAGGCATCTCTCAGTGCCTCGGTGGGGTGCAAACCGGAAAATCCTGATACGGCATTTCTCCTAAGGAAGTGATGGCAGTCATTCCGGGCCTGGACTCAGCCGCTCCTGGATTTTCTCTTGATCGAAGTTGCTCGAGGACGAGGTCCGCACGACAGGATCATCGGGAGCAAGATCCTACACAATAATTGATGGACAGCTCTACAAACGAAGTGCGAACGGGGTATTTCTCAAATCGTCTCTAGTCAAGATGGCATTGAAATCCTCGAGAGATCCATGCAAGGGATTGCGGGCATCATGCCGCCCCCGGGTCCCTCGTTGCAAAGCTTTTCAAGCTAGGATTTTACTCGGTTAATGCTAAAGAAGATCAAGGCCCCGGTAAAAACTTGCCAAGGTTGTCAAGATATCGCCCTCAACCAAACGCTCCAGCCAAGAGCTGAGGACCATCCCCATCACCTGGCCGTTCGCGGTCTGGGGCTCGATATGGTTGGTAAGTTAAAAAAAATCTCCTGGTGGTCATGAATACCTCCTGGTCGCTATTGACAAGTTCCGTAAGTGGATCGAGGCAAAGCCGGTGAGAAAATCCGATGGTGCTGGCACTAAAATTTGTTTGCAGCCTCGTGAGATTCGGCATCCCGCACGACATAATCACAGATAACGGCACAAACTTTGCGGAGAACTCAGGATTCTGCGATGAAGTTGGGATCCGGCTTGACCTTGCATCCGTGGCCCATCCACAATCTAACGGTCAGGTCGAACGACCAATGGCCTTATACTAGCCGGAATCAAACTCGGCTTGAAGAACCGCTGCAAAGGCAATGGAGCTTGGTGATGAGCTGACTCTCTGCCATGGAGTTTACGAACTACCCTAACAGAGTCAACAGGTTTACTCCTTTTTCCCGGTATATGGACCGCTGCTCCCCACGACATCATCCATGATTCACGCGATTTCCGCCTATAATGAAAGCTGCGACGAGGCTCGACACTATCTGTGGACATTCGAGAAGCTCGGAATATAGCTGACCAACGCTCCACCATTTATCGTGAAACTCAGCGCTATCATAGTCGGAGTTCGGAACCGCTCGTTCATGGTGGAGACTTAGTCCTCCGCTTCGCCAGGTGAAAGATCACAAGTTGCAATCTCATGGGAAGGACCTTTTGTCATCACAAAGTACTACACAACGGATCCTATTATCTCTGATTTCCGGAACGAAGGATAGACCCATAATGCACCGGAGGCAAACGAGAGGATCCGGAGTGACATATATGATGAAACAGATCGTCCCTGGTATATAGCACAGTACGTCCTTTCCACACTTAGCGTTTTCGCATTACATACCTTGTAATATCTATGAGTACATGATCAATGAAATAAAGCTTTTGGTTCACTCTTGGAGTCTTTTACCTCCTTTAATTTTTCATTTTTGATCGTGTATGTTTTTTCCGACTAAACAGAGCTGGATCTTTCCGCCTAGGCGTGTATGAAAGTTGTGATTTTCAAAATCGTCCTTTAGGACGTAAGCTTAAGTTTTCCGAAATTTTTTCTTTAAACCATTGGATTCCTGGTAGCGACTTCCGGCACTTGGGCTGGGGCTTGTTTCCGCGGTTATTGATGGATTGCCATTGGGCTTCGTCGCCGTGAGCGTTCGGCACGGGTTTTCCGGCTCGTGAAGGTCAAGTGGACAAGCCGGAAATTATAAAGCCAGCACTTGCTTTCAAGAAACAACACATGCAAATAATCTTAAAACGGATAGCAGGATAAGTATTTTCCGCCCACGCATGCATGCTTGTTTCCTAACTACTTAAGAATTTAAGTTATATTACAAACCCTCGCTGGGGCCAAAATGATGCATTATTTTCTCCCGGACATAAAAGTTTTCACTCCGCCTTGGGCGGAGAAGCATTGCCTCTGGATCTTTCTCCTTGGCGTCCTCGGCCGGAACGATACATCTTCCTCACTCTCTTCTTCTTCCGGAAGTTGCAGCGCTGGACTTGTTCCTCTTGGGGAGCATCCTTGGAAGGTCCAGGTAAACTGAGTTCGATTCCGCAGTCGGGTCTCGCGTCGCTCTGAAGTTGGCTTCGGGCTCGTCACAGGAAGAACCACCTTGTCGTAGAATTCTTTGACGGATCCTCCGCGCGATGCGGGTGTCATAGCCACTTCTGCGTCTAACGCGCCGACATCTGCTTCCGGAGGAACACCAGTAGTTACCCGGTCAAGATCCATCTCCGGGTGCGCCAAGCACATAGTCAAAGTCATGGCAGCACCTCGGGTGATAGCTTGCAGATCCATCACAGCTCGGAAGAATGTCCATTTTCTTGACCAGTTTGACAGCCGCAGTCTGCCTTCTTCAACGACAAGTTGTGGCATATCTTCCGTGAAGCGGAGATAAGATCCTTGCAATCATCGCCAGCGAGAGAAAGAACATCGTCCCGGGGAAATTTATTCCGACGTCTTTCAGGGTATCCAAGCGGCTCTGCACAAAAATACAAAGAATAAAACATTCAAGTTGAGCACAAGAAATTATACATCAAGATAAGAAACTCAGTACAAGTACCCAGGATGTTTTCGGAGCAAGTCCCAATGGTGCTCCGCGGTTTCCATGTATTTCCGGAGTCGTTGAGTTCTTCCTGCCTCTTGATGGTCTCGCTATCCAACATTGCGCTTTAACAAGTCTTCGCCACTGATGAGCTCGGAGTTTTTCTCCGCGTTCTCGCCCGCTCCTTTTGCTCCGCCTCCATCAGTTTCGTCTCCAATTCTTGGTATGAGGAGCGAGTTCTCAGGTTCGGAGGGGTCGTAGCGGGGAAGAGGATGCGCCTATAAGGTTCAAGTCAGACACAAGTTCAAAGTCGGAATGTGAATTAATGACAAGAGAAGGCGGAAACCAACCTTGGGCGTCCGTCAGTTGTTTGTTCAGTTCTGCGTTTTCATCCTTAAGGGTCCGGATATTTTCCGCTTGACCCAAGGTAACGCGGCGCTGCAGGCAATGTTCTTGTGCACTCATAGTGCAGCGCTGCTGTTCTTCTGTAAAAAACGATCGAGCAGGAGTAAAAATTCCGCCTACAAATAGTGGGGTCCTTTGAAGCATCATTGCCGGAATCCTTCCGACATCATGCTTGAGGGCTACTGCGACAATTTAAAAAAATCTTTCCAAAAGTGGCTTTAACTCTAAAGCATCTAAGCGATAACTAGTACCTAGTTTCCGCCTACATGCTTGGGGGCTACTGGGAAGTACCTTTTGTTTGCAGATAAGTTTGTCGAAAAACTGGTCGACGTCCTTCTTAAATTCTTGGATCTCCGACGTCGCGGCATCCGGTTTCCCCCAGGCATTGTTCAGCATGGCGTTGAGCAGGTCTTGTTCAAGTTCCCACTTCTCCGCTTCAGTCAGCTTGTTGAAAAACTTGGTAGCATATGCCTTGGGGGTGGAAGTGAGGTCAGCCGGATCTCCAAATTTTTTGGAAAACGACGACGTCGCCAGCACCGGCTCCGACCTTCTCGGAGGAAGTAACTTCAGCCTCTCCTTGGCCTTGAACTGTGCTTCTGGGCAGGGCCTTTGGCTTAGGATCCTCTCCGCCCACCTTTTCGCTGCTGACCGGAATTACTTCTGTGGAGTGTTTGCGGCGGGAGGGGAGATTGTTCCTCCGAGGAGGAGACGGCGGTGGAGCAGTGTGGGAAGTGTTTGGCGGAGCTGGAGTCGGAGGACCAACAGCCGGAGACTTTTTCATATATTTTGTGATGGGCTCTTGGCTGGTGGTCCGAGTGGCAGCGGTAGTCGGAATTCTGCGAACAAGTAAAAGACATTCGCATAAGAAACAATTGCATCAGAGTAGAGACGTGCCATACTCGGAAACTTACGGGGCGTCGGGGATGATGGGGCGCGAGTGTTTGCCTGCTGTGGTAAGCATCTTCAAATGTTCCCGCTCCGCTTTCCTTGAGTCTAGCGGAGGGGCTTGATGGTTTTGGGCTTCTTGGCGGAGGCTCGCCGCTGCTCCGGCTTGAGAGCCAGGAGCTTTGGCGCGGGGACGCTTGAAGAGGTGGGGCTGCCTTGCTGCTGCTCCTCTTCCTCCTCTTCGTCGTCCGGAACCTCCTCCGCCGTGTCGCCACCGACGGGGACACGAAGTATGGTGCGAAAGTTTTCCTCCGCCAAAGTATCGAGCTGGAGGAAAGCTATTATATGTTAGTCAACATTCAAAAACTTGTGAAGTTTGAAGTAACGAAGGGATCAGAGCTTACCGGAGGACACTGGTTGTTTGTGTAAATATCCTTGATCAATTCCGGGATCGGTTGACCCCGGCCTATCTTCACGAGCGTCTCGAATCTCCTCTTGAGAGAATCAGCCGGAAGGTCGTGGCGGTAGCTCGGAGCTGGTCGTGCCCCGGTGTATGCGCAGATTTACCGTGCATTGTACCGTAGTGGCTGGATCCGCCGGGTGAACCAGCTGAGTGTGGCTGGGTTCCGGTTAGTCCGTCATGGACTAGCCAGGAAATTCTCCGCGCTGCCTTCTCCAAAATGGGAGTTAGGGCGAGCGAAGGGACGAAGCTCCAGCTTGCGAGTTCTTCCGGAGGCTCGTTGTTGAATTTGGGCAGACCGTCGTGGATCTCCGGAACTGAAACGTTCTTCTCGTAGAACCATCCGGCGTTCCAGTACGGACAGATTCGTGCGAGTCGTGAGGTGGATACATGCGGCCAGGTCGGAGCATGAACGTCATGCTCCCGCAGTTCAGCATGGCTTTGTCCTTCGTTTCCTTCTTCACTCGGAAGAAAAACTGCCATAACTTGACATCTGGTCGGATTCGAGATGCCCTTCGCAAAGTGTCACGAAGTTGGAGAGCAGAAGGTATGAGTTGGGGCAGATGTTGTGGGGCTGAAGCCCGTACGTGTTGAGGATGGAGAGGAAGAATTCCGAACAGGGGAGCGATAATCCGCGTTCCACCCAAGCTTTGGTCATGACAACTTCTCCGGGGCAGGGACGACGGTGTCGCGTATGAAGCTCCAGTGGGGAGATCATACCCTCGTTTTGAAGCTCTCTAAGCTCCGTGTCGGTAGTTTCGCAGGGCCACCATTGACCCCGTTCTCCTTCGCGGATCCGAGCCTTGGAAGCTTTCTTGTTTTCCGTCTCCTGAACCTTGGCTGCCATTCTAGCTTGCCCTTGGAGTTCTTCTTCAAGTTCTTGAGCGGTTGGGATCCGTCCTAGTTTGGTGCTTGGAAGATGCGGAAAAAGGTTGAGCTAGCCGGATGTCGGAAACATATGGTGGAAGGTATGCTATGGGATCCGGACAGATTGGTTCTAGCGAACTGGGATCCGGGCTATTCGGAGAACTACCAATACAGTGTGAATCGATTGGCATGCTTCCGGCTGCACCCATGCAAAATATTTGAGTAACCGGAAACTACTCTAGTCTACTTCTTCTTCTACAAGTCCGGTGCACGTACCGTCAATGGCGTGGCGAGCCGGCGATATTCCGGTGAGGACGAAGGTCGCCGAACTTGCTACGAAACCGCGCGGCCACGAATCGGCGGCGGGAGAAATTTCCCGATCAACCGAAACGACCTTGGCACGAGGGGAAGCTTGGAGCGGCGGTGCGCGAAGTTCTCTGGCGGGGCTCGCCGGAGTTGAGATCTGATGGGCGGCGGCGCGAGGAAGAAGATGAAGTGGTGAGGAGGTGAAAAGAATGGGAAGTTACCGTGCGTGGGGGTATTTATAGACCTCGCGCGGAGATTCGCGTTTTGGATCCGACGGCGGAAACTGAACGGTCTCACCGTTGGATACATGACGCGTGTCTTAGGTTAAAAACGGTAAAATGACGTGGAGGTAACTCAACCGTGCGCTCCCGAAAATTCCGGCTGAATATTCGCATCTGAAAATTTGTTGCGGGAAATTAGGAGGTTGTGCGCGGGAAAGATGGAAACTCCGTTACATTATCATTATTGAAGGACATATAATTTCCGAGGAGATGATGTCGGAAATAAGAAAGTTTGGAAGCTCTTCAAGATTCTCTTCGGTTCCGAGTTATTTGAAGACGGAAGAATGATGAATCTCGGAGAACTTCGGGGGCTACTGTTGTGGGTATACTTTATGGGTATATCAACGACATGGCCTAGATCCGGCAAGCCCGGGTGGCCCACAGACGGTGATGGTGGCATGGGGCCCATCGGCCGGCCCAGTTGCTGTTGATCGTGAAGGATGAAGTCCAGCCCAGGAACCTGGAGCCGGATCCCAACCGACCTACGAAGGAGGCCGGATCCGTGGAGGCCCATAAAGTATCCGAATCCAGCATGACCATGAGGAAGGCGGATCCTTGACGTACACGGCAAGATATTGCACCGTAGTTAGGCAACTTGTATTCCGGCTAGAACTCTCCATGTAAACCCTAGATCCGAGCGCCTTTATAAGCCGGATCCTGGGAGCCCTAGAGGCACAACCACAACCATTGTAACAACGCGCAAGCGCCCAGATAATTCCGACAAGCGCGTAGGCCTGTCATCGTGCGGGTCAAAGCTAGGTAACTCGTGTACCACCGTCCCGTGTGCACTCCGCCCTGGCCCCTACTTCTTCTCCCCTCGTGAGGATCCCTCCTTCGAGGTACCGTCGATTAGGTGCACGCCGAATTAGAAAGTCCCTTGGACTATAAATATGTATCTAGGGTTATTGAGAAGGAGGACAATCACGTTCACAACAAACATAAACCAGCGCATCGCCACCCTTGTTTCGAGGTTTCTTCCGGTAAGCATCATGTGCCTAGATCGCATCTTGCGATCTAGGCAGCGTACGTTATTCGTTTATCTTGTGTTGCTCGTGCTGAAGCGTTGTTGATGGCGAGTAACACTACTTATCAGATGTCTTGGGGCTTGCATTGGTGCTTTTCTTACATATTTGCTTAGCTATGCCGTCCCTCGATATCTAGCTGCCCTTATACCTATCTAGGTGTAAGGGCAGCACCTTGCTTGTTCATCGTTTAGTAGATCCAATCTGTTATAGTTGCTCCTTGTTCTTCAAGGATTAGTTTAATATCCGTATGGTTAGGCCTTGCAAACGGGTTGAACGATCCGGTAGTGCGTAAGGTATAGTTTGCTATCTCTAAGAGGGATTGTTCCGGGAATTAACTTAATGTTGGTTTTTAGGCCTCTTTTAGGATTAGCTTTCTATCATCTTTCGTGTCTATTAGGCTCAACTACGCGTAGGATATTCCGATCATGGTGAAAACCCTAAACTGTCGTGGATTGGTTTAACTTTGTGTTGATCAAGCAGGAGCCCCATGTCATCGTAAACAACGTGAATCATGGGGCGATCGGCTCTTTGAGCCGATCCAGAAACACGAGAGCCGATCGGGCTCATATTTAATGTTTACTTGTCTACCATGCAGGAGACTAACCGAAGCAACCCAACACCTTCCTGGCCAGGTATAGGTCAGGTGGCACGCCAACCCGCCAGGATGTGTGCCGGAACATTGCGGGACGCGTCGAGGGACCAGGGCCCACCCAGCAGTCTTGGCAGCCTCCCGCTTTTCGTGTTGCTTAACTGTTCGCTGGGTTTTGGCAGAACAAGTTTTTACCGCGGGCGGGGAATATATTGTCGAGTGCCTTTATCGGCTGTTGGAATTGACAATTTTTTCGAGTCACAAAATGATAATATTTTGGTCTCCCGATGGGAGTACATGACGAGTTATATGTAACTCGAAGATGTACACGATGATTTCTCGCCTTGTATTTTGTCTTGTCATCCTCTTCCTTCTTCTCCTTCCTAGATTTCATCGGGTGCGACTAGCGCTTCCGATGGGAGTAGCCAGGCTACAGCCGAGTGCTTGCACTGGGTGTAGGCTCAACTTCTATTATCCATCCACTCTATATTTTTAAATCAAACTTGCTGCTCCATTTCTTTCTTTATTTCATCATCAACAAAATCAACGAGACCAGTTTGGACCTGTTTACCTCCGTCCATCGCGTTGCTTGCTACTGATGATGTTGGCGATGTCGTCGATGCCATCGAGATCAGCTCCTTGTCGCCTCCAATTCCCACTGACGGTGTCAATGCCTACATATTGTAGACTAGGGTTTCGCGAAAAGTAGAGAGCAAGTAGATCTCGAAGGTTCAGCCGAAAAGGTGCTCGACTGTGAAAACTAGGGTTTGTGTTGACAATGATTCGATCCCCTGTTTCTCCCTCGGTTCCCCCTTATATAGGAGGTGGAGCCGAGTCTTTCGTATCGTACAAGTTACAAAGTCCGGGAGACTACTTGAGTCCATCCCGTATTATTACAAAACTCTATTCCTAATCTATCTCTATCTTCCATATCGATGTTTATTGGGCTTGTGGATTTCATAATCTTCGAGTTGTGGGCCTTCAGTTATCTTCGGGTAATTTATTCGGCAGGCCCATTCGGGATGCCTATGTCACTCGATATCATGTAACCCCCCTGGTAGGATAGTTTGGGCACGCCACTGATCTCATTTATTTTGAGATACCTCAGCCGAAACATACTGTTCTCCATTTCCGATGTTATATCCCACATCGGTGACAAGAATATAGCCATTCTCTGTTCTCAGTTGTCAATGAGGGTTTCCACCCGTGTCCAATATGTCTTTCTATACTAGCGACTTATTACTGCTTGTAGATTATCAAGCTCTGGCATATGCTGTTTGGACAAATGCTAGTTTAAGACTGCAACATTTTTTTCATATGCCGCATACTTAATGGAGATTCATCTTGTAGAAGGGATCGAACACAAGCTAGAGTATGCTAGGAACAGTGTTAAAGTATCACCTGGGCGGCAACCATGACGAATAACCATATCAACAGAGATGTCATTGCCCATTTGGAAGAATCGTCCGCTAATGGTTTTGATCCAAACCGGGGGCACCCATTTTTGCACAGGTTACCACTACCTAGAGTACAATATGTACTAGCTACCAGCCCAATTCTACTTAACAATTCGTACGGATAACCCAAACATACATATCGTGCAACGAACATCATGCTGCCCTAAGCAAATCTTTTTTCCAAAAAGTTCTACGAACTAACTACTGGTCACTTTGCTTTCTGATGTATGTAATCATACATCTTAATTATCAAAAGTCGTACACCATACATCTTAATTATCAAAAGTCGTACACCATATACTAGTTAACTAACGCCACTTCCACGTTCTATAAAGTTTGACGTAATTTGTAGTACAACATCAACCAATCGTACATTGCGTAGAAGCTTTCCACGTAATGTGATTTTAAAACACATTGACCAAAATTAATATATGGGACCCTTAATATATGGATCGGGTTTGGACGGCAGATACATGGTTGTAGTTGTTTTACGTCCATGTTGAGATAATAAAATGTATTATATATTATGCTTTAGCACTAAAAGCATTAGCATTAGCAAATGATATGCGTGTCAGATAAACATGAGCTACCAAGTGGAGTGTACACCTGAGTTAATAAAATTATCACAAACACAACACCCGTGTTGTGGGTCGCTCTCGCGATGTTACTCCACCTCCGATGTCGAATACTCCCCTCCCTAGCTCTCTGCTCTCCCCCCCCCCCAACATCACTGCTAGCCAGCCCGTCGCGGCGGCGAGGCTAACCTACAATCTTCTTCCCCTTGTTCTACAATTGTATCATGTGTTGTCTGGCACCTAGACTAGGCGGGGGAATTTTCATACCTGGAGCTTCATGGATCGGGTCGGTGGTGGTCCTAGCGGTGCCGACGTACGCACTGGATGTCACAAACGTGCTCGGGTGTGTGTGTGTGTGTCCTGTGCGACAATGGGGCGTTGCGCTCAACCCAACGTCCCCTACACCGTAGTATGTGTCTATTTGGTTGTAGGACAGGGTAGGGTGTCCACACGCCTGCCTGGTGGTGGCTGCACCGGCTCAGCATAGGCAGGGTTTTTCCTCGCTAAGAATCCATCACTTCCTTGATTCTGGTACGTCGAGGGTCACATCTTCATATTCCTCTCAGGGTTTGGTTGTTGGTCATAGGAGTCAAGTCGGATGCTCGTGGTGGCTGCGAAGAATGGATGGGTCGGCATGGTGTGGCACACCGTTGGCGTGGCGTGTGAGGTTGGCTTCCTATGGACGGAGCAGCAACGACTCTAAATGGTGGGCGATCAGCATGCCGATGGCAGATGCCACATCGCAGGTGCGGGCTGTTTTTTTTTTTGGCCGTGAGGATGGCGAGAGGCCGACGAATATCTATTATTTGCACTATATATAACTTCGTATTAAATCTTATTGTGTGCATACATCGATGCAGTGTCCTAGCTATCCGCTTTACCGTAAAAATGTAAAGAGCCAAAATAAACTTAAGGGCATTTGAAACCAACTATTTTTCCGTAAATATAGTGCAACCATGACTTTGACATCACAATATAATTTACATACTCGGACTTTGACATCACAATATAATTTGCAAACTCTGTTATGAGGTAAACATAATGCATCTAGCAATTTTGTCTAATTTTTCCTATCAATATGTGAAGAGGGCCACTGTACGTGGTCATCCGAAAATTGTATCATTTCTATGAAAATTATTTTTGTAAGACCACATTGTTTTACTCACACATTATATGGAAGTTGGTGGTAAATGTTACATACTAGATACCATGTCAAGAGGTAAGACAACATATTTATTCTACTAGAATTTTATCTAAATACAACGGAAATGTAATTATACAATAGATCCACTAATTAAAACAACTAATAGAATATTTCAACAATATCTTCACTTCAATATGGATGAAATTATCACCAAGTACAATAAAAATATACCAAGATTGACACATGAAAACTATATCTGAGATTCCACAAGAAAAATAAGTCAATAATTTATATTATATTTTGTTAGTTACTTTCACACATACAATGAAAAATAAAATAATATGGTTGAATTTGTGTATTGAAGTTCATTTAATAAACATGTGACGGGAAAAGATATGAATAAAAAATATAAATTTCTATTTTGAAATGCAATAATAAATTTCCTTCGAATTTTTAATAAATCATTTCCACAACTTACTACTCCCTCATCCCAAAAAGATAAGACTCCCTTAAATTTGTTTTTTTGACCTAACTTCAATTACGATTGGTACTTATATCTACAAAATTAATACAAGGAGATGTGACATGAAATAATTTGACAAGAGGAATGGAAGATACAATATTAATATATACTTTCTCAATCCATGTAATTTAGTATATATTAATGGTGAAAGTCATGCATCACATACTGTGAAGAAAAATCGTCCAACATCTAGCTAGTTGTTCCGTCCTTAGCTTTTTATTAGTTGTATTTCCTTATGAGGGAAATTTTGAATTGTTAGGTATATTTCCTTTGTATCTTAGCATATGCCAAGTGTTCCCCTCCTGTCGAAAGATCATTAGTTGGCCACCTATAAGTCTTAATAAACATTGCAAATACGGGTATTTCCTCTTAGTTAACCTTAAATAATTTCATTCGTCATGATGCACAAACTACACCTAATAAAATGAAAATAGTTCATTATTATTTGTAGTTTAAACTAGCTTTATGGATTGGTTGCTTAAGACATCTAAACTAAAATTGTCTCTTAAAATTTCGAAAGGAACATTTTAAATTTGTTACAAGCATTGTTTGTGAAGTTATTCGTTGGTCCAACATCTCTTTGAATATGATACTTTGACATGAAAGCGTTTTCATAAACTTCCCCATTAAATTTTTCATGATGAACGGGACAAAACAGGATTCGACTTCGTGTTACTTTTACTCGAAATCGAATACTACTTTGTAGTTTGTTACTCGAGAGCCAACTAATTTTGACTACCCCAACTTGGACACTGACCCTGACTTCACGATTTCTCTTAAACCGTACACCTTAATTTCACTACCACAATGATCTTACTTTATCCACTTGCTCACTACTTTCAAAGGTCCACTCACATCCTATAAATATGCCCCCAAGTTGCTCACAGCAGAGACACACACTCTATATACGAAGTCCATTACCCACATTTCCCCCTCACAACTTGCTTGCACTTACATGGCTTCTCCACACATCACAATAGCGATCTTCTTCATGGTTCTGTTACCATCATCATCGTGGCTTTCACAGGCTAGGACGATGCCGAGCGGCCATGCACAAGAACATGGCGGGAAGAGTAGTTTTCTCGCCACAACAACTACTACTACTGGTGGTGGCGGCGCATCTCCTCAAGACTTTCGGCAAAGTATAGCAGCGCCGCCACCGCCGGCGAGCAAGACGGCGACCAAGATCCTCAAACGTTCGTGGACGGCCGGCTGGTCGACGACGCAGGGATCTGTGCCCAGCCCCGGCATCGGCCATCATGCATAGATGCGAATGCCACACGTATATATATACTTGTATATGTCAACAATAGATACGCAAGTGAAGCTAGCTAGGTTATACGTACATAGCACCATACCTGATTGATTATGTAAGCAGTAAGCTAGGTTATATAATGGTGCAGAGATATGTTCTTTCTGGTCAATCATAGACCCCGACATATATTTATGTCGTACTTTTAATAAAGAATTTAACGGTCGAAAGATTCCCTGATGTTAACAACTGTGTAGTACTTCCTCCGCTTCGATTTAATCGACGTACATACAATGGTGCACCGAGTTGATTAAATCGGAACAAAGGGAGTATTTTTTTTCTTTTCGTTAAACGTCAACTTTGACTTGTAGGCGATTGAGTTTATATGTCTTGCCACATTACAAGAAGCATATAGGCCGCAAGGGGTACTAATGTATTATGTTTATTGGCCAATTCTATAAGTTTGTAACCAGAAATAGTAGAGTACCAGAAAAATGCATGATGATGCACAATTAATTATTTTTATCATCAGATAGCGGCTGCCAAATGCCGACGTATATCTGTTTGCCTTTCAAAACTGACCAGGATAGATCAGATTGGATTGTTGTGTGGGAAGAAGAAGTAGATCTGTCAATTTGGCTACAAATTCTTGCTTTCCGTGTTGGGATATTTTTCGTTCCGCTTACACTAATTACATCGGTTATACGTCTAATCAGCATCATGTGTTTCGTGCGTTCCATTGCCGACATAGCTAGGGTCGTTGGTGTTCGTAGTGCATATGCTTGACATGGCACTGCGTCCTGCACTTATATGGAAGTACGTAAGCAATGACATCGTAGGTTGCCCTAACTCGCGTGCCAGCCTATGTGGAACTAACTACTTGCCCTGGTTACAGAAGGATAAAATGGGGCGTTCTAAAATAAAAAAAAATGATAAAATGGGGCCAGGGAAATCCTGGAGCACTGGAAATTGGATCAAGGTTATGCTGGGCATTTTAAAGAATTTAAATTTTATTGCATTGACATTTCAGATTTTCTGTTTCTAGGGTGAATGTGAAATGGTTGTTGAAACACTTGTATACGATATGTATTGGACACGGTGTAGTACACCGCCCCAATACATACGCCTTTGTAACAACCACGGCAGGGGTTCTTTCTGCCTATATAAACACGAAACCCGGACTCTAACGAGACACCGGTTAAACCCTAGTTTACTAATATGGTATCAGAGCGATTCTCTTCCATGACCTAGCCGCCGACAAAATTCTCCACGATCCCCAAGATCGGAAATCAGAAACCCTCCACGATCTCTACGATCGGAAAATCCAAAACCAAACAACAAATCCCTACGATCCTCCAGATCGGAAAGTTCCCAGAAATCCTCCTACGATCCCTTTGATCGGAAATCAACCCCACGATCCTAGATCGGAAAACAGCTTCGAGCCATGGCATCTTCATCCACAGCATCTGCTCTGGCTGCCTCCCTCGGAGCCCCACCTTCCCAGAAGCTCACCAGGTCCAATTTCCTCTTCTGGAAGACGCTTGTCCACCCTGCCCTTCGTGGTGCTCAGGTGCTTGAGCTCCTCGACGGCACTGACGTCGCACCGGTGAAGCATCTGGAGGTGGAAGACACAGACAAAAACAAGCAAAAAGTCGCAAACCCGGCCTATGCAGCCTGGGTGGCACGCGACTCCACGGTGCTGAGCTGGATCCTGAATTCGCTCTCGCCGGAAATCCTCGCTCACACCATTGGTGTCGACTCGACAGCTGCAGTCTGGGCAATCATCACCAACCTGTGCGGCTCTCGTTCCCGCTCCCGAATCAATCAGCTTCGCGGGGCTCTTCAAAGCACCAAGAAACTTGACATGACGGCCTCTGTATTCTTTGCCAAGATGAAGGCTTTCGCCTCCGAGCTTGCCGCTGCAGGAAAACCAGTTGAGGAAGATGAGATGGTTGGGTACCTGGTCAATGGACTGGATGCCTCATACAATGATGTTGCCGCGGCAGTCAACGGCAACAGTGACACAACTATCGATGATCTCTACGATCAGATTGTCGCTCATGATATGCGTCAAGAGATGCTCTCTGACAACGTTGGCAACGTTGGCTTTACCTCATCTGCCAATGCTGCTCGACGCGGCCAAGATACTGGGCGTGGTGACCGCGGTGACCGTGCCTATGGACAACGTTGGGATGACCGACGCCGTGACGATAGCGACCGGCGCCGTGATGATGGTGACAGACGCCGCGATGACAATGACAGGCGTCGTGATGATGGCGCCCGCTGGGATGATCGCCGCCGTGACGATGGTGATCGCCGCCGTGACGATGGTGGTGGACAGGGCCGCCGTGATGGTGGTGGCCAGCGCTGGGATGATCGCCGCCCACAACAGCGACGTGATGGTGGCTATGATCGCCGCCGTGATGATGGAGGACGGCGTCGCGGACATGGCTGTGTTCCCACTCCGTTCGTGGATGTGACGTGCCAGATCTGCACTATCCATGGACACCCGGCCTCAGACTGCTGGTGGCGGTTCAAGAAAGATGACAGTGATGACGAGGACTCTGGGCGCGGGAAGAAAGGAGCAAACACTGCTTCATATGGCGTCGACTCGAATTGGTACTCCGACACTGGAGCAACCGATCACATCACAAGTGAGTTGAACAAGCTCACAACCAGCGAGAAGTACAAGGGACAAGACCGCGTCCACACTGCCGATGGCAATGGTATGGTTATATCGCATGTTGGTCATTCTATGTTGCAAACTCCCCATAGTACATTGCATTTAAACAATATTCTTCACATCCCCACTGCATCAAAGAATCTTTTATCTGTTCACAAACTTACACTTGATAATGATATCTTCATTGAATTTCACCCTTGGTTCTTTCTTATCAAGGATCGGGAAACTCGAAGAATTCTGTTTAAGGGACCATGCCATGGTGGTCTCTACCCGCTAGTGCCTCTATCTACCGGGTCCTCCAAGCAAGCCTTCATCATAATAAAGCCATCTTCATCCACGTGGCATCGCCGTTTAGGACATCCTTCTTCATTTGTGGTGCAACAGATTGTTAGGAAAAATCAGCTTTCATATAGTCCAGAAATAAACCCTTATGTGTGTGATTCTTGTCAACTAGCTAAGAGTCATCAGTTGCCATATCCTGTGTCCACCAGTGTGTCCACAGTTCCTTTTGAGCTTGTGTTCTCTGATGTATGGGGTCCAGCACCTGCCTCTGTTAGCAAGCATTCATACTATGTAAGCTTTATCGATGATTTCAGTAAATTCTCATGGATATATTTGCTTAAGAAACGTTCTGATGTTTATCAAGTTTTCCTTAACTATCAAGCTTATGTCGAGCGTAAGTTTGGTAGGAAGATAGTGACTATGCAAACAGATTGGGGTGGTGAGTATGAAAAACTCAACACCTTCTTTCAGAAAATTGGTATTACTCATCATGTGTCTTGTCCACATGCTCATCAACAAAATGGTTCCGTTGAGCGTAAACACCGTCATATTGTGGAAGTAGGGCTGTCCTTGCTTGCACATGCATCTATGCCTCTAAAATTCTGGGATGAAGCCTTCCTTACAGCCACCTTCCTAATCAATCTACTTCCTAGCAAAGTCATTAACAATGAGACTCCCGTAGAATGCCTACTCCACACTTCTCCAAACTATGACTCTCTTCGGATTTTTGGGTGTGCTTGTTGGCCTAATCTCCGTCCCTATAACAAACGAAAGCTTGCTTACAGATCCAAAAGGTGTGTGTTCTTGGGGTATAGTCCCCTTCATAAAGGGGTCAAGTGTCTAGATGTGACCACTGGTCGTGTTTACATTTCTCGGGATGTAGTCTTTGATGAAAATGTCTTTCCCTTTGCATCCCTACACCCCAATGCTGGCAAACGTCTTCGTGAAGAAACTCTCTTGCTACCACCACAAAATATTGCATGTACTAATGGGGACGTCTCACATGATGATCATATGCCTTTACCCATTATTCCAATTGTCACTAACCATGGCCAGGACACACCTCCACCTGATGATGATGAATCCCCATCTGATGCCGAACACAGTGACGAAAATTTGAGTCAAAATGATGAAGAAACGAGTGAGAACAGCTTCCAGCAAAATCCTGCAGAAAATGACGAACTCGGTGCTGATTCTGAGGAGGATTCTCCTGCAACCTCAGACCTCGCCGATCCCGAGGTGGATCCTGCCTCCCCTGCTGCCCCTGCTGCGCACAGCGGACAGCAGCCCACTCACGCTGGCTCCGTCCCGTGGCGTGTGTACACGCGTCGCCTGGGCCAGCCGTTCCCATCGCGGGACCCGCCAGCAATCAATGCTCCTCCGACAGCACAGCGCCCAGGCCATCAATCACCATCGCGGGACCCGCCACCGGCCCCGTCTCCTGCTTCCGCGCGTCAGCAGCGGTCTCCTCCGCTGATTGGCCAGGAACCTGGTACAGGATCCCCTGCAGATCCCCAGGCTGCTCCTGTCTCCACGGGATCCTCTGTGCCTCCATCTGCTGCAGTTGTTCCTGCAGCGAGGGTGCAAACCAGGCTACAAAAAGGTATTAAGACTCCAAAAATTTATACGGATGGCACAATACGTTATGGATTGCTTGCAGCTACAGGTGAACCATGTTCTCTCTCGGATGCTCTTGGAAATTCCAAGTGGCGCAAAGCAATGGAGGAGGAATATGATGCATTGCTTAAAAATCAAACTTGGCACCTAGTACCACCTAGCTCCAACAAAAATTTGATTGATTGCAAATGGGTGTATCGCATCAAGAAACGAGCAGATGGCACTATTGACAGGTACAAAGCTCGACTAGTTGCAAAAGGTTTTAAACAAAGGTATGGAATAGATTATGAGGATACTTTTAGTCCTGTTGTTAAAGCAGCTACTATTAGAATTGTTCTATCTATCTCAGTTGCTAGAGGTTGGAAATTGCGGCAGCTAGATGTCAAGAACGCGTTTCTACATGGTGTTCTGGAAGAGGAGGTTTATATGAGACAACCACCAGGTTTTGAAAATCCAAATGCACCTCATTTTGTTTGCAAATTGGATAAAGCTCTCTATGGCTTGAAACAGGCCCCTCGAGCATGGTACTCTCGGCTAAGTTCAAAATTGAATAGTCTTGGTTTTGTACCATCAAAGGCAGATACATCTTTGTTCTTATATCAGAAGGCAAATGTTACAATATTTATGCTAATCTATGTTGATGATATAATTGTCTCAAGTTCTTCAGATCAGGCCATTGCTGCTTTGGTTAAGGATTTGAATAAAGATTTTGCTATCAAGGACCTTGGTGACTTGCATTATTTCTTGGGAATTGAAGTGAAGAAAGTACAGAATAGCTTGTTGCTTACACAAGAGAAGTATGCTATGGACATATTGGATAAAGTTGGAATGCGAGATTGTAAGCCTTCTTCCACACCGTTGTCCTCTTCAGATCCTCTTTCTCTTGTGTCAGGAGAGCTTCTAGGCTCTGAGGATAGTACAAAATATCGCAGCATTGTTGGTGCCTTGCAATATCTCACACTCACCCGACCTGATATTGCCTTCTCAGTTAACAAGGTGTGTCAGTTCTTGCATGCTCCTACCACAGTTCATTGGACAGCTGTAAAAAGGATACTACGTTATGTTAGAGATACAGTTGGCATTGGTATCACCTTTCAGCCTTCTTCTTCTACATTTTTGAGTGCTTTCTCAGATGCAGATTGGGCTGGTTGCCTTGATGATAGACGCTCAACAGGAGGTTTTGCAATATTCATTGGGCCAAACTTAGTTTCCTGGAGTGCAAGGAAACAAGCTACAGTATCAAGATCAAGTACAGAGGCTGAATACAAAGCACTAGCAAATGCCACAGCAGAGATGATATGGGTTGAAGCACTCTTAAGAGAGCTTGGAGTCAGGCTCAAGGAAAAACCATGTCTATGGTGTGATAATCTTGGTGCTACATATCTTTCAGCAAATCCAATATTTCATGCTCGAACAAAACATATTGAAATTGATTTCCACTTTGTTAGAGAACGAGTGGCAGAAAATAGGCTTGCTATCAAGTTTGTATCTAGTAGAGACCAAGTTGCTGATGGTTTTACCAAAGCTTTACCTGTTAGAGGTCTTCTAGAATTCAGGCGTAATCTAAATCTTCTTCGTAGTTTAGATTAAGAGGGGCTGTTGAAACACTTGTATACGATATGTATTGGACACGGTGTAGTACACCGCCCCAATACATACGCCTTTGTAACAACCACGGCAGGGGTTCTTTCTGCCTATATAAACACGAAACCCGGACTCTAACGAGACACCGGTTAAACCCTAGTTTACTAATAATGGTTATCTCGTCGATTAAGTTGTATATTGTCAGATCTACATTTTTTTCTTTTCGATTAAGATGCATACGGCATTTATTCTATTTACTAAAAGCCAGTCTCCAAGTAACAAAGGCGCAACTTATTTTTTTCGAAAATAGGCACTTTATTACTTTAAGCAATAGACCCGGCCTCTGCATAGGTAGGATTCACACAACCGTACCAAAATCTGTTACAAACACCAATAAAACCGACTACAAGATTTCTAAGATCATAAAAAGCAAAACTAGGTAGGTGGACCCAGGCGAAGATCACGCTGCCACCCATGTTGGGAAAAAATATCTTTTGCCGTATCCTCCAACCGTGAAGACACCTCCGTAAAGAGGTCTCGATGCTCCAACCGCTGAAGTGGCACCCATGAGCGCAGCGTAGCTGTGCACCGGTATATGACCAGCATAAGAGAAGAAGAAATATTATTGAAAATCTTGTCATTTCTACATAGCCATAACGACCAAATAATGGCAATCGCTCACATCCTAATAAGTCGTGTAAAACTTTATGTGTAGAAATATGCATATATTTCAACACTAATGTTGCACATAGTTTTAAAAATACATACTACTCAGCTTTTATAGATAAAGGATCAACGGTTCACCATCAACTTGGAAATAAGGGCTTCTATGCCAATTATGATGTGGAAGACAATCCCTAGAAACAATTATGTATAAGGACAATCTCGTATGGTTAAGTAAATTGTTATGTTCACTGTCTATTCCTCGAAATATACTTTTGTCTTGCTATGCTAATATAGCCACCAGACAGATACAACAGCTCGAAACAAAGGAAAATGTTGGGGCAACAACAACAACATGCCCAAAAAAATGAAGGCAATGGCGAAGCAAGAAATGACGATGACCCACAACCGCTGCACCCTCCATCTTTGACCCACCCATGCTCCAAGCACCCGAAATCGCTCTGTGTCAAACAGCCCCTTCGAGAATGGAAGCACTATCAACACGGCGTTGCTTCCCGAACCGGACCGGTCCTAGGATTTCTCCCTGCAAGAAGAGTACAGTGGATATGGGACTCCCACGACACCCTCCAGGAAGGAATGGTGCCACTCGATGGCGGTACCGCGTCAGGGTCAAACTATCTGACAATGATTTCTCCCGCCCCCGTCCACAAAAAACCTGCGTAAGGGGGCACCACCACTTTGTTTCACTGCCCACCAGCGTGCACCACCATGATCTTGGAATCGCCATCATCAGCCGCTTTGAGACACTGACATGCGTGCTAAAGGATGGAGGACGGACAAACATCAACAACCTCCCAGCCGTCAGAGGGACTCACCACCACCGCCGAGAGGTATTCATCGGCCGGATAGAGCAGCTGTGGCACACTAGGCCCAGGCTAGCCTGGACGGGCCTAGATAGGCTTGTAAAGCTCCATCCGCCCTGCTCCACGACGCGGGTAAAGGCATGCTGCCATTGATGTTGCACGGCTTCGCCCGACGACCTCTGCCGGTGGAGGAGACGGAGGAGAGGGGTTGAGAGGGGTGGCGGCGGCCAGACGGAGTTTGGGGCGCCCCGTCGCCCTCGGGGGAGCGAGAGGAGGGGTGAGGGATCCTTGCATGTCTCATAATTTTTATTGTGACTGAAGGTCAGTTTTTTTTCGAAATGGGGATAAAACCCTGGCTTCTGCATCGTGATAATGCACATGGCTTTTTATTAATAAGTCTCGAATTCAGTAGTTATTACAACTCAAGCATCGCCAAGAATAGATACAAAAATCAACCAACGAAAAAAGCAAAACATATTATCACTACACATCAATGTAGCCGCCTAGTATGTCGTCAACCAGCCTGGCACAAGATATCTGATACGTCTCCAACGTATCT
The DNA here is from genome assembly GCA_030979885.1 of Lolium multiflorum. Lineage (NCBI taxonomy): Eukaryota > Viridiplantae > Streptophyta > Magnoliopsida > Poales > Poaceae > Lolium > Lolium multiflorum. The sequence goes on from JAUUTY010000417.1 coordinate 40,167, forward strand.
ATAATTTCTGATGTTCCATGCTTGTTTTATGACAATACCTACATGTTTTGTTCACACTTTATATCGTTTTGATGCATTTTCCGGAACTAACCTATTGACGAGATGCCGAAGTGCCAGTTCCTTTTGCTATTTTTGGTTTCAGAAATCCTAGTAAGGAAATATTCTCGGAATCGGACGAAATCAACGCCCAAGATCTTATTTTTCCCGGGAGCTTCCAGAACATCAAAGAAGAGTCGGAGACGAGCCACAGGGGCCCCACACCACACCTGGGCGCGGCCAGGGGGGTGGGCGCGCCCCCCTATGGTCTGGCCCCACCAGGGCCTCTCCGAGGCTCCCCTTTCGCCTATAAAGTCTCACTGACCTAAAACTTCGATAGGAATAAGCCACGGTACGAGAACCCTTCCGGCCGCCGCCATGCCAAGATGCGGGGACAGGAGTCTCTGTTCCGGCACGCCGCCGGGACGGGGAAGTGCCCCTAGAAGGCTCCTCCATCGACACCACCGCCATCTTCATCACCGCTGCTGTCTCCCATGAGGAGGGAGTAGTTCTCCATCGAGGCTAAGGGCTGTACCGGTAGCTATGTGGTTAATCTCTCCCTATGTACTTCAATACAATGATCTCATGAGCTGCCTTACATGATTGAGATTCATATGAGCTTTGTATCGCTACTAGTTTATGTGCTACTCATGTGATGTTATTGAAGTAGTATATTCCTCCTGCATGGTGTAAAGGTGCCAGTGTGTGCACCGTGTGGTTCTTGTCGTAGGCTATGATCATGATCTCTTGTAGGTTGTGGAGTTAATTATCATTATGATAGTATTGATGTGATCTATTCCTCCTTTCATAGCGTAATGTGGACAGTGTGTATGCTATGTTAGTTCTCGGTTTATTTTGCAATGATCTATTATGCTCTAAGGTTACTTAAATATGAATGCCGAATGTTGTGGCGCTTGTTAACTCCGGCTTGAGGGGGCTCTTGTAGCCCTACACAACGACTGGTGTTTGTCATCCAACAAAAGAGTGTATGTAGCACATATGAGAAAGAGTTATTTATTATGCGATCAATGTTGAGAGTGTCCACTAGTGAAAGTATGATCCCTAGGCCTTGTTTCCAAACATCGAATCACCGCTTACTTACGTTCTTTGCATGTTTACTCGCTGCCATATTTTATTCAGATTGCTATTACCACTCATATACATCCATACTACTTGTATTTCACCATCTCTTCGCCGAACTAGTGCACCTATACATCGACAAGTGTATTAGGTGTGTTGGGGACACAAGAGACTTCTTGTATCGTGATTGCAGGGTTGCTTGAGAGGGATATCTTTGACCTCTTCCTCCCTGAGTTCGATAAACCTTGGGTGATCCACTTAAGGGAAAACTTGTTGTGTTCTACAAACCTCTGCTCTTGGAGGCCCAACACTGTCTACAGGAAAAGAAGCGTGAGTAGACATCAAGCTATTTTCTGGCGCCGTTGCCGGGAGGAAAGGTAAAAGGCACTCATACTCAGGTCCCAGGTAACTAAGTTATTTTCTGTTGCCGTTGTAAGTGCTCGAAGCTATTTCCTTTAGATCCTGGAATTGCATCTTTTGGTTTCTTGTTTACACTAGTTAGGCATAATGGAAAGTAACAATGAGCTTCTTATTCTATTTCCTGAGTTAAGACATGGATTGTTTGCTGCGAAAATTAAAAAACCTATGGAATCTTATTTGCATGCTAGTAGCAATGATATTAGTATGAACGCTTTGAACATCATTGTTGCTAATGATATGGAAAATTCTAAGCTTGGGGAAGCTGGTTTTGATGAGCATGACATTTTTAGTCCCCCAAGCATTGAGGAGAAAATTTTCTTTGATGATACTTTGCCTCCAATTTATGATGATTATAATGATAGTGGTCTTTTACTATGATTATACTATGCCTCCTACACTTGATGAGAATAATAATGATAGTTACTTTGTTGAATTTGCTCCCACTACAACTAATAAAATTGATTATGCTTATGTGGAGAGTAATAATTTTATGCATGTGGCTCATGACAAGAATGTTTTATGTGATAGTTATATTGTTGAGTTTGTTCATGATGCTACTGAAAGTTATTATGAGAGAGGGAAACATGGTTATATGCATCTTAATAATATTAAGTTTCCCTCTTTATGTTGAGAATCTTGAAATTGCGCTTGTGTTGCTTTTCTATGCTTGCCACTTTGTTCTTCATGAATTTATTTGTGTACAAGATTCATTTTCATAGGAAGTGGGTTAGGCTTAAATGTGTTTTAAAAATCAACTCTTATTTCTCGCGAGAGCATCATCAAAATTACTGAGCCCATCTTAATGGCTATAAAGAAAGAACTTCTTGGGAGATAACCCATGTGTTTATTTTGCTACTTTTTTTTTGAGTCTTGGAAGTTGTTTACTACTGTAGCAACATCTCCTTATCATGTTTTTGTGCCAAGTAAAGTCTCTATGGTAAAGTTGATGACTAGATTTGGATTACTGCGCAGAAACAGATTTGCTGTCTGTCACGAATTCGCGCAGAAGTTTCTGTAGGTAACTCAGAAAAATTTACAAATTTACGAGCGTGATCCTCATATATGTACGCAACTTTCATTAGTTTTGAGTTTTTCCATTTGAGCAAGTTAAGTGCCCCTGCCAAATTCGTCCTTACGGACTGTTCTGTTTTGACAGATTCTGTCTTTTATTTCGCATTGCCGCTTTTGCTATGTTGAATGAGTTTCTTTGTTCCATTAACTTTCAGAAGCTTTGTGCAATGTCCAGAAGTGTTAAGAATGATTGTGTCACCTCTGAACATATGAATTTTGATTATGCACTAACCCTCTAATGAGTTTGCTTGAAGTTTGGTGTGGAGGAAGTTTTCAGGGTCAAGAGAAGAGGATGATATACTATGATCAAGAAGAGTGAAAGATCTAAGCTTGGGATGCCCGGTGGTTCATCCCTGCATATTTTAAGAAGACTCAAGCATCTAAGCTTGGGGATGCCCAAGGCATCCCCTTCTTCATCGACAACTTATCGGTCACTTCTAGTGAAACTATATTTTTATTCCGCCACATCTTATGTACTTTACTTGGAGCGTCTGTGTGCTTTTATTTTCGTTTTGTTATTTTCATTCTCTGAATAAGTTCATCCTTGTGTGGGAGAGAGACACGCTCCACTTTTTCATATGAACACTAGTGTTCTTCGTTTATGCTTTTAATGTTCAAGGGCGAAAGTTGATCGCTTCACTTGTTGCTATTTGGTTGGAATCGAAAATGCTTCATATGGTTTTGAATAACTTGATACTTGGCAATTGTTTTGAGCTCTCATATATCATGTTTAATCTCTTGCATCATGTAGTTTAAATCTAGTAGTGGAGAACTACTGTAGAGCTTGTTGAAATTTGGTTTGCATGATTGGTCTCTCTAAGGTCTAGATATTTTCGGTAAAAGTGTTTGAGCAACAAGGAAGACAGTGTAGAGTCTTATAATGCTTGCAATATGTTCTTATGTAAGTTTTGCTGTACCGGTTCATACTTGTGTTTGCTTCAAACAACCTTGCTAACCTAAGCCTTGTACTGAGAGGAAATGCTTCTCGTGCATCCAAAAACCTTGAGCCAAAACCTATGCCATTTGTGTCCACCATATCTACCTACTATGTGGTATTTCCTGCCATTCCAAGTAAATACTTCATGTGCTACCTTTAAACAATTCAAAAGCTATTATCTCTTATTTGTGTCAATGTTTTATAGCTCATGAGGAAGTATGTGGTGTTTTATCTTTCGATCTTGTCATTTACTTCTAACAGATTTTCACAATGGACTAGTGGCTCATCCGCTTATCCAATAATTTTGCAAAAAGAGCTGGCAATGGGGTTCCCAGCCCCAATTAATTAACTTTCATTAATAATTCTCTTCACGTGTTTTGCCCTGATCTATCAGTAAGCAACTTAAATTTGCAAATAGACACTCCTCCATGTTATGTGAATGTTGGAAGGCACCCGAGATTCGGTTAGCCATGGCTTGTGTAAGCAAAGGTTGGGGGGAGTGTCATCTAATAAATAAAAGTAAAGTACATGTGTAAACAAAAGAGAAGAGGGATGATCTACCTTGCTGTTAGAGATAACGTCCTTCATGGGAGCCGCTCTTGAAAGTCTGGTTGATAAGGTAGTTAGAGTACCCATTACCATTCGTTGAAAATAACAAACACCTCTCAAAATTTTACTTTTATGTTCTCTATATGATTTCAAAACTTGAAAAGCTCTAGCACATGATTTAATCCATGCTTCCCTCTGCGAAGGGCCTATCTTTTACTTTATGTTAAGTCAATTTACGTACTTCCTTCCATCTTAGAAGCAAACACTGTGTCAACTGTGCATTGATTCTTACATACTTGCTTATTTGCATTCATCATATTACTCTATGTTGACAATTATCCATGAGATATGCATGTTGAAAGTTGAAAGCAACTGCTGAAACTTATATCTTCCTTTGTGTTGCTTCGATGCCTTTACTTTGAGTTTATTGCTTTATGAGTTAACTCTTATGCAAGAATTTTTGATACTTGTCTTGAAAGTACTATTCATGAAAAGTTTTTCTATATGTTATCTACTTGTTAGCAAACTATAGATCATTGCTTTGAATCACTCCATTCATGTCATATGCTTTACAATAATGTTGATCAAGATTATGATGGTAGCATGTCACTTCAGAAATTATTCTTGTTATCGTTTACCTACTCGAGGAAGTAGGAACTAAGCTTGGGGATGCTTGATACGTCTCCAACGTATCTATAATTTCTAATGTTCCATGCTTGTTTTATGACAATACCTACATGTTTTGTTCACACTTTATATCGTTTTGATGCATTTTCCGGAACTAACCTATTGACGAGATGCCAAGTGTCAGTTCCTGTTTTTCTGTTTTGGTTTCAAAATCCTAGTAAGGAAATATTCTCGGAATCGGACAAAACCAACGCCCAAGATCTTATTTTTCCCGGGAGCTTCCAACATCAAAGAAGAGTCGGAGACGAGCCAGGGCCCCATACCACACCTGGGCGCGGCCAGGGGGGTGGGCGCGCCCCCCTATGGTCTGGCCCCACCAGGGCCCCTCCGAGGCTCCCCTTTCGCCTATAAAGTCTCCCTGACCTAAAACTTCGATAGGAATAAGACACGGTACAAGAAACCTTCCAGAGCCGCCGCCATCGCGAAGCCAAGATCTGGGGGACAGGAGTCTCTGTTCCGGCACGCCGCCGGGACGGGGAAGTGCCCCCGGAAGGCTCCTCCATCGACACCACCGCCATCTTCATCACCGCTGCTGTCTCCCATGAGGAGGGAGTAGTTCTCCATCGAGGCTAAGGGCTGTACCGGTAGCTATGTGGTTAATCTCTCTCCTATGTACTTCAATACAATGATCTCATGAGCTGCCTTACATGATTGAGATTCATATGAGCTTTGTATCGCTACTAGTTTATGTGCTACTCATGTGATGTTATTAAACTAGTATATTCCTCCTGCATGGTGTAAAGGTGCCAGTGTGTGCACCGTGTGGTTCTTGTCGTAGGCTATGATCATGATCTCTTGTAGGTTGTGGAGTTAATTATCATTATGATAGTATTGATGTGATCTATTCCTCCTTTCATAGCGTAATATGGACAGTGTGTATGCTATGTTAGTTCTCGGTTTATTTTGCAATGATCTATTATGCTCTAAGGTTACTTAAATATGAATGCCGAATGTTGTGGCGCTTGTTAACTCCGGCTTGAGGGAGCTCTTGTAGCCCTACACAACGACTGGTGTTTGTCATCCAACAAAAGAGTGTATGTAGCACATATGAGAAAGAGTTATTTATTATGCGATCAATGTTGAGAGTGTCCACTAGTGAAAGTATGATCCCTAGGTCTTGTTTCCAAACATCGAATCACCGCTTACTTACTGTTCTGTTGCATGTTTACTCGCTGCCATATTTTATTCAGATTGCTATTACCACTCATATACATCCATACTACTTGTATTTCACCATCTCTTCGCCGAACTAGTGCACCTATACATCTGACAAGTCTATTAGGTGTGTTGGGGACACAAGAGACTTCTTGTATCGTGATTGCAGGGTTGCTTGAGAGGGATATCTTTGACCTCTTCCTCCCTGAGTTCGATAAACCTTGGGTGATCCACTTAAGGGAAAACTTGATGCTGTTCTACAAACCTCTGCTCTTGGAGGCCCAACACTGTCTACAGGAAAAGAAGCGTGAGTAGACATCAATATCCTGAGCGACCATCTGGAACCATGTGCATCCAGAAGCCATGGCATCCGATGCCCCTCCGCGAAAGGAGGGCCCATAGCTGAACTCAATGTGACACCATATGGATAACCCGCAAGAAGTGAAAAAATTGTTTTTTTGTTAAAAATAATATCATTCCGCACCCTCCATATAGACCAACGTAAAGCCGAGACACCAATTCGGATTAATGCCTTAGACTTACACTGTCTATCTATTCCATTTAACCAATTACCAAACATATTCATAATATTGATTGGAGGTGGAAGATCATATGTGAAGTTAACCGTGCGCCAAAGAAGTTTAGCTAAAGGACAATCGATAAAAAAGTGTTCGATGGTCTCCTGATCTCCGCAGAAAACACATTTCATACACCCATTCCAGTGACGTTTAGCTAAATTATCTTTAGTTAGAAAAACCTTGGTACTCAGAAACCACATGAAAAAGTTTATCTTTAGTGAAATTTTAATTTTCCAGAGATATTTTCTCAAAAAAGGGTGTGGTCACTCATAAGCCTCATACATAGGCTTGACCGTAAACAAACCATTGGTTGTTAGTCCCAAACAAAACGATCAGTCTCGTCATTTAAATTTACCATCATTAGTTTTTGACATAACTGTAGCCAAGAAGTTCATTTGTTTTCCAACAACACCCGTCTAAAACTAATATTCAGAGAGATTTGAGCTAGCACATGAGACTGTAGTTTCAGTTTAAACTAAAATCAAGATAAGGATTATGAAACGGAGGAAGTAGTATACAAAACACAGTCCAACATTATTATTCGGTCGTGACTTGTTCGAAAAACAATAACATTTGAGTCTGTGTGTCTATCCTTCTGACCATTCTGAATTGTTTATATGCCGCCAGATCCTTTGTTAGTGGTTTAGCAAGATTTGACATCAGCAAACGGACCTTAATTTCTCTATCCTACGACCTGCTGCATGCGTGGCACGCAATATACATCTCGCCGCCATGCGATGCAAGCACTGAATCGGAAGGTGTGGTGCTGCACAGTCAAACAAGTCCATGTCCAGTGAGTGAGGCGCACGCGCTAACAGAACTTTACATGTTAAATGTGAAATTTGAGTGGTTGCTCGTTACGGAAACGGTCCAGGCGAGGAACTCCCGGCCACAGGCCACCGGCTGAAGAAGATGTCGGTGAACTATTTCAAGCCTCCAAGAGTGGGTCCAGGATGACGGTGAGGAGCCTCTCGGGTCAGGAGACAAAGGGCGGTGGTGGCAAACTTTCCCATAGACCCTCCTTTTAGATTCTCGAACAGTATATATATATATATATATCGCATTTCATTCCTCATATCAACATATGTTAACTTTTAGTCGGTAATTACGTTTTGACTAAATTTCAATCTAGCTAGATAAAACTCCTTAACTTTAATAACATAACTCTTTTTGTGACCTGACACAAATAATATGATGAACATGTATATGGCAGCATGCATGGTTAAAAAAATAAGGAACTTACAAGAAAAAACAAGGGATTGCAAAATTCATGAACATCTTAAATGAAACTTATTGAATCTTAAATATAACCGGAATGATAGTTAAGTCAACAAAATTGAAGCCAATATGGTTGGGTGCAACCGTTTGACAACGGTAGAATGGAATTTATACAGCTCATGAGATTGGCGGTTTGATAGAAGGCTAACATGTTGATGCCAAGGTCGTGTTTCTGGGATTTTTAGATGACTCGTCCATGTAGAGATCATGAGCTATAATATTTTTTGATGCTTTGTAAAATTTTCTTTAATAATGAAATAAAAGTTTGTATGCATAGATTAATTTAATGTAGAGGCTTGGCTGCCCCTTCTCGAAAAAAATGTATATGGAAGCATGGTAAAAAAAATAGAAACTTACAATAAAAATCAAGTGAATGCAAAATTCATAAATGTTTGAATGAAACCGATAAATCTTACTATAACATAAATTTTAGTTAAGTCAACAAAGTTGAAGAATAAATCATAAATTATCGTGGAAACCAGTTACAAAAAAACTCGAAATCATGCGAAAAAGAGTGATTCTAACTAAAGCCGGAACAACTAAAAGAGAATTGGAGTTAAAGAAAACTCAATAATGAGCCATGAACATTCTTGACAAAATCAGCTTATTTGCAGATTTTTCATGGTTTTTTTTTTGAATATCCTTGTTTTCTATACACTACTTTGGATTTATTTTCCTTCTTCATAAATTTTCATATTAACACCTATCAAATATTCATGTATTTTTGCGCTTTTTTTCTATAAACATGCATCTATCTAGTTTTTACTGGAATACAGACTTCTTCATTTTATGAATGTTTGTGTCAGTTTTCATATTTTGATCAATAGGGGATCAATAGTGCATACTGACTTGTCATCGGTTGTGCGTCTTTGACTTGGTCAAGGATCGCATGTGTGTGATTAAGGATTTAAAGTCCTCCGAAAGCTTGATGAAAATATTATAAGGATAAAAAATTTATCCACGGATATTCGGCCAGCTAGCACAAGTACGAAGGGATGGTTAAGCCCATGAATTTTGTGGGGCGGAAATCTACTAACTCATGGGGTGAGCACGGGTAGAGGTTTTTTCTCGTGGATATCCAATGGATACGACTGACATGTGAGACCCACGTTTCAGTGAAACATGTAATTTTTAGGTAGGCCTAGCTCTCCCTCTCCTTGAGGCCCAACTCACCCAATGGCCCACATAATGGCTAGGTACATAAGTCTACCCGGCTACCACAAACCCATAATCTACCCATGCAGCTAGCCGCCTCGACTAGACGAGAAACCGACGCCTCGTCACCTCCTCTTGACCCCTCTGGACTCCCTCACACATTGCAAGAACCAGCGGCGAGTGAGGGCGTGGCCGGCGGCCCTCCCTTTCATCTCTCCAACTCTCTAGCTTTCCCGGCTAGAAGAGGCACTAGCGGGGCGGTGACCTTGCTCTCTCCTTGTCGCCCTCCTCCTTCACGGATCGAACCTAGAGGATGCTGGGCATAATGCTAATGAACTGATGTTGTAGTGCGGTCATTATGCTAAAATGTTGTTATGCTGCGTAATGTGTAAACCCATGGTGGATATTGCTGGGTTTATATTTGGGGGCAAAACCATTCCCATGGGTACCTTGTGGGCGGGGCATAGTGAGGCACGTGGATATGAATATGGATCTGGTTTTGATATATCGGTCCAAACCCACAATTTTGTGTGTGATTTTTATACGTTCATCTTCGAGGATATAATTTTTCATTATAGAACTGAAATTAGATGTTTTCTCTTCTCAAATTCCTTCGTTTCCAAAGGAGTTTTTTTTCTTGAAATGTCTCTTCAAAGAAAGGAAAGCACTCTTATTTCACCACCAACCTTCACGAGAGGTGGGAAGTAGTGGAGGCCCCCGTAGGCCCGTACACCCGAAAGCCCATGAGTTCCACGCAGATGCTCCCACGGCGGTGCTCATTCATGCTGCCTCTCATGATAACGGTGGAGTTTGCTCGGTCGCCTGAAGGAACTGAAGAAGCTTCCACGCGGCATGTTTTTGTGGCCTAAGCTAACACTGTCTTCACCCATGACAACCGTCCACGTGGAACGCACCGATCACCAACCTCTAGCAATCTCTCCTATAAATACATGCCCAAGCGGCCGATATTCTCATCGCAACAACACACTTGAACTTACGTGAACACTAGCTACATACGTACCTTGTCGAGTGATTAACTGCAAGTACGTACGTACTCGAGCTTCAATGTTCAAACTCCATCTGCAGCTAGGTCCGCTCCATGGCTTCCTCGAAAGCAATCCTGCTCGCGTTCGTGATCCTCTTGGCGGCGTCACCGTGCGTGGTAAGAGCTAGGATGACGCCACGCGACGATGCAGCCCCTGCGACGACGACATCGCCATCTCAAGGTTCACTCATGGCTCCGCCGATGCCACCGCCGTCGACGCCTATCGTCAACAAGCTGGAGATTAGCGTCGCCAAGCGTTGGGGGACGATGGCCCAGCTTGACGGGTCCGTGCCGAGCCCGGGCGTAGGCCATCCTTAACTAACTTGATGTTGTACACCTACGTCTACCGCATATATACGCCGAAGTTTACAACTTTGGGAGGTGTAGAGATGATTGTAGTCTGATGAATTGTATTTATCGATCCATGATGTATGCGGTTCTTTCGTATGATATGAACTTGGTTGGTACTTCCTTTCCTTTTAGTGTTGCTTGGTAATCCAAAACCATAGATGCTTAATAAATCTTTTCGAATAAACGTGGTTTAACAAATAACTCACAGAGCAAATTGGGTATACTCAGACAGGGGGGAATACACACGGACACCAGAGGTACACTCAAACATGCAAAATGAACACACACAAACAGAGCAAATACGAACAAGAACATGGCAAGTGCACACACAACACGAGAAGCAAACTCAAAGAGCACATGGGTTATACAGGATATTTCAGCGTGACGAATGTAAGGTTTGCAATTTGGACAAACAACTGTAAAGATATTAAAAAAAAAAGGGAAACAATAGACATACAGTAACTCACCATCTACCAAATGGAAGACAAACACACTCTAAAATTGCATGGAAAGTACTAGTACACGACAAGCACATGTAATTATGCTCTAGTCGGACGAGCGCCCCTCAGCCACGATGAGGTTGACTCAGGAGGGGGGGGGCACCGCCCTCAGCTTGTAGAAAATTAGTGAAGGAATATTTTTACATGCCTTGTAGTAGATTTCTTTTTAGCATATTGCCCCTTCAGATCATGAAGTTTTTTGGTTTGCCACCCAGGCATTCTAGCAAGCTCCGCCACTGGGCGGTGCGGAAAACTCGATAGCTGCACTGGACCTCAGCAGACGGCCGCTCGAGCTTGCCACAGGTGACGGTGCAAATGGACCGCAGCATAAATACTTGTTCTTGTTAGAGTCCACATCGGCAACATGTCCTCTCTTTCCCTTTCCGCTTTCCATTCAGAACCCGCGCGGCGACCGCTACAATGTGTAAGATGGTGTGGCGACCCCCATTTCAAGCAGTGCATCATCGCGAGCTCCATGATCGACAATCAGGTTGACTGCCACGACTCAAACTCATTTGTCAACATGTAACAACTCAGGGCTTTGTTGGACACCTGATTTATTAAATATTTTGGTCCTGGAATCTCTTACTTATAAGTAGTGGCAGGCACAAAATTGGCGAACAATGAAGGTCAGACGAGAAGTTGTGGTGGTCGAGCAAGGAAAGCCCAAAGTAGTAGATGGATGTTGGAGGAGGTAGGGGACACAAGGGATTAGAGAGAGCTAGGGTTAAGCATTTGGTTTTGCATAGAAAAGGAGCTAGGGTTAGTCTTTTATTATATACAGAAATGAGCTAGGGTTAAGTCCTTGCTTATATACATAAAGGGAAAGGAGCTACCTGAGGGTTCAGGGTGGGATTTTCCACACTAACCGGGTTTAGTAATTGATCGTCACCAGTGAGTCTGAGATATCTTTTGCAGTTCCCGCACACGGGGCTTTCTCTTGCCCGTGAGTTTTGGCACTACTGCCGAGAACCATCTCCTTAACCAATTGACAGCGGAACTTGATACGGCAGCCAATGGGAAGGCTTGCATGCAAGTGTACGTATTTTTGCTTTTTTTTTGTACAGGTCCTAAATACACATGCAACTGAACCCGCTAGTCAATGAAAGAAATCTGGAGAAGAATTGAAGAAATTTAACCACTCGAACGTAAACCCGATCGAGTGCATGCGTACTTGCATAGTCATGCAGAGGAAGAACAAATCAGTTGCAATTGCGAAGCTGGTCGATCTACTCCAATGCTCGATCGGCAACACGTCAAAGAGAGCAAAGACTCTCAGAAAGCGACGCCAATATGGATGCTCATAAGGTGAACGTGTACGTGTCTTGGTGGGGAACTGCTAAGCTTGCTCTTGTGTACCGTCAAAATTTCTCCATCAACCATCACATCGTATCGTAGCACAGGTGTTCATCGCCTCAAGAACACGAAGCTGCCGACCGAAATGGAGCACTTGCGCGCCGCCGTTGCGCTAAGGAAAGCGGGGAGCAGAGGGCGGTCTACTTCGGCAGAAAAGTGCAAAAGGCCGGCTCGTGAGTTGGACGCCCACGCGGCGGCGGCCGTAGTGGCCGGGGACACGCGGTTCTTCGTGGTAGGCTCTGCCGCGCTCCAGCCTGGTCAAGCAGACGAAAGCACATGAATAATTGACAGGTCCACCTAGCGTCACACTACCATGTCCTCTTCTTTCTTTCTCTCTGTTTTTGTTTTTGAAAGGAAGACAAAATCTTTGCCATTTTTTAACACTAGAGGTTCTCATTTAATTAGTGAAAAACTGGGTCAAAATCATACAAAAAGGGCCGCTCATACTCGCCATAGGTCCAAGCCCACACAAGACCCTCAACTCAAACCCGAAACACCACTCCGTCAAGACCAGACGACCTTTCACCACCGCCGAAGAGAAGACATCGTGGCTGCTATGGAGAAGAAAACATGTAACGCTCGAACTTAGATGAGAAAGCCAACCCTCCAAGGAGCTGCGCCAAAGTTAAACTGCCGCCGCTGAGATGCCCCAATCAAACTAACAATCTCGCCGCCCTAGCGACTCAAGATTGTCCCCAAGCCACGCCAAACAACTGGCCCACCTCATGAAGTTGCAGCCCATCATGGTTCCCGAGGCTGCCTCCTTGAGGCACGAACATCTGCTCGAGCCTGCTGCCCCGACATTCACCACCCTTACGACGAGAGAAACAAGCACCAACAACTGAACATGAGGGTCTCCAAGACGACGCCTCCAAGAAGGTCACGACGCAGCCGTCATCGTCACCGGGCTAGGAACCTGAAGCTAATGATTTCTCGCGGAGAGCCCAAATCCTCACGAGGGTATAGACAAGGCAATCCCCTATCCCCCATGCTATTTAATATCATCGTAGACATGTTGGCTATCTTAATTGTGAGGGAAAAGAAGATGCTCAAGTAGGGGGACCCATACCTCAACTAGTCGAAGCCTAAGTTTCTATCCTACAACATGCCGATGACACAACTATGTTTATGGAGCACGATCTAGAAAAGGTAATATAAAATTGATCTTGTGTATCTTCAAATAGCTTTCGGGGCTTAAGATAATTTTTCATAAAAATATGATCTTCTGTTTTGGAAAAGCCAAAGAGATGGAGGAACAATACACACAAATATTCGGATGTGCTACTGGCTCTCTTCCATTTTGATACTTAGGTATTCCGATCCATTGCAAAAGACTTTCAAATAAATAATGGAACCAGTGAAGACCCACTTTGAGAAGAAGTTGGATTAGTGGCAAAGCAAACTTCTATTATATATATGGAGATAGGGTTGTGCTTGTCAATTCCGTTCTAACTAGTTTGTCGATGTTTGGAAAACATTAGATTTCTATCGGTGTCATATTTCAGGCAAAGTGAGCAGCATATACAAAAATATAGATTTACTAGATAGAACATCATTTGACGACCCAAAGGGGATCAGTCAGAGCCTATAAGAGGTCGTGTTGACCCCCTCGGGTCGTCTCCTCTAGGGCGACTCGGGGGGCGGAAACCCTACCCCCCGGCCACCGCCACCTTCCCCATCTCCCTCCCCCCTCCTCGCCGTCCCCTGAGGCTGCTGCCAATGAAGCCTGGCGCAGCCGGTGATGGGGGCGGCGGGGATCTGCGCGCGGTCCCCTGGTGCGGTGGTATGGAGGCATGCCTCCGCGCTGGGGGGATGGCCCCGGTACCTGGGGGACCTGGCGGCGCGGCCTTCTCCCTTCCTCGCCTCGGCCTCGCCGGGCTTGGGTGGTTGCGGGGTGCTGCTCCTCCTCTAGGTCTAGAACCACGGTACCAAGGGCGGCGGCCCTGGATGGCGGAGACGGCGTCGACCTGGTGGCGGGTGGCGGGCGTCTGGTCCTGCTGACCATGGCACGGCGGTGGTGGTCTTCTTTTTCGCCGGAGGAGATCGGCTAGTTGTGTGGCTAGCCTTGGCGGATCTCGCGATTCATCGTCTAGCTCCCGATGGTGAGGCGCAGGTGCCGGTGAAAGCCGGCCCCGAACTTCGGTCATGGCGGATGATGGCGGCGCGTTTCGTCGTTACCTTGTTGAAGGCATTGTATATGCAGTCTGCGTTCTTCGTCTGGGCTGCTCCAGGGGAAACCCTAGACCCGGATCTCCCGGATCGGACGATGGCGGCGCGCAACGCCGTTCTACCTGTTGGGGGCATCGTTTTGGAGCAGACAACGGATGGTGGTGGTGCTGAGGTGGAGCGGTGTGCTTTTGCTGTGTCGGCGTCGTCGAGTCGCCGCGACATGGTGCAGTGGTGTCTCGGAGACGGATGCAGTGTGATGGACGCGCGCAGGATGGTGGAGTCGTATGGCGCCGTGGCGCCATCGATGGCATGCCTGGCATGGTCAATGTGATGGCCTCTCTTGAAGATGGAGTCGAGGAAGACGGCGGTAGCAACTTCTATGGCGTGTGCGTTGGCGTGCGTTGAGAGTCTGCTTGACTGGATGTGCTCCTCATCTGCTATTAGGCGGCCTGAGAAGGCATTTGGTTTTTTGGATGATGTGAGTTGGTGAATTGTCACCCTCCTCATCCCTCTGTAGGTTTAGCGAGATGGCTTCGAGTTTTATCTTTTGTATTGCTCTTGTAAGGTGTTGTGAATAATCTAATAAAAAAAGCCGTGTGCCCTTGGTCCCTCATTTCGAAAAAAAATTTTGACTACCCAAAGATCAAGGTGGTATTTTCGAGAATACAAGATCAAGGTGGTATTGGGATGGAGGTTTTAGATATTAAAAGTAACTTTTTATTCGGCAAATGAGTATACAAACTTTTAAATGGGGAAAGAGTGTGGCAAGATTGCCACAAAATAAGTACATCAAACATAAAACATTGTCACAAGAGACAGTTAAACAAATAGATTCTCAATTCTAGAAAGAGTTGTTGAGAGTCAAAGATGAGTTCTTTAGTAGATATTCTTTTGTTGTAGGGAATTACCAATGACTCGGTTTTGCGGGATACTTACCGTTGGCCAAATAATACCCATTTCTTCATAACATTGTGCGACAGAAAAATGTTCTAGGGTCCAATGTTATCACGGTTGCTTGTCTAAATATTGGATTTAGACGAACCTTATCTGAAAACAAATGGGAGAATTGATTCAAATAGTTTGTATATAAATGGGAGTTTATTTAACAACTTAAGATGATAGATTCATATGGGCTCTTTCAGATTCGGGTTCTTTCACAGTAATATATATGTACCTTGATATTATGAATGGCCACACAGTATTCTTGAAGAAATACAATTTGGAAAATGTAAGTACCTCTAAAAGATTAAGATCATTATTTTGTTCCCTCATTACAAAATTATTCCCACTTAACATAATCTAGCTACACAAAATTAGAATGGTTGTAAGAAATTTGATTTCTGTGACTCAGATGAGTCAATTAACCATCACTTTTTTACGTGTCCCTTTGCTTGTCTTATTTGAAGAGTTGTACCTTTAATATTCTCCCACCTTTACTAGTATGTTCGGAAACAGGCTGAATGGAGTTAAAAAAAAACCTAATGCACGTATATGTATAGACGCGTGTACTTTTGTATGGGCTCTTTAGAACCGTAGAATAAAGATCGGCCGCTGGCCTTTCGATTTTATCGAAGATAAAATGAACGCATATGGATTCTGGTTGCAACAGTCTGAAGATCGTTGCCGGGCTAGGGTGGCAGACGGGTTGTTAGAAATCTTCATCATGCTAAGAGCATATATTTTCGCTGGTTGATAGTTATGTAACCATGAGGTGTAAAACTTTATAAACTTGCTACACTGAATTATGCAATCAACGGTTGTGTGCATGAGATTGACGCAGAGACCGAGGCCATGCTTTCTTCTCAACAACAAAAAAAACCTAATAAAGGAAGGAGTCTATGATTTTGCTCCGCATTTCATCTCTGCAATCGGACGATCGAGAAACTCGATTCGCTAACTCGCGAACATGGCCCTCAGAACTGAATGTCACAGATGCACACGCGGCCCTTGGTGAGCACACGAGCGAGGAAGCTTCCACGCGGCACGCTGTGGCCGCTTCAGCCGCCCAGGCGCGACACACTCCGGCCAGAATTATTTGAGGCTGACCGAAACACTTGCATGAAGAACTAATGGCGCCCCACACGTGGACGTGGAATTGACAGTACGTCCTGTTGCTGCTCTCCCTGAGAACAGAAGAAACTTTTGTTGGAGCTTGCAAGCTAAAGTGAACTTCTTTAGTGATGTGTGCGCCACACTAGCTTGACGTTGCCACAAGCTTGTTACTCCCAATCATGTCATTCTAAATCATCAACATATGTGCCCAAGTTGCTTTTCTTTAAGTAAACCCAACAGTGTTTAGAACGTAGCAAGTTCACCAGTTGCCACTACATTTTTTTCTTTCGAAAAGAGGGTTTGCTCCAGCCTCTCCATCGTGATGATGCACATGGCCTTTATTAATAGATTCAAAACAAACCGAAGTCTGTGATACAAAATTCACGGATCACACATGGTGGATACATAAATCAACTAGCGAAACATCAAAAAACTGAGGAACTGAACGTGTTTGATGATGGAGGGACGATGATGGCGGCGAAAACAAAGCGTATTTAGCTCGCGCTATTGTCTTTAGCGATCGCTAGGTAGTCCAAAAAGTAATTTTTATTGTTTTTGGAGCTTTTTATAGTGTTCTTGACGATTATAGTATATCGGTGAAGTTTCGTAAAAAAAACAACAAAAATGTCGGAAAAATGGATAAGCTCTACAGTAGCTCACTGCCAACGGAGACGGCATTGCAATCGGCGGAAACATGACCACCGCGAACACCTTGAGGATAGTTGTTCCTCTGCGCAGTACCTGCAAAATGTGCATAGGAAGGCCAACAGAACCTTCTCTGCATGCCAAATCATCAGAACCGGATTAGAGGAAAAGAGCTCGCTGAAGCATATGCCAGGGGAAGATGGGCCTCACTGACAAGTTTTAAGTTGATGACGCCTAGAGATCTTGGATCGGAGTAACTTGTTTTTTGAAAAGGGGAAATACCCGGCCTCAACATCAATAGATGCATACAATCTCTTATTAAACTTATTACTTATTCAATCGTTTACAAATCATGGTCACTGAAAGGTTGACACATGAATCAACCACTCAAAAATTTAAAAACTAACATCATTGCTAACAAATGTATTAGCATCAATTCAGCACACAAGATTCTATTAACAGGCTGCCAGCCAGAAATGATCGAACAAATCAGGTGCTACCATTTTTAAGCGGCTGCATCCAGAATCCATTGCTAGCTGCAGCTCCTTAGGTTATAGAAACGACCACATACAGATCCAATATGTAGCCCGTGAAATAACCTCCTTTTGCTCTGCTAAAGATAAAACCACTATGTGTGCTTCATACAGCCCATAATAAAGCGCAAGCTCCACCCTCATTAAAACTTTATATTTTTTACACACCCCATGCAACCAATTAACAAACAGATTCGTTGACAGCTCACGAATAGATGTTGAATCATTTCATCTTGATTACAAAACAACATTTCATCTTTCATTGCCATTCTTGCTTAGCTATATTATATTTTGTTAAAATCACTTTACGATGAAGAAACCATATAAAAATCCTAATCTTGAGTGGTACTCTTATCTTCCAAATATTTTTACGAAGATAAGTGGCATGATCAATCATTTGGTCCAAATAAAGAGAGTTTACCGTAAACATTCCTGATGTTGTTAACTTCCACACAAACACATCGTTTTGTTGCGATATGTGAACATACATTAAATGTCGAACCAAGTGAATCCACTTTCCCATTTGATATTTGTTAAGGGCCCTTCTAAATGTTATATTTAGAGGTTTATGTGAAAAAACATTGGCAACCAAAACTTTATTTTTCTGCTGAACGATATTTTGCAAAAAAAGGATATGTATGTGTTAATGACGTATCTTCTCAGAACCGTGTGTTCTGACCATACCCTCTTTCAAAAAATCCATCTTTAACTTTCATGAGACCCCGCTAAAAAGGTGAATATGAAGGTTTTGGTTTGACTCGTGAAAGATATTCAGAATGCAAATATTTATTTTTGATCAGCTTTTTCCATACCCCTCCTTTTTATAAGAGTTTGAAAAGCCATTTTCTAATAAACACTTGTTTTTTATTTCTAAAACCTCTATCCCAGTCCCCCTTGATTTTTTGAACTATATATGATATTCCATTTAGTTAATATATATTTGTTTTTATGTTCATCACGTTCCCAAAAGGAATGCGATCTATATAAGTTCAGTCTTTTTCTGACCCCTTTGGTATTTCAAAGAAGGACAACATGAACATGCGGAGGCTTTGAGTACGGAATTATTCAAAACCATCTGATCACCATAATTAAGAAAGTAACTTACCTCACAAGCTAGAAAGTTTCTTTTGAAGCTATCTTCAATCGCCTTCCACTCAGCATTATTTAACTTGCGGAAATGAATAGGAACCCCCAAATATCTAAATGGGGCGTCCCATGCTTCAAAACCAAAAAGTTTACAATATTTATCTTTGACTTCTTCTGCTTCCCAAACAAAGAAACTTCTCTCTCATGGAAATTATTTTAAAGGTCCGAAATATGTTCAAAATTACTAAGTATGAGTTTCATGATTACTTCCTATTGCATGTCCGTAAAATGAGTGCCGTCCGTGTAATGAAGAATCGATACTCCCCCATTAACCAAATGGGGAATAAGACCTTTTACTTGTCCATCCTCCTTTGCCCTAGAAATGAAGATAGTGAGTACACCATCAACTATATTGAACAAGATAGGAGAAAGAGGGTATACTTGTTTCAAACATACTTAAGTTTGAAAATAATGACCAATGTCAACATTAACCTTAACTCCCACACTCCGTGTTGAAAGAAATGATACACCCAATCATACCATTTCGGCCGAAGCCTTTCAACGAAAGACTTCTTGTAAAAAAACTTAATTTAAATTTGTTGTATTCTTTTTCAAAGTCTACCTTTAAAACCATAACCTTTCATTTCTTTTCTATTAAATTAAACTCATGTATTGTTTCATGTTGCACTAGAACCCCTTATAAAATATGGCAGCCTGGCATAAAATTCATTTACGTGGGTCTGATAATTTCATGAGACATACTCGTTAACCTATTAGTACCTACCTTTGTGAATAATTAAAAATAACGTTCATCAAAAATCGGTCTAAATTCTTGTATATGTACATTGTTTTGTTTTTTTTAAATGGGAACAATGGTACCAAAATTGAAATAAAAAAGTGGTAATTCTCTTTATTGAAACTTTGTGCATATATTCATGACTTCTACCTTAATCATATTACAAAAAATTGTTAGAATTCAGAAGGAAACCATGAGGCCCTTGTGCTTTGTTCTTCTAGTTTTGCATTATAGCTCCATATACTTCTTTCTCCAAGAAGTGTGGAATGTTTTTTTCTCTTCGAATATTAGAGGGATATCCTGAATTTTGGGCTCTATTAACGAGAAGTGCTTCGGAGCCGGCACTCCAACCAACTTATAATATTCAGAAATATAAACCCTAAGGTTTTCTTGTCCAACTATAGTTTCTTCATCTTGTTCTCGCTGGATTTTTTTATTCCTTCTGTACTTTCCATTAGCTATTAGTTGAAAATATTTTGTATTGTTTCCAATTCATGAACATGTTTAACTTTTGCTCGATGTGCCCACTTAGTATCTTCATCCCTTCTAAGTTTTGCCTCCCTCAAAGCATATATCTCGAATGTAGTGAGAGGTATAGTTTCAGCTTTTAAGTTATGTTTAGATAATGTTCTTTTTCATTTTGTAAATGCTACATAGATTTCCAGCCCAACCATGCAAGAAATTCCTTAGATGACAACTTTTGTTCTACCAAACCTACAATGGGTTACTTCCAATAATTATTGCATTCCATTCTCTTGCTATCATATCATAAAAAACCTTCTTTACACATCCAAGAAAGTTCAAACAACAAATGAGATTTGTTTCCTAAATGAGAATGTTCCCCTGAATCAAACAACAAAGGAAGTTTTGTTCCAACTCTACACTTGCTAGCACTCTGTCGATCTTTTTGTAATTGGGCACATCTCTCCGATTAGCAAAGTGAACTGAAGACCCCCAGAGCACTATTCCTCTTAGGTCTAGACTCTCTATGATAGCATTGGAAATAAGATGCCATCTAGTGTTAATTTCTTCTTCTTCTTGGCAGCGAATAATATTGAAAGTTCCACCTACCAACATAGGTAAAGTTTCATTGTCACAAATCCGCAAAAGTACAGCAAAAATTCTGATTTATGGGCATCTTTAGTGGACCCATAAACTAATACTAGAGACCTTTGGAAATTATCACTTTTGGAAGAGAGATGACCCTTAACACATCGATCCCCTTTTGAAACATTTTTAATACCAAACAAAATCGAGACCCCTGCAAGATGAGACAAAAAGGGCTCAAATTTTTTTTTTCATCTCCCAATTGCAAAATGAAATAAGTACGAGCTTGTGTTCCGGAATCTACGAAACCCCCACTATTCTAGGAGCCATTTTTGAGCCGGTTGCTACGTCTAACTACATGCACCTCCTTTACTTGTCATTTTGGAACCCTCTTAGTTGTTCTTCTTTCAATGGTTAGATAGATAGATATGATCTAAAGAACCTTGTTGTTCTTCCATTTGGATATCCTTGGAAAGGGCGTCCGCTTTAGAAACACTTTGGGGCTCTTGCTGCATCAAAGAACACAAGTTTAAGTTGTTATTTGCTACATCAGAGATGGGACACTAGTGAATTGCTACAGAGGAAAAATCTTTCACTTGCTTGACTACACTTGTGTTATATTTTCGCCGTTCCAATAATAAGACGCACGCACATTTAAAAGAAAAAATTGACTGAAAGAATTGAGTAACAATATCTGGATTATATAGTACATAATCGATATTGTTAGATTCATATTGAAAAACACTTTGAAATGATACCAATCTATATCAAATATTTTTTAATATACATGGACTGGTTAAAGATAAATATTAAAAGAAGCTTTGTTTCCTTAGTCATTGGAATGGAGCAAGTATGTGGGATTGGTATTTGTAGACAAGAAATCAACTTTTCTTTGTAGACAAGAAATCAACTGATCTTCATCTCCTCCTGGACTTTCGAGGACTCCCCTTCGAGACCCTTTTCAGCATTTTTTTGTATGGAGACCATTACCACTTGGGAAATCTGGACTACCACGGATGATTACATTTTCAAGGGCATTCGAGCTAGGATCCTCAGATGAAAAATAAATTACAGGAAGGAATTGGAAATGGTTATCCATCATGCCAGGAGGAAAAACTAAACCAAGTTCCAATCATGGATAGATTCTTACTTCCATTTTTCTCATGGAAGTATTAGATAGTCACACTAGTAGAAAGCATGGCTTATATTTTTAGCTCCAAAGAGCATTAGTACCGGTTGTGCTACGAACATAGACTAAAGGATGCATTATCACCGGCTCGTGCAGCCAGGACGTTGCAGGGGACCAGCAGAGCTTTAGCACCGATTCGTGCGAGGCCTTTAGCACCGGTTCGTGGCATGAACCGGTGCTAAAGGTAAACATTAGCACCGGTTCGTGGCACGAACCGGTGCTAAAGCTCCCTTTCCCTATAAATTCAGCTCACCCCAGTCAGCCCTCTCCTCTGTTTTTTCTTGGTGGAAGGTGTGAGGGTTGTGTGCTTGTTTGTTTTTCTTTCCTATGCAAAAGAGGTGCTCGATGAAATGCCTGAGAGAATGATGCCGCTTGATTTCACACAAAACAAAAATGATATGAGGTGCCCGAGCGACACTTAAGCTTTCTCCTCTTTCCTTCCTCCTCGATCGAGGTAAGCAACTTTACCCTTTCATTTGTACAGTGGTCATTTGACTATTTATGATGTTCTGTAATGGTTTTTTGATAAACTTAATTATATGATGCAGATGAACCGGTGGAAATGGATGTACGCTGACCGATGCCTTAACAAGTTCATTGCAGACCTGAAAGATTTTATTCGTGTGGGTGAGGAAAACCCACATGCGGATGGTTTTATGTGTTGTCCATGTGTTGATTGTCGGAACTTAAAGAAATACTCTAGATGGAAAGTCCTTCACTCTCACCTACTCCAGAAAGGTTTCATGCCCAGCTATAATTGTTGGACCAAGCATGGAGAAAGAGGGGTTACGATGGAAGACAATGAAGAAGAAAAAGAGGATGATGATGATATGTACCCTGAATACGGTGATACTGCAACGGGGCAGGCTGAAGATGAAGAGGCAGGGGAAGCTGAAGATGAAGAGGCATCAGATGAGCCCGCTGATGATCTTCGTCGGGCCATCGCTGATGCACACAGATAAGCAGAAAGTGCAAACAACAAGGGGAAGTTAAAGACCATGTTATAGGATCACAAAAAAAAGTTGTACCCAAATTGCGAATATGGAAACACAAAGCTCAGTGCCACACTGGAGTTGCTGCAATGGAAGGCAGAGACTGGTATATGTGACAAGGCATTTGAGAAGTTACTGAAAATAATGACGAAGAAGCTTCCAAAGGATAACGAATTGCCTGATAGTACGTACGAAGCAAAGAAGGTTCTCTGCCCTCTATGATTAGAGGTGCATACATGCATGAATTAATGACTATATCCTCTACCGCGGTGAGGAGTACGAAAATTTGGAAGAATGCCTGGTATGCACTGCACTGCGGTATAAGATCATACGAGATGATCCTGGTGATGTTGAGGGCGAGCCCCCAGGAGAGGGTTCCTACCAAGGTTATGTGGTATGCTCCTATAATACCACGGTTGAAACGTCTGTTAAGAAACAAAGAGCATGCCAGGTTGTTGCGATGGCTCAAAGAAGACCGTAAGAAATACGAGATGTTGAGACACCTCGCTGATGGGTTGCAGTGGAGAAAAATCGATATAGAGTTCCCGGACTTTGCAGGTGACGCGCGGAACTCAAGGTTTGGTCTAAGTACAGATGGCATGCATCCTTTTGGGGAGTAGAGTTGCAGTCATAACACCTGGCCTGTAACTCTATGTATCTATAATCTTCCTCCTTGGTTGTGCATGAAGCGGAAGTTCATTATGATGCCAGTGCTCATCCAAGGCCCGAAGCAACCCAACAACATCATTGATGTGTACCTAAGACCATTATTTGAAGAACTCTTACAGTTGTGGGCCAAACTAGGTGTACACGCGTGGGATGAGCACAAACAGGAGCCGTTTAACCTACGAGCGTTGCTTTTCGTGACCATCAATGATTGGCCTGCTCTTAGTAACCTTTCAGTATAGACAAACAAGGGATACAATGCATGCATGCACTGTTTAGATGAGACTGAAGGTATATATTTGGATAAATGTAAGAAGGTTGTGTACCTGGGGCATCGTCAGGCTCCGCAGGGCTGGCACTGGGAGGTGTTACCTTCCGGGACGCGCATCTTGGTGAGGAATCCGGGTCCCGTCGTCGACCTAGATCTTCTTTGGTGGCGGTCACATGGGCCACGAGCGGTACAGAGGGATCCGGCCCCCGAGGAGGTGGTACGTCACTGTATCAGAGAGGAGGACGAGCACGTCCGTCAGTACATGCATGTGTTGGACATTATATCTACCAACACCTAGGTGATTCTTTAGGGATCTCGCATGAGCTATGTGCCTGTGAGGGTTCCATCTCTATGGTTGTCCACCGCCCGCAGCTCAGCACCGAGTCGACGTTGAGTCTTGTGATGTAATAGGGTTAAATAAAAAATAGATCCGAGCTATATATGTAACTCCAATCTCTGTTTTGAGCATTATCCTTAATTAATAGCCATATATGTGTAACTCCAATCTTGATCATGTTTTGAGCATTATCGTTAATTACTACTTCGTTGTGTTTATAACATTACAATAACTTGTAAGTCTTTGTAGAAACTAAGGAACATAGCAGAGTCGTGGAAACAAAATACTTGCTCGAGGAAATTATTCGCTCCGGTTAACGGTGGCGGCGGTTGTAATGCATCAAAACCTTGGTCTCTAGCATCTTTCATCGCAGCCTTTGTCATCAACCTCTTGGTCCAGGAGCAGTCTTTTGTCAAGTGATTTGTCGGATTTGTGGTGTTAGGTGTGTGCCAGCGGCTTGGTTGATCCATTGCGGATTCCATGGTATACTTGGGTTGATCGTGCCAAGGTTTTTTCTCCACCCATTGCTTCTTTTGGCCAGCCCACAGCTGACTTTCGGTTTTCTGCCTTTGGCTCTAATGACCCACAAGTATAGGGGGTGTATCGTAGTACTTTCGATCAATAAGAGTGTCGAACCCAACGAGGAGCAGAAGGTGTTGACAAGCAGTTTCGATGAAGGATTCACTAAATGCTCACAGACAAGTATTCGGGGGTTTTGATATAGCAGATAAATAAAGTACAAGTAAATAAAATGCGAGAGTAATAGTTGCAGCAAGTGGCCCAATCCTTTTTAGCACAAAGGACAAGCCGGTTTGTTTACTTATAATGACCAAACGTTCTTGAGGACACACGGGAATTTAGTCTAGTGCTTTCGCTTCATATAGTTGATTAATCTTCATTGTTTTGATAATTGTTGTGTGGGTGAACCTATGCTAATGCATCGCCCTTCCTAGGACTAATACATACTTGTGATTATACCCCTTGCAAGCATCCGCAAATACAAGAAAGTAATTAAGATAAATCTAACCACAGCCTTAAACTCGAGATCCTGCTATCCCTCCCGCATCGATATACCAACGGGGTTCAGGTTTTGTCACTCCGGCAACCCCACAATTAGCAAACGAATACAAGATGCATTCCCCTAGGCCCATAAAGGTGAAGTATCATGTAGTCGACGTTCACATGACACCACTAGAAGAATAACACCACAACTTAAATATCAAACCATTGAATATTACTCAACATAGTTCACTACTAACATTTAGACTTCACCCATGTTCTCAAGAACTAAACGAACTACTCACGAGACATCATATGGAACATGATCAGAGGTGATATGATGATGAATAACAATCTGAACATAAACCTTGATCCAATGGTTTCACTCAATAGCATCAATAACAAGGAGTAATCAACCGGGAGAGTTTCCCCTATGAAACAATCAAGATTTAACCCTAGATGTTACAGCGGTGACGAGGTGCAGCGGTGGAGATGGCGGTGTCGATGGTGGAGATGATGGTGATGATGATCCCAATGAAGTCCAGCTCGATGACGGTGACGATGGCGTCGATTTCCCCTCCGGGAGGAATTTCCCCGGATTCTGCCGCCGGAGAGCTCTTTTCTCTCTAGTGTTTTTCCGCCCCGCAGAGGCGGCTGTGTCTTCTCGCGATTATTCCCCGTGCCTTAGGTTTTCAGGTAGATGAAGTACGCGAAAAAGAGGAGGCCGAGAGGGGCTGTGGGCCCCCTCCCCACAAGGCGGCGCGGCCAGGGCAGGGCCCACGCCGGCCTATGGGGGGGGGGCCATGGCGGCCCTCCTTGGCTCCTCCTTTTGGCTGGCTCATTCTTCTCGAAAAATAAGATCTTCGGTGTAATTTCCGTCAATTGTTGATCTCCGAAATATTGCATTCGACGGTGCTTTTTCCAGCAGAATCCCGACTCCGGTGAATGATTCTCCAATAATCATGAAACATGCAAAATAGGTGAAATAACATAAGTATCATCTCTAAATACGAAATATATCAATGAATAACAGTAAATTATGATATAAAATAGTGATGCAAAATGGACGTATCAGGCTCCCACCGGCTTCTGAGTTGTCTTGCACCGTGTTCACTTGTTGCATTCCGTATCTTTTATCCGGGAAATCTTCTCTTCTTTTGTTATGGTGGTTGTTGCGGTATTTATCTTGGCGCGGTGAGATCATTGGTAAAGGATCACCTGCGATTGCCCGTTGCATTGGATCTCCCAACACATAGCTATCGGCCACCCGGATCATTTCGGCCAAAGTGGTTGGCATGTTTCTCTGTAACTTTTGCCACAATGGTAGCCTCTCCGACACCCATTATAGAACCAAGCAATTGCTTGAGCTTCTATCACGCTGACGTGGGCATTACCCTTCGGGTAACTGTTATTGCACTACCCCTTGCGGCCCAACCAGAGGCCCATGAAGACACTCGATAGCCAGGTGGGCCATTATGTCGGTTCCGAAGAGGAATTCTTGAAGAACAAGACAAGGAGACGAAAAATACAAGGAAAGTTTAGAACTAGGACTCTTTGTAACCTAGTCGTACCCGGACACATCCCTCGAGACCTGGCTCCCAATATAAGGGTCAGGAGAGAGGCTGCCGAGGACACACACAATTTTAGCAATCATAGCCACCATAAGTCTAGAGCTAGGTCCCTGCAGAACTTAGTCTCTCGACGAGATCATAGCCGAAACCTTCGGCACCCCATTGTAACCCGATATTTTCATAATCAAGACCAGACAGGCAGGACGTAAGGGTTTTACCTCATCGAGGGCCCCGAACCTGGGTAAATCGCTTTCCTCGCTTGTTTGATAACCGATGTCTCGTGTCAGCCTACAGTATTCCATCTACCCTAAGCCCCAAACGGAGGGCATTGCCGAGGAGTGCCCTCGACAATTGGCGCCGTCTGTGGCAAACTTGTCGGGACAAGGCAGGTCATCGGCAGTTCCTGTCACGTCAGCAGCATTCGCGCTAGAGTCACCAACGCCATCAAGTCCAAGAAACTCAGTTCGCTGCGGATCCTTCGAGTTCACACCGCGCTCTGAGGCATCGCATCCGATCTCCACGGAGTCGCGCGGCAACATGGATACTACTTTCGGTGGTGTCCACTTCATCAACAATTCCAGAGGGTTTCTTCGCCTTCCTAGTTCAAGCGCGCCAAGCCCAAGAACTTCGGTTCCAGATGATACCACGCCAGCAGCAGCTTTGGCAGTCCTGCCTAGGAGCATGGGAGAGGGCAGCCGAAGCAGTTTCGGCAGCAAAGAGGAGCAAAGGAAAAGATGAAGGGATTCACGCCGTGAAGAAGAGGATCAAGTTGCGACTCGCCCCCAACAGTATGAACGAGGATGTCACAACATGCAGCCGAACAAGAACCATCTCCGCACACCTTACCTATCGGCCACGGAGCAACTTGAAACACCGTGTTACCTGCAGTCTTACATCGACCCGAAGGATAATCTTGAAAAGTCCACCCATCTTCTTAGAAATTGTCGGCAGTTCCTTGAGGTTCGGCAGTTTTGTGACGATCTTAGGGCCAAAACGGCAGCGAAAGCTCACCCAGTGGAAAAAAGGGCAGCACCCTATAGTTATCCACCAGAACCATACATACCAGAAGGAGGAGACATGTACGTACCAAACGAAGTATTCCCAGTGTCTCGTGGACAGGTCACCATGATCCATAAAACCAGTTTTTCGAAGAGAGAAGCCAAAAAGTTTTCGCAAGAAGTGAAGTACGCAGAGGTTGCTATGGCTGAGGTACCCGAATATATCGACTGGTCAGACCAAAACATATCTTTTAGCAAGGCGGATCACCCGAAGGCCGTTCCAAGGCCTGGCCACGCTGCCCTGGTCCTTGAAGCACAGATTGGAGGTTACAACATGAGCAAGGTATTCATGGACGGAGGAATTGGTCTGAACCTGTTATTTGCCAGCAAAATGAAGGCAATGGGCTTAACGGTTGATATTCTAAAAGAATCCGATACAGGATTCCACGGCATCATCCCGACCCGACCCGCTTATCCCCTTGGTAAAATATCACTGAACGTAGTTTTCGGCACACCTAGCAACTTCAGAAAGGAGAAGCTCGAATTCGAAGTGGTTGATTGGGAATCTCAATATCATGCCATCCTCGGCAGACTAGCGTTTGCCAAATTCATGGCGGTACTCATTACGCATATCTAAAGCTGAAGATGTCAGGCAATAACGGGACATCAATAACCGTTCACGGAAGTTTTTCTCGTTCTGACAACTGCGACAGGGATTTCCAGAAGATCGCCTCGAAGTTTGGCGTTAAGTAAGAGCTCAACGCACTCGACGCCGTCACACACAAGCCACCAGCCGATAACCGGAACGTAAGATCCGATGAATTTGACGTCACAAAGGAGGCAAAGAAACAGCAAGTGCATCCCTCTGACCCGAAGAAAACAGTCAACACTTCGGCATCTTACGTCGCATAGGAAAGCGCTCATCGAGTTCCTCCATGAGCGCTGGAAATATTTGCATGGGAACCATCCAACATGCCAGGTATTCCCAGGGAACTCGGTGAGCGCGCCCTCAATGTTGACCCCAAAGCCAAACTTGTACAGCAGACGATGCGCCGTTTTTCAGAACCAAAAAGAAAAGCTATTGGCGAAGAAGTTAATCAACTCCGCAAGGCTGGATTCATTCGGGAGCTCAAGGAAGCCGAGTGGGTAGCTAACCCAGTCATGGTGCCGAAGAAGGATACGACAGCTCTTCGCATGTGTATCGATTACACAAGTCTCAACAAGCATTGCCCAAAGGATCACTTTCCGCTGCCCCGTATTGACGAGATAGTCGACTCCACAGCAGGATGCGATCGCCTCTCCTTCCTCGATGCTACTCCGGATATAATTAGATCAAGCTCAAGAAATAAGATCAAGAGTTAACCGCGTTCATAACCCCGCACGACGTTTACTGTTACAATGTTATGACTTTCGGGTTAAAAAACGCAGGCGCAACTTATCAGCGGTGTATGCAAGCTTGTCTCGGGGAGCAGATGGGTAGGAATATCGAGGTCTACATCGACGATATCGTGGTTAAAACCAAACATGCAGTTACCCTCATCGACGATTTGCGAGAAACCTTCGACAATCTCGACAGGTACAAAATCAAGCTGAACCTGAAGAAATGTTTTTTCGGGGTGCCAGGAGGGCAAGCACTCGGGTACTTCATGTCAGCTAGAGGAATAGAGGCCAATCCTTTGAAGATCAAAGCTATCCTTGACATGGAGCCACCAAAGAATTTGCATCAAGTGCAACAATTGGCAGGACGATTGGCAGCGCTTAGTAGATTCATTGCCAAGTTGGGAGAGAAAGCTTTGCCCTTTTATCAGTTAATGAAGAAATCAGAAATGTTCGAGTGGACAGATGAGGCGCAGGAATCTTTCGATAATTTTAAGAAGATTTTGTCAACATCCCCAGTACTCGTAACTCCACACGAAAAAGAAAATGCCCATGTATATAGCAGCAACGGTGCAGGTCTTTAGCACGGTCCTAGTTGTTGAACGAGAAGAGGCAGGGAGAGTTCATGGTGTGCAACAACCCGTTTACTACCTCAGCGAAGTACTCACGCCAGCAAAGCAGAGATATCCTCATCACCAGAAGCTAGCATATGCCGTATGGAGAACAGCACGTAAGCTGCGACATTACTTTACGGAGCACCCGATTATTATGGTGAGCGAAGCACCATTGAAGAATATACTTACTAACCCAGAGGCTACGGGTAGAGTATCTCAATGGGCTATCGAGATAGCACCACACGACATAACCTACGTCAATCAGACGGCAATCAAATCTCAGGTTCTCCCAGATTTCTTGGCCGATTAGATTCAATCACAAACTCCGGCAGCACCCGACATGTCTGGGTCATGGACAATGTACTTTGATGGGTCGAAACGGAGTACAGGTGCGGGCGCAGGAGTAATATTGATCTCACCACAGGGGGACAAGATGAGGTATATCCTACGCATGAATTTCTCGCTGCCGACAAATAATGAAGCAGAGTACGAAGCACTGTTGCACGGAATGAGAATGGCCAAGGCATGTGGAGCAACTCGCTTGGAAATTTATGGAGATCAAAATCTTGTGGTGCAGCAGTCGATGAATTTATGTGACGCAATCAGTGATAATATGATTGCCTACCGCCAATTATACCAGAATATGGAAGCCAAATTTGAAGGGTGCGAGCTAAAACACATCGGCAGAGCCAGTAATGAGGAAGCAGATTCTCTGGCAAATATAGGGTCCATGTGCTCCCCTATTCGAGATGGAGTATTTTATGAAGTTATCACTCAGCGATCGATCAAGGAAAAGTGTCTGCACCTCCAAAAGTATCAACTAATGATTCAGGAGCAAAATTGCAGCAAGATGTCGAAGAATCTACATCGCAACTCACAGAGCAGGTCCTTCTTCTTGAGCCTCTTTGGACTAAGCCTTTTTTTAGCATATCTAATAGAACAACGGTTACCGGAGGATCCAGTGGAAGCTAGGCGTATCGTGAGACGGTTTAAATCCTTTACCATAGTAAACGGGGAACTCTACAAGTGCAGTATCTCTGGTATCTTTCAAAGGTGCATTGCCATCAACGATGGAAAGCTCTACTAGGCGAGATACACGAAGGAACTTGTGGTCATCATGCAAGTAGCAGGGCCCTTGTGGCCAAAGCTTTTAGAGCAGGATTTTATTGGCCAACATCAGCGTCTGATGCTCGAGACCTAGTGCAGAAGTGTGATCCTTGTCAATGTTTTGCGCCAAAGACGCATGCTCCTGCAAAAGATCTCATGACCATACCTTTGGCTTGGCCCTTCGCGCAATGGGGACTCGATCAAGTTGGTCCGCTGCCAAGATCATCGCCTGGGGGGCACACATATTTATTGGTCGGAGTCGATAAGTTCACTAAATGGATCGAAGCCGTACCAGTCAGAGATCAAACAACTGAAACAGCTGTCCAGTTTTTTAAGGGAATAACGTGTCGGTTTGGCATGCCTCACAGCATCATTACAGACAATGGAACTAACTTCGACTCCAAAAAGTTTCGGAAATTCTGTGACGATGGTGGTATCAAACTAAAATTCGCTTCAGTTGCACATCCTCAAACCAATGGTCAAGTCGAAAGAATCAATGGCTTAATAGGAGATGGTATCAAAAAACGCCTTACGGGCGCGGCTAGAGCCTGGTCGAAGAATTACCATCTGTACTTTGGAGCTTGCGCACTACACCAAACAGGTCGACTCAGTATACTCCGTTTTTTTCTCGTTTATGGAGCCGAAGCAGTTTTACCAGCCGATGTTCGCTTTGAAACCCCTCGGGTGACTGCATACACATAAACAAACTCCATTAATGCACTACAAGACGTTGTGGACCTCCTTGACGAAGCTCGAGACATTGCCTTAGCAAGAACAACGGTGTACCAACAGGCATTAAGAAATTACTATAGCCGACGGGTGCGTAATCGAAGATTTAGTGTTGGAGATATGGTACTACGATTAAAGCAAGAAAGACCCCTGAAGCTCGAATCTCCGTGGGAAGGACCGTTCATAGTCACTAAAGTGATACAAGGAGGAGCTTACTGTCTCAAGAACCCAGGCTCGGGTGAAGACATTGAAATCCATGGAATGTTGCACACTTGCGATGATTCTATGCATAAGATTCAGCTATCCCTTACTTGTTACGTGACAGCTTCTTTGCCTGTCCTATATTATGAATAAAATTCTTGATTAGGCTTCCACCCTTATTAAAAGCATTATCACTTGAACGGCTGTTCGGGTTCTCTTTTATTGGCTCTTACTCCCATCGGGAGCTTTGGCTAAAATTACGTGCTTCACAGCTACCTCGATAATATTCGAGTGCTGCAAGGAATTATTACAGTATCGATAACTAATTAATACTCCCATCGGGAGCTATAGTTATCAATACGCAACAAACCATCCAAGCCTCAAGATAATACGCGAGTGATGCAGTCGATGGACATGTTATTACTTACAAAAAAGGCTCACACCGGTGCACCGTGTAACGAAGCCAAGCACCTAAATCCCTCGTTTACTCGATGGGTGTCGCTCTTACAGAACTTACATATCGACTCTGCAAATAATGCAATTACAACGGAGTCATCGGGTGAGCAGGCTGACTTGATCACTCAGCCTCCCTCGACAAAAAACTTACTAATCGAATTAAAAAATTCAAAAAGTACATGATGTATAAAAACGCATCAAGATACATACGGGATTACCCCTTACAATGCAAAGTTATTATATATATGTACATAACTTTATGGCAGGTTTTCTTGATCTTCTCGGGCCTTCAAATCCCTCTCAATCCCTGTTTCCATCCGAGAGATAATAACATATGCAGGATTTCTGGCAATAGCGTAATATTGGTCTAATATCCTATTGACATTTGTTATGGCCTTCAAATCTAAGATCGGATGACACGCTAAAACTGAAGCAAGAGAAAGTTCAGCTCCGGCCAGAAGTTCCTTTCGCACCAACAACCGAATTCTTTCTGGAGTCTTGAATCGGTTGAACAAAGTAGATAAAGTCTTGGGTGCTTGGTCTAATGGAAACAAGGTTCTACACACCATCGAGAGATGAGCATTGTACTTATCAAAGTACTAATGCACCTTCTACGCTCGATGTTCAAATTTAGCCATGGCAACGGCTTTCGGTCGATTGGACCACAATTCATGCTTCGGGTGAGCGACATCAGTCATCGCCTCGATCTTTTCATGGATCCTCCTATTCTCTTCTGATTCATCGAAGGCCACGAATGTTGAAGAACAAAAGCCAGTCAGAAGAAGGGTGTTCAAGTAAATACTTCGATAAAAATCCGAAGGTGATCAGATACTTACAACTTAAGCTTTCAGTAGCAACACGGAGGCGATCAAGAGCATGATGTTCGATTGCGGTAGAAATCTCGCTCTTTCTTTTCACCAATGCTGCCATTACGTGAAGGTTGGTTATGTCTTTGTTTAGTCGAGATATTTGGTCACGCAAACGACGAACAAGATCAGATTCATCAGTAGCCGAAGAATTTAAAGAAGGATCAGCACGAGAAGAAGTTGAAGGAATCTGCAGCATGATTCTCGGTTCAGAAAAGCCTGGATAAAAACTCCCATCGGGAGGAGTGCATATATTATATTCAAAAGATTGTTGACACTAACAACAGAGCCAGTACAATACAGGACTAGATTAAAATTGTATCAGGACTTAATTACAGCAACAGAGCCAGAATCCAATCAAGGTTGAGCCGATGATGAACCAGGAGCAGCTTCAGGCGCGACTTTAGTCTTCTCTTCATCGACTAACTTGAGGAGCTGGTTAGCACATATCATTGCCGATTGTTTGAAAGGCTCAAGGTTGACTAGGCAATTGTCATCATCTACGGGCAGTGCCTTGGACAATGATACGTCCCCGACGTATCCATAATTTCTGTCGTTCCATGCTTGTTTTATGACAATACTTACATGTTTTGCTTGCACTTTATGATGTTTTTATGCGTTTTCCGGAACTAACCTATTAACGAGATGCCATAGTGCCAGTTCCTGTTTTCTGCTTTTTGGTTCCGAAAGGCTGTTCGAAATATTCTCGGAATTGGACGAAATCAACGCCAAACCTCCTATTTTTCCCGGAAGGCTCCGAACACCGAAGAAGAGTCGGAGAGGGGCCGAGGACCACCATACAGCGGCGCGGCCGGCCTGGCCCGGCCGGTGGTGTGAGGCCCCGTGCACCCTCTGCGTCGCCTCTTCGCCTATTTAACCCCTTTCGACCTAAAAACACCGTACCACTTGACGAAACTCCGGAAAGACTCCAGGGGCGCCGCCAACATCGCGAAACTCCAATTGGGACAGAAGTCTCTGTCCCGGCACCCGCCGGACGGGGAAGTGCCCCCGGAAGCCATCTCCATCAACGCCATCGCCTCCATCATGCTCCGTGAGTAGTTCCCCCATGGACTACGGGTTCTAGCTGTAGCTAGTTGGTATTCTCTCCCCATGTACTTCAATACAATGATCTCATGAGCTGCCTTACATGATTGAGGTCCATCTGATGTAATCGGTGTTGTGTTTGTTGGGATCCGATGGATGATACATTATGATTAGTCTATCTATAAAGTTTGTGAAGTTATTGTTGCTGCAATCTTGTTATGCTTAATGCTTGTCACTAGGGCCCGAGTGGCATGATCTTAGATTTGAGCTCTATAATTATTGCTTAGATTGTATCTACAAGTTGTATGCACATGTCACTGTCCGGAACCAAAGGCCCCGAAGTGACAGAAATCGGGACAACCGGAGGGGATGGCGGTGATGTGAGGGACACATGTTTTCACGGAGTGTTAATGCTTTGCTCCGGTGCTCTATTAAAAGGAGTACCTTAATATCCAGTAGATTCCCTTGAGGCCTGCCACCGGCTGGTAGGACAATAGATGTTGTGCAAGTTTCTCATTGCGAGCATGTACGACTAAATATGGAAAACATGCCTACATGATTAATGAATTGATGTTCTTTCTTCATGCCTTATCAATCCTATCAATTGCCCAACTGTAATTTGTTCACCCAACACTTGTCACTTGTTATTGGAGAGTTACCACTAGTGTAGATAGCTGGGAACCCCGGTCCATCTTTCATCATCATATACTCGTTCTACATGTCAACTATTTTCTGGTGCCATTGCTCTCATATTCCTATTACTGCTGCTGTGTTACTGTTACTAGCTCTCATATTACTGTTACTTTCATATCACCCCGTTACAAGTGCTTTTCCAGTGCGGCTGAATTGACAACTCATTGTTAAGGCTTATAAGTATTCTTTACCTCCCCTTGTGTCGAATCAATAAATTTGGGTTTTACTCCCTCGAAGACTGTTGCGATCCCCTATACTTGTGGGTCATCAAGACTATTTTCTCGGCGCCGTTGCCGGGGAGCATAGCTCTACTCATAAGTTCACCGGGAGTACACTCTACCTCTCTCTCTGCTTTTATTTTATTTTGTCTTGCTAGTTTATTTCTGTCTAGTTTATTTGTGCTTAGTTTATCTCTGTCTAGTTTTATTTTGCTTAGTTTACTTTTGTCTAGTTTCTTTTTGTCTTGTTTTACTTTTCCTATATACCCGAAATCCATAAAAATTTGAAAAAACTAAAAATTAAAAACTGCTGTTATGGGAGAACCAATAACCTACTTGGAGCTTATAGAATGTTATAATAATTATAGAGAATCAAGAGCTGGTAAAATAATGAGTGCTATGATAGAAAAATTGAATACAATGGCTAGAATCTTGCTTAGACGCCATGATATAAACTGTTGCTCTCAACAGGATACTAAACATCTTAAATTTCAATGTGGCTCTAGTGAGGAATTTTTAATTAAGAACTATAATCGGAATTGCTATATTCATTATGGGTTCGAAGAGGTAGAACAATTTATCTTATTTATGGGAGCCTCCGAGATAGAATCCTTCATGGTTGAGAATTATGAAACTTGTGCTATTTGTAAGGACCTTAAAGATTATGTCTCTACTATCCTTAATTCTTGTATAGAATGCTACAGTAGGAATCCGTATATCCTTGATTATAAAGAGAGACACATTAATGCACAAGAATGCACTCACAATTTGCAGGAACCGGTGGAAGAAGAAATTGATGAACCTGAAAGCTCATTGGATGAAAAAGAGGAGGAAATTGATGAACCTGAAAGCTCATTGGATGAAAAAGAAGAGGAGAGTGATGAACAAAAGGAGGAAGAATGGATTAGCTACCCATGCCAACCTTCTAATGAGAGTAACTCTTTATCTCTTACACTATTTGATTGTCCTCCATGCTTACCGAAAGAGGTTGAATGTTATGTTCCTGTGGATTCTCTTGAAATATTACCTATGAGTAAAACTTGTGAGAATAATTATTCTACTGTTATATATGATAATCCATGCTACTTTGATAAATCTTATGATAATGCTTTGTTTGTGCCTGATGTCGAAATGCATGGTACTAAAGAATTTTGCTTGGCAAATGTTTATGATAAAGCTCTAGATGATGGTCCTATGTTACTTGATAATATTAATTGTACTACTAATGAAAATGGGATTGGAGAGTTCTTGACTTATTCTATGAGTCCCATATCTCTTGAGATTTATCAACTACCTTGTTATATTATTAATAAAAGTGAGTTTGAAAGTTTTAATTCCACTATTCTTGAGATTGATAAAAATTATGTGTTTGGAAATCATGAAAAGTATGCTGCATGTGATAGTTATATTGTTGAGTTTGTTCATGAAGCTACTGAAAATTATTATGAGAGAGGAAAATATGGTTGTAAAATATTTCATGTTACTAATACACCTCTCTATATGCTGAAATTGCTGAAGTTACTCTTGTTTTATCTTGCTACGCTTGTCACTTTGTTCTTCATGTGTTTATTTGTGTACAAGATTCCTTTTCATAGGAAGCATGTTAGGCTTAAATATGTTTTGAATTTGCCTCTTGATGCTCTCTTTTGCTTTAAATACTATTTCTTGCGAGTGCATCATTAAAACTGCTGAGCCCATCTTAATGGCTATAAAGAAAAGAACTTCTTGGGAGATAACCCATGTGTTATTTTGCTACAGTACTTTGTTTTATATTTGTGTCTTGGAAGTTGTTTACTACTGTAGCAACCTCTCCTTATCTTAGTTTTGTGTTTTGTTGTACCAAGTGAAGCCTCTAATCGAAGGTTGATGCTAGATTTGGATTTCTGCGCAGAAACAGATTTCTATCTGTCACGAATCTGGGCTGTTTTCTCTGTAGAAAAATCAGAAAAATATGCAAATTTACGTGCGTGTTCCTCAGATATGTACGCAACTTTCATTAGTTTTGAGTTTTCTGATTTGAGCAACGGAAGTATTTTATTAAAATTCGTCTTTACTGGCTGTTCTGTTTTGGCAGATTCTGTCTCTGTTTTTTGCATTGTCTCTTGTGGACTTTAAGCGAGCTTTTCTAGACATAGAGAGCTGTAGCTAATGTTTTATTGAGTTCTTGCAATGTGCCACTACAGGACCAAGGTGGATTCAAATTTTTTTGAGTACTAACCCCTCTAATGAAGTTTATGAGAAGTTTGGTGTGAAGGAAGTTTTCAAGGGTCAAGAGAGGAGGATGATATATGATCAAGAAGAGTAGAAAGTCTAAGCTTGGGGATGCCCCCGTGGTTCATCCCTACATATTTCAAGGAGACTCAAGCGTTTAAGCTTGGGGATGCCCAAGGCATCCCCTTCTTCATCAACTTATCAGGTTTCTTCTATTGAAACTATATTTTTATTCGGTCACATCATATGTGCTTTACTTGGAGCGTCTGTGTGTTTATTTTTCGTTTTGTTTATGTTCGGATCCTAGCAATCCATGCTTGGGAGAGACACGCTCCGCTTTTTCATATGAACACTTGTTCTTCGTTTTACTTTTAATGTTCAATGAATAAAAGTTGGAAGCTACAATATTTATCTTTATTTGGTGGGAAAAGAAAATGCCTCATATGTCTTGGATAATTTGATACTTGGCAATTGTTTTGAGCTCTCAAGTAGATCATAAGTTTTTGCATGTAGTTTAAACCTATTAGTGGAGAACTACCGTAAAGCTTGTTAAAATTGGTTTGCATAATTGATCTCTCTTAAGGTCTAGATATTTTCTGGTAAAAGTGTTTGAGCAACAAGGAAGACAGTATAGAGTATTATAATGCTTGCAATATGTTCTTATGTAAGTATTGCTGTACCGGTTCATACTTGAGTTTGCTTCAAATAACCTTGCTAGCCTAAGCCTTGTATCGAGAGGGAATACTTCTCATGCATCCAAAATCCTTGAGCCAACCACTATGCCATTTGTGTCCACCATACCTACCTACTATGTGGTATTTCCTGCCATTCCAAAGTAAATTGCTTGAGTGCTACCTTTAAATAATTCAAAATGCTTCTCAATTTGTGTTAATGTTTCATAGCTCATGAGGAAGTATGTGGTGTTTAGCTTTCAACCTTGTCATTTACTTTTGACAGACTTTCACAATGGACTAGTGGCACATCCGCTTATCCAATAATTTTGCAAAAAGAGCTGGCAATGGGGTTCCCAGCCCCAATTAATTAACTTTCATTAATAATTCTCTTCACATGTTTTGCTCTGATTCATGTAAGCAACTTAATTTTGCAAATAGACACTCCTCCATGGTATGTGAATGTTGGATGGCACCCGAGGATTCGGTTAGCCATGGCTTGTGTAAGCAAAAGGTTGGGAGGAGTGTCATCCATAAATAAAGAAAACTAAACTAAAGTACATGTGTAAACAAAAGAGAAGAGGGATGATCTACCTTGCTGGTAGAGATAACGTCCTTCATGGGAGCCGCTCTTGAAAGTCTGGTTGATGAGGTAGTTAGTGTACCCACTACCATTCGTTGACAACAACAAACACCTCTCAAAAGTTTACTTTTATGCTCTCTATATGTTTTCAAAACCAAAGCTCTAGCACAAATATAGCAATCGATGCTTCCCTCGTAGAAGGGCCATTCTTTTACTTTTATGTTGAGTCAGTTACCTAATTCCTTCCACCTTAGAAGCAAACACTTGTGTCAACTGTGCATTGATTCTTACATACTTGCATATTTGCATTCATCATATTACTCTATGTTGACAATATCCATGAGATATACATGTTGAAAGTTGAAAGCAACCGCTGAAACTTATATCCTCCTTTGTGTTGCTTCAATGCCTTTACTATGAACTTATTGCTTTATGAGTTAACTCTTGTGCAAGACTTTTGATGCTTGTCTTGAAAGTACTCTCCATGAAAAGTTTTGCTATATGTTATCTACTTGTTAGGAACTATAGATCATTGCCTTGAGTTACTTCATTCATTTCATATGCTTTGTAATAGTATGATCAAGGTTATGTAAGTAGCATGTCACTTCAGAAATTATCTTTGTTATCGTTTTACCTGCTCGGGAACCAGAACTAAGCTTGGGGATGCTGATACGTCCCCGACGTATCCATAATTTCTGTCGTTCCATGCTTGTTTTATGACAATACTTACATGTTTTGCTTGCACTTTATGATGTTTTTATGCGTTTTCCGGAACTAACCTATTAACGAGATGCCATAGTGCCAGTTCATTTCGTTGTTTTTGGTTCCGGAAAGGTTGTTCGGGCAATATTCTCGGAATTGGACGAAATCAACGCCAAACCTCCTATTTTTCCCGGAAGGAACACCGAAGAAGAGTCGGAGAGGGGCCGAGGGCCACCACACCATAGGCGGCGGCCTGGGGCCCGCGCCGCCGTGGTGTGGAGCCCCAGGCACCCTCCGCGTCGCCTCTTCGCCTATTTAACCCCTTTCGACCTAAAAACACCGTACCACTTGACGAAACTCCGTAAAGACTCCAGGGGCGCCAACATCGCGAAACTCCAATTCGGGACAAAGTCTCTGTCCGGCACCCGCCGGGACGGGGAAGTGCCCCGGAAGCCTCCATCAACGCCATCGCCTCCATCATGCTCCGTGAGTAGTTCCCCCATGGACTACGGGTTCTAGCTGTAGCTAGTTGGTATTCTCTCCCCATGTACTTCAATACAATGATCTCATGAGCTGTCTTACATGATTGAGATCCATCTGATGTAATCGGTGTTGTGTTTGTTGGGATCCGATGGATGATACATTATGATTAGTCTATCTATAAAGTTTGTGAAGTTATTGTTGCTGCAATCTTGTTATGCTTAATGCTTGTCACTAGGGCCCGAGTGGCATGATCTTAGATTTGAGCTCTATAATTATTGCTTAGATTGTATCTACAAGTTGTATGCACATGTCACTGTCCGGAACCAAAGGCCCCAAAGTGACAGAAATTGGGACAACCGGAGGGGATGGCGGTGATGTGAGGGACACATGTTTTCACGGAGTGTTAATGCTTTGCTCCGGTGCTCTATTAAAAGGAGTACCTTAATATCCAGTAGATTCCCTTGAGGCCCGGCTGCCACCGGCTGGTAGGACAATAGATGTTGTGCAAGTTTCTCATTGCGAGCATGTACGACTAAATATGGAAAACATGCCTACATGATTAATGAATTGATGTTCTTTCTTAATGCCTTATCAATCCTATCAATTGCCCAACTGTAATTTGTTCACCCAACACTTGTCACTTGTTATTGGAGAGTTACCACTAGTGTAGATAGCTGGAACCCCGGTCCATCTTTCATCATCATATACTCGTTCTACATGTCAACTATTTTCGGTGCCATTGCTCTCATATGCTATTACTGCTGCTGTGTTACTATTGCTCTCCATTATGTTGCTTTCATATCACCCCTCAAGTGCTTTTCCAGTGCAGCTGAATTGACAACTCAGTTGTTAAGGCTTATAAGTATTCTTTACCTCCCCTTGTGTCGAATCAATAAATTTGGGTTTTACTTCCCTCGAAGACTGTTGCGATCCCCTATACTTGTGGGTCATCGAGACAACTTTACCAAATCGGAGTCTAGCCCATGACCCATCAGCAGTTGGAAAGTAAGAACCACCGCAAATAGACGGGAGCGTCGCTTAAGTACCTCTATAGCCTCGGAAGAGTCGATGAAGAAAGTGTCTGCCATCTCGCCAAGAGTCTTGTTTTGCTTCATTTTCGGGAATATCATCGAGAATAACTTCGACAATGCTCCCTTGGTTTTTTGCAAAAGACCAAGGACTTGGATATTGGAGTCAGTGGCAAGAGAAAGGGCGTCAGACATTGAATCCTCCCGAAGCTTGCGGGCTCGATTGATGGGAACATCGGCAGCATCTGGAAAAGCATGAATAAGCAATCTAGAGGATAGTATTAGAAAAACACCATGCATTAAGCAAAAAGGAACTTACTCAGCAAGTTCGTGATAGATTCGCGGAGGGCCCCTTCTTTTTCATCGGCTGCAATGGCAGCTTCGCGTCTAGCATCTTGCTCGTCCTTCATCTTCTTATTTAGCTTATTTAGCTCATCTTTCAGCAGGATGTTTTCATTCTGAGCATCGGCTGTGAGCTTGTTAGCTTCCAGCACTTGGTCAGCCAAAACTTTGATGGCCTTTCAAAGCTGAAAATTCTCTGACTCCAGGCGAGTAAATTGATCAGGAAAATCTGCCACATGCAGCGTCAACTGTGGCATAAATTGGCTGCAAGAAAGAAGATAAAGAGTCTTAGAGGAATTTGGAAATTAACCATAAAAGAATATCGAGCTAAGTGGTTTACTTACATGATCACGTGCAGCTGGAGGAATGGGGGCGCCAGTAGAAGGGATAACCTTCGACACAGGAATCTTCACCACAGTCATCCTTGAGGGCGGCGTTGGAGCGGCAGGCGAAGGATTCGACTCCTCGGTTGACTCGGTTTTTCAAGAAAATAACTTAGTCCTCTTTGCGAGAGGGACTTCATCATCATCATCAGAGCTGCTTGAAAACAAGGACATGCGTTACATGAATTGAAAGAAGATGGTTACAAAGGGAAAAATAGATACTCACAGGTCTAAGTCATCTTCGACAGCAAAAAAGCCTGTCGAACTCTTTGCAGCTGGAGGAGGCGATGCAGTTTCATCCGCATCATCATCTTTTCCGCTAGGACTCGATTCAGTCGTCGTCATCAAGTCTTCGTTGATCCTTCTGCGCCGTCTATCCCTATTGTGAGCATCGTCTTCGGGGTCTTCGTTTTCTTGGACGTCGCTATCCTCGAGAGCGTGCTATGCATCCTCGGTTTCGTCTGAATCGTCATCATCATCCTCTAGTTCTACCCCACTTTCGGGTGTAGGAGGGTAACACTGAGCGACGGTAGAAGCATGTCGACAGATAAAGAAGTTAATAAAAGGTCGGATGAAAAAATGGGAAAAACAATTGGAACAAGTGCGATGAAGATTACCTTGGCTGGAAGATGCTTGAAATCATATGGAAGGAGGGCCGAAGTTAGGACAATATTGTCCTTCTGGCTGAAGCGAGTAAGGCGCCGCACCTCGTCACGGAGTTCCTCAGCCGACAGGTCGACTGAGCTAACTCTTGACTTATCATCTTTACCAACATACATCCACAACTGGTGAGGCCGAGACATCAGTGGTTGCACCCGACGTTTTAGAAACACCGAGACTACCTCAGTGCCGCACATTGTTAGACCTCCTGTGTTCTTCAGATCTACGACCTGTTCGAATAGTTGATTGGCTATAGCGCTTTCTTCGGCAGTCAGGATGTTTCGCCAGGACTTCTTCGGCGTAGCCACCAAGACGTCTTCGAATAAAGGAAGGTTGGAGCGTTGTCCAGATACTGGAACATCTCGCAGGTAGAACCATTTCTGTCGCCAGCCCTGGACTGACTCCTTCATCGGGTAATCGAGGTAATCAACCTCCTTTCTAACGGCAAAGACGACGCCGCCAACAACGGGGGTCCGTCATTTCCATTGTGGCGTTTGACATAGAAGATTTTCCTCCACAAACCCCAATGGGGGTCAATGCCGAGGAAAGCCTCGCATAAAGTGATGAAGATGGAAAGATGAAGAATGGAATTTGGGGTCAGCTGCCAAAGTTGAATCCCATAGAAAAAGAGAAGGGAGCAAAGAAATTCGTGGGCAGGAAGAGAAAGCCCGCGAAATAAGAAGGCGACAAACATAACAGTGAAGCCTTTGGCAGGCTTTGGGCGAGAAGATGAACCTGGGAGACGAATGTCGTCATTGGCTGACGAGATGAAGCCAAGAGTGCGCAGTTTGTTCACGTCGCGATTGGAAATGGTGGAGGCGCACCAATCGCGGCTGACTTTTCCCACGCCGGGCGAAGAACCTGGCTCGGCGGTTCCCTTCTTCTTGCCCATAGCTTTTGAAGTTCTTGGGAGCAGGAACTGAGGTGAGAGAGAAGATTGAAGAAGAAGACGAGCAGTATGGAGGTGTGAAAAGTGAAAACGGTGAAAAGGTCCTTTATTTATAGCAAGGGCAGTTGGGAAATCGTGGTCATAACTCCAAGCTATCGTGGGAGGTGGACGAAGATCTAGTCGTACACGTATCCCTGTAAGGAAAACAGAACTGGCGGCCCATTACT
The DNA here is from genome assembly GCA_030979885.1 of Lolium multiflorum. NCBI lineage: Eukaryota > Viridiplantae > Streptophyta > Magnoliopsida > Poales > Poaceae > Lolium > Lolium multiflorum. The sequence continues at coordinate 83,200 of JAUUTY010000417.1, forward strand.
ACCACTACGCGCGGAAATCGAGAAGGCGCCTCGATCAATGCACAAGCACTAGTCATTTCCTAAAACTGACCGCACAGAAGTGGGTGGGCCCGTCAGGTCACGTCCTGTCAATCAAACCGCAGCAGTGGCGACATCATCAATGATGTTATGAAAGGTGTCGACTCCGTATGAAGCATCCGAAGAAAAATTAAAACCATCGGGTGAATCGACTTGAGTCTACACACGTATGCAAGCATCCATGTCTATACTCGGGGGCTACTCCCATCGGGAGCGCTGGACGCGCACCCGATATAATTCAGACTCGAAGACTTTTTGCAAGGAAGATCGCATCACGAGTATCTGAAGAAAGATTGAAATATTCAAATCGTTCGACCTAAGTCTGCACTCGGTTGCAAGCACCCGCGCCCAGACTCGGGGGCTACTCCCATCGGGAGTGTTGATTGCACACTCGACAAAACTTTTTTGCACTCCAGGATCATGCCCGGGGACTTGATTCTGCGTAGGGTAGCGTTGTTTTGCCATCGGCAGTTAACCAGCAAAGCTGGGCACGCTACTCGATATCCTTTACGTACGAACCTTATTTGGAAAAATTAAAGACCCGATATAAACGTATCGGGTAACCTTTGAAGACCTGCAGGAAGCTTTGACAGAAGAAAATATTCGAGTAGTACAACTTGAGTCTACGCACGGGTGCAATCATTCGTACCTAGACTCGGGGGCTACTCCCATCGGAAGCGCTGGACGCGCACCCGATAGAAGAAGATGTTACTGTTACAAGAAGATCAAGATTTGTCGGGTGAGACGAACATTCGACAGAAGCATGCTTTAGTCCCTGCCCGAAGTATCTTTGGCCACACACTCGGGGGCTACTGACGTGGGCATTACCCTTCGGGTAACTGTTATTGTACTACCCCTTGCGGCCCAACCAGAGGCCCATGAAGACACTCGATAGCCAGGTGGGCCACTACGTCGGTTCTGAAGAGGAATTCTTGAAGAACAAGACAAGGAGACGAAAAATACAAAGAAATTTTAGAACTAGGACTCTTTGTAACCTATTCGTACCCGGACAGATCTCTCGAGACCTGTCTCCCAATATAAGAGCCAGGAGAAATGCTGCCGAGGACACACGCGATTTTAGCAATCATAGCCACCATAAGTCTAGAGCTAGGTTCCTGCAGAACTTAGTCTCTCGACGAGATCATAGCCGAAACCTTCGGCACCCCATTGTAACCCGATATTTTCATAATCAAGATCAGACATGCAGGACATAAGGGTTTTACCTCATCGAGGGCCCCGAACCTGGGTAAATCGCTTTCCCCGCTTGTTTGATAACCGATGTCTCATGTCAGCCTACATGATTCCATCTACCCTAAGCCCCAAACGGAGGGCATTGCCAAGGAGTACCCTCGACACACGCCCTTGCAGGAGTTCCTTGCTGAATTCCACCGGGTCAAATAATCCCGGTCTGTTTCATTCTCGCGCTGCTGGCACATAGCGAGCTGTTGCGTCCTGTTTAGTCTCTGGTATGTACTGCTGAAGTTGCTTACGAATGCCTCTTCGAAATAAAGCCATCCATTTATGCTTCCCTTTGGCACAAAATTTAGCCAAATGCGTGCCGGTCCTACCAGCACTGACGGTATGTATCTTACCGCCCATCGCCGGTTTTCTCTGCCAGTTGCGGTTCCTCCTCCTTCAGCGACATACACCGCTGTAACATAGTCCGCGAGCCAATCCTCTGGCTTGGTACTTCCATCATATGCCTTTGTGTCCCGAGGAAACTGAATGTTACGCACCGGCGGTTCCTCCCTCACGATCTGCGGGCCAAAGCATTGCGGACCTGGTGGACCCTCAGACTCAATCATTTCGGACAAATATACTCTGTCCAGTCTATGCCGCGCGTCCCGGTCTGGCAAGTATCTTTCTCTGACACGCTCTCCCAAAGGATTCTGGTTGTATCCGGCTCTTTCCAATCCGGAATCAGCTTCATCATACCGGTTTGGCCCTGCGGCATTTCCTCTCTGATACCTTGGTGGTGGCACTTCATCATCGACGTACGCCACTCGGGCCGCCCGATAATTTTGCCCGGTTTCGCCCTTTCCGGCATAAGCGTTTCCGGCATAGCCATGGCCTGCCCCTTGGCTTTTTCTGCCGGCATTATATTGCCCGGCTTTTTGTTTTCCGGCCAAAACCGGATCAGATGCAGTCATTTGTTGTACGTTCACATCTTTTTCTTTCCTTCTGTAGGGATGGGGGGACGAGGCCTTCCCATGCGACTTGCTTCCAGCATTCTTTGCCGAACGAACTGTTTGGGATGTTGTTGCCTCTTTGTTGTTCCGGGCCATCTCAACATTTTGTGCCTCAATCATATCAAGTAACTCTCTTACCCGGGCTTGCTGTTTTACCAGAGCATCGCCTGATAGTGACTCACATGCTTCTACTGCAGCTCTAGCAGCTTTCAGAGTTTTATCCGGACTCCTATACTTAGGTTTATGTACTGGTCCCAAAGATGCCGACGCACTTTTACCGGAAAGAACTTCCCAGTGCAGATCCTGATCTAAGTTACGAGCTCTAAGCCGGTTTCCAGCTACTCTAGCAGGGTTTGCGCTAACTGAAGCAAAGCCATGCGCTGCATTATACTTATGGAGGGTTAGGTTGAGATCCTGCTGGGCTCAAATGACATCTGTTGCGTCGGTGAGCAGCGTCTGCCGGTGCGCTTTTAGCTCCACTTGAGTGGCTGTGACATCGGCGTTGTGCGCGATGGGCGTTGCCTACATGCTCATGGTGGCTTGGAGCGGGGTAGCCGTCGGTGGTGCGTTGGAGGTGCCGGCGATGATCTCGTCGCGCTCGGTCGGAGGCTTTGCCGTGCGCCCGGACTTGCTGGGTCCGGTGCCTTCTTCTGTTTCTCCTTTGCCAGCGCCTCCTGCGCCAGTCATCATCACCTCGACACTATCGGCGGTGTGGTCGGTGCGCGTCCCGCGAGCTACTGCAGATCTCGGTGGATCCGGCGCCACCAGCACCAGCGATGGGTACCGGGGCTTCGGCACGGTGCCGAGGTAGACATGGTGCGAGCCGAACTCGATGATGCGACCGTTCTTGGGGAAGCGGCCGCCGTTGGCGAAGCAGCCAGCGTTGTCGTTGACGAAATCCAGCGGCCGAGGCGCTGGACGAGGCCAGGCACCACACGCTCGCCGGAGACGGTGAGGAGACCCGCCTGGATATGAACTCCAGCAAGCGCAGCTGCTGGCCCCACGATGGGCGTGATACGTCTCCAACGTATCGATAATTTCTTATGTTCCATGCTACTTTATTGATGATACCTACATGTTTTATACATTATATGTCATTATTATGCGTTTTCCGGAACTAACCTATTAACAAGATGCCGAAGTGCCAGTTCCTGTTTTCTGCTTTTTTGGTTTCAGAAATCCTAGTAACGAAATATTCTCGGAATTGGACGAAATCAACGCCCAGGTTCCTATTTTGCCCGGAAGCATCCAGAACACCCACGCCACCCTATGGTGTGGTCGCCCCTTTGACCCTCCTGCGCCGCCTCTTCGCCTATGTAAAGCCCCTGCATCGAAAACCCTTACAGAGGAAGCCACGATACGAGAAAAGTTCGAGCCGCCATCGCGAAGCCAAGATCGGGGACAGAGTCTGTTCGGCACCGCCGGAGCGGGGAAGTGCCCCCGAAGGCTTCTCCATCGACACCCTTGCCATCTCCACCGCCATCTTCATCACCGCTGCTCCATGAGGAGGGAGTAGTCCTCCATCGAGGCTCGGGGCTGTACCGGTAGCTATGTGGTTAATCTCTCCTATGTACCTCAATACAATGATCTCATGAGCTGCTTCACATGATTGAGATTCATATGAGTTTTGTATCACTACTATCTATGTGCTACTCTAGCAAAGTTATTAAAGTAGTTCTATTCCTCCTGCACGTGTGTAAAGGTGACAGTGTGTGCACCGTGTTAGTACTTGGTTTATGCTATGATCATGATCTCTTGTAGATTGCGAAGTTAACTATTGCTATGATAATATTGATGTGATCTATTCCTCCTACATATGCATGAAGGTGACAGTGTGCATGCTATGCTAGTACTTGGTTTAGTCTTTTGATCTATCTTACACTAAAGGTTACTAAAATATGAGCATTATTGTGGAGCTTGTTAACTCCGGCATTGAGGGTTCGTGTAATCCTACGCAATGTGTTCATCATCCAACAAGAGTGTAGAGTATGCATTTATCTATTCGGTATGTGATCAAAGTTGAGAGTGTCCACTAGTGAAAGTCTATTCCCTAGGCCTTGTTCCTAAATACTGCTATCGCTGCTTGTTTACTGTTTTCTGCGTTACTACTGCTTGTTTACTTCTGCAATATTACTACATCTTGCACGCCGGCGAGCTATTTTCGCGCGTACTCTGCTCATATTCATTCATACCACTTGTATTTCACTATCTCTTCGCCGAACTAGTGCACCTATTAGGTGTGTTGGGGACACAAGAGACTTCTTGCTTTGTGGTTGCAGGGTTGCATGAGAGGGATATCTTTGACCTCTTCCCCCCTGAGTTCGATAAACCTTGGGTAATCCACTTAAGGGAAACTTGCTGCTGTTCTACAAACCTCTGCTCTTGGAGGCCCAACACTCTACAAGAATAGAAGCACCCGTAGACATCAAGCACTTTTCGGCGCCGTTGGGGAGGAAGAAACGGCACTCACACATTGGCAAGCCCGGCAACTAAGCACTTTTCCTCCCTCGTCAACTACGCGCCAAGCACTTTTCCGCCGTTGCCGGGGAGGAAAGGTAAAAGGCACTCATACTTCGGTTCCAGGTAACAGTTGCCATTGTGTGTGTGTGCTCGAAGCTATTTCCTTTAGACTTGCAATTGCGACATTTGGTTTCTTGTTTACACTAGTTAGGCATAATGGACAACAATGACCTTTTTATTCTATTTCCTGATTTAAGACATGGATGGTTTGATGCGAAAATTAAAAAACCCATGGAACATATTAATATGAATGCTTTGAACACTATTGTTGTTAATGCTATGGAAAATTCTAAGCTTGGGGAAGCTGGCTTTGATGAGCATGATATTTTTAGTACCCCAAGCATTGAGGAGAAAATTTACTTTGATGATACTTTGCCTCCCATTTATGATGATTATAATTATAGTAGTCTTTTGTTACCACCTGTTATGGAGGATAAATTTGATTATGCTTACAATATACCTCCTATATTTGATAGCTACTTTGTTGAATTTGCTCCCACTACAATTAATAAGAATGACTATGCTTATGTTGGGAGTAGTAATTATTTTATGCATGAGACTCATGATAAGAATGCTTTATGTGATAGTTATATTGTTGAGTTTGCTCATGATGCTACTGAAAGTTATTATGAGAGAGGAAAATATGGTTGTAGAAATTTTCATGTTACTAAAACACCTCTCTATGTGCTGAAATTTTTGAAGCTACACTTGTTTTATCTTCCTATGCTTGTTACTTTGCTCTTCATGAACTTGTTTATTTACAAGATTCCTATGCATAGGAAGCATGTTAGACTTAAATGTGTTTTGAATTTGCCTCTTGATGCTCTATTTTGCTTCAAATACTATTTCTTGCGAGTGCATCATTAAAACTGTTGAGCCCATCTTAATGGCTATAAAGAAAGAACTTCTTGGAGATAACCCATGTGTTTTTTTCTACAGTACTTTGTTTTATATTTGTGTCTTGGAAGTTGTTTACTACTGTAGCAACCTCTCCTTATCATGTTTTTGTGCCAAGTAAAGTTTCTATGTTAAAGTTGATGTTATATTTGGGATCGCTGCGCAGAAACAGCATTGCTGTCTGTCACGAATCTGGCACAAGTCTCTGTAGAAAATTCGAAAAAATCTGCCAATTTACGAGCGTGATCCTCAGATATGTACGCAACTTTCATTAGTTTTGAGTTTTTCCATTTGAGCAAGTCTGGTGCCATCTTAAAATTCGTCTTTATGGACTGTTCTGTTTTTGACAGATTCTGCCTTTTATTTCGCATTGCCTCTTTTGCTATGTTGGATGAATTTCTTTGATCCATTAATGTCCAGTAGCTTTATGCAATGTCCAGAAGTGTAAAGAATGATTGTGCCACCTCTGAACATGTGAATTATTAATTGTGCACTAACCCTCTAATGAGTTTGCTTGAAGTTTGGTGTGAAGGAAGTTTTCAAGGGTCAAGAGAGGAGTATGATATACTATGATCAAGAGGAGTGAAAGCTCTAAGCTTGGGGATGCCCCGTGGTTCACCCCTGCATATTTTAAGAAGACTCAAGCGTCTAAGCTTGGGGATGCCCAAGGCATCCCCTTCTTCATCAACAACATCATCAGGTTCCTCCCCTGAAACTATATTTTTATTCAGTCACATCTTGTGTTCTTTACTTGGAGCGTCGGTTTGTTTTTGTTTTTGTTTTTGTTTGAATAAATGATTGTTTGGGAGAGAGACACGCTTCGCTGGTTCGTATGAACACATGTGTTCTTAGCTCATAATTTTCATGGCGAAGGTTGAAACTGCTTCGTTAATTGTTATATGGTTGGAAACGGAAAATGTTACATGTAGTAATTGGTGTAATGTCTTGAATAATGTGATACTTGGCAATTGTTGTGCTCATATAGATCTTGTTTAAACTCTTGCATCATGTACCTTGTACCCATTAATGAATAATTACATAGAGCTTGCTAAAATTTGGTTTGCATGATTGGTCTCTCTAAGTCTAGATATTTTCTGGTTGAGGTATTTGAACAACAAGGAGACGATGTAAAGTCTTATAATGCTTACAATATGTTTATATGTGAGTCTTGCTGCACCATTTTATACTTGAGTTTGCTTCAAATAACCTTGCTAGCCTAAACCTTGTATCGAGAGGGAATACTTCTCATGCATCCAAAATCCTTGAGCCAACTACTATGCCATTTGTGTCCACCATACCTACCTACTACATGGTATTTCTCCGCCATTCCAAAGTAAATTGCTTGAGTGCTACCTTTAAACAATTCAAAATTTATCATCTCTTATTTGTGTCAATGTTTTATAGCTCATGAGGAAGTATGTGGTGTTTTATCTTTCGATCTTGTCATTTACTTCGACAGACTTTCACAATGGACTAGTGGCTTCATCCGCTTATCCAATAACTTTGCATAAAGAGCTGGCAAAGGGGTTCCCAGCCCCAATTAATTAACTTCACTAATAATTCTCTTCACATGTTTTGCTCTGATTCATCAGTAAGCAACTTAATTTTGCAAATAGACACTCCTCCATGGTATGTGAAAGGTTGGACGGCACCAAGGATTCGGTTAGCCATGGCTTGAGAAAGCAAAGGTGGGGAGGAGTGTCATCATAATAAAATTAAAATAAAAAGGCACTCCTTCATGGTATGAGATTGTTGGCAGGCACCGATGGAATCGGTTAGCCATGGTTTGTGAAAGAAAGGTTGGAAGGAGTGCCACCCCACTAAAATACATGTGTAAACAAAAGAGAAGAGGGATGATCTACCACGGTGGTAGAAATAACGTCCTTCATGGGAGCCGCTCTTGAAAGTCTGGTTGATAAGGTAGTTAGAGTACCCATTACCATTCGTTGACAACAACAAACACCTCTCAAAACTTTACTTTTATGCTCTCTTGATGTTTTTAAAACCGAAGCTCTAGCACAAATATAGCAATCGATGCTTTTCCTCTTGAAGGACCATTCTTTTACTTTTATTGTTGAGTCAGTTTACCTATCTCCCTCCACCTTAAGAAGCAAACACTTGTGTGAACTGTGCATTGATTCCTACATACTTGCATGCACTTGTTATATTACTTTATGTTGACAATATCCATGAGATATACATGTTATAAGTTGAAAGCAACCGCTGAAACTTAATCTTCCTTTGTGTTGCTTCAATACCTTTACTTTGATTTATTGCTTTATGAGTTAACTCTTATGCAAGACTTATTGATGCTTGTCTTGAAGTACTATTCATGAAAAGTCTTTGTCATATGATTCAGTTGTTTACTCATGTCATTACCATTGTTTTGATCGCTGCATTCATTACATATGTTTACAAATAGTATGATCAAGGTTATGATGGCATGTCACTTCAGAAATTATCTTTGTTATCGTTTTACCTGCTCGAGGAACTAAGCTTGGGGATGCTGATACGTCTCCAACGTATCGATAATTTCTTATGTTCCATGCTACTTTATTGATGATACCTACATGTTTTATACACATTATATGTCATTATTATTATTTTTTGAACTAACCTATTAACAAGATGCCGAAGTGCCAGTTCTGTTCTGCTGTTTTTGGTTTCAGAAATCCTAGTAACGAAATATTCTCGGAATTGGACGAAATCAACGCCCAGGTTCCTATTTTGCCCGGAAGCATCCAGAACACCCGCGCCACCCTATGGTGTGGTCGCCCCTTTGACCCTCCTGCGCCGCCTCTTCGCCTATATAAAGCCCCTGGAAACCCTTAGAGGAAGCCACGATACGAGAAAAGTTCCGAGCCGCCGCCATCGCGAAGCCAAGATCCGGGGACAGAGTCTCTGTTCCCACCCTGCCGGAGCGGGAAGTGCCCGGAAGGCTTCTCCATCGACACCGCTGCCATCTCCACCGCCATCTTCATGCCGCTGCTCCCATGAGGAGGGAGTAGTCCTCCATCGAGGCTCGGGGCTGTACCGGTAGCTATGTGGTTAATCTCTCTCCTATGTACCTCAATACAATGATCTCATGAGCTGCTTTACATGATTGAGATTCATATGAGTTTTGTATCACTACTATCTATGTGCTACTCTAGCAAAGTTATTAAAGTAGTTCTATTCCTCCGCACGTGTGTAAAGGTGACAGTGTGTGCACCGTGTTAGTACTTGGTTTATGCTATGATCATGATCTCTTGTAGATTGCGAAGTTAACTATTGCTATGATAATATTGATGTGATCTATTCCTCCTACATATGCATGAAGGTGACAGTGTGCATGCTATGCTAGTACTTGGTTTAGTCTTTTGATCTATCTTACACTAAAGGTTACTAAAATATGAGCATTATTGTGGAGCTTGTTAACTCCGGCATTGAGGGTTCGTGTAATCCTACGCAATGTGTTCATCATCCAACAAGAGTGTAGAGTATGCATTTATCTATTCTGTTATGTGATCAAAGTTGAGAGTGTCCACTAGTGAAAGTCTATTCCTAGGCCTTGTTCCTAAATACGCTATCGCTGCTTGTTACTGTTTCTTGTTACTACTGTTTGTTTACTTCCTGCAATATTACTACCATCAAGCACGCCAGCAAGCTATTTTCTGCGCCGTACTACTGCTCATATTCATTCATACCACTTGTATTTCACTATCTCTTCGCCGAACTAGTGCACCTATTAGGTGTGTTGGGGACACAAGAGACTTCTTGCTTTGTGGTTGCAGGGTTGCATGAGAGGGATATCTTTGACCTCTTCCTCCCCGAGTTCGATAAACCTTGGGTAATCCACTTAAGGGAAACTTGCTGCTGTTCTACAAACCTCTACTCTTGGAGGCCCAACACTGTCTACAAGAATAGAAGCACCCGTAGACATCAGGGCGCCAACTGTCATCGTGGCGGAACGACTGATGCCATAGGATGGCTTAAGTTGGGGTCGGATGTACGCTTGAGGATCCGGGTGAGGGGAAGGTAAAGAGGAAAAGAGAGATTGAACTCAAGATTGTATTGATTCTCAAGAACTTGACCAAGGGCCAGAGGTTGAAGACGTACGAACTACAAGGTGGAAACCTCTACTGAACCATAGATCGATTATCCGATGAACCGTCCCGGGGTGCCCCTCCTCTCCTTATATAGGGGAGAGGTGGCTTACAAGGGAAGAAACCCTAATGGCATCTTTGATGAGCTAAGCTACTTTATAAAGCTTCTTTGGCTCCAGTGATGACGCTTCTGTCTTTAATCAGAGGCTGATGACCTCGTCCGGTTTCATTTACGTCATCTTCAGCTTTGGCGTCAGGGTTTCGATTAAAGCTGAAGTGCTTTGCTCATCTTTCCTTTAGTGCTTGAGGGAATCTTTGACCGGGGTGCCGATGTGCTACAGTTGAGCCTATGCCAGATCTCCGGTATCTTCACTTGTGAGCTTCGGCTTCTTTGCCTTTGTAATTTAATCTCTTCCATTACCCGCACTCCGGCATACCCCTCCTGGTATACCGGACTGTACTAACTTAGCACACTTAAGCCTAACTCTCAGGATCCAGATTAATCTTTAATCCGCTATACAGATGATATTTTATGGCATATTTGCCATAGTCTTGGCCTACCGAGGGCCATCCCCCCGACAAAGTCTACCACAAGTGAAAGAGCTATTCTTCGTGGGATAGGCTCGGAGAAGAAGGTGAGCCTTCGTGGCGTTGGGAAATCCTTCGTGGGATCCCCACCTCTTCAAACGTGACGTACCTTCTTGCAAACAAAGTGAACACGGGAATACATCTTCGTCTCCACGTGCTTTCGGTTGTTTCTAACAAAACTATTTACTTGTGTTATATATCCTGTGCGAGCCTTCATGCTTGAGATACTTGTATTATCATCTACTCATATCTATATTCCGCAAAGCCTAACATTGCAAAGAAAGAATTAAAATTTGTAGAAACTTATTCACACCCCCTCTAGGTTTACCATCTCTGAACTTTCAATTGGTATCAGACCCTGGACTCTTTTTAAGGGCCTTACAGCCTTAAGAGTGAGATGGATAAACTATCCGAGGGTTTGGATGAAGATTATAACCTTTCGGTTAGGGAGATGAAATCCAGATTCTTAGCATATGAAGCTGAGAAAAATAAAAAGGATGATGATCTCTAGAACCAAATGGTAGACATGAGTGCCATGCTTAAAAGCGTAAGTGGTGGGACTTCTAGTGGGGCTGTTGTCCTTGGGGAGTCCTACAAACATGTCAATCATGACTATCCTAAAAACACCTCACCCATGCCTCATATAAACCATAGTGGGAATGTTCCCCATTTTGATGGAACTCACTCTTCCTTTTGGAAATCTTCTATGGAGTCTCATATGCAGTGTGGAGATGTGGGAGATCATTGTTGATGGATACCAGAAGCCACAAGATCCCATTATGTTGACTTCCACCGAATTCTACAACCGTCAACTCAATGCTTCTGCATGTGACAAAATTAGAAGTGGCATCAACCGCAAGCTGCTTAACCAAGTCAATGACATTGACTCAGCCAAAGAGCTTTGGGATAGGATTGTAGTACTCCAAGAGGGAACCAATATTATCCAAAAGTCTCTTTATGAGTCAGCCAAAACTGAGGCTACTCTATTTATGATAACGGAAGGGGAGACTGTAGCTGAAGCTTATGGAAGACTTGGAGCTCTTCGGGTGAAGGTCAAGGGCCTTGGTTGTGATCAATACAATGATGACTTTGATATGAATGAAGAGTTCATAAAGTCCAAGGTCATTGCCATGATTGCTGTCAAACAGAAGGACACCAACCTTACCCTCAATTTGCAAATCCTCACCAAACAAGCAGATCTATCTGCAGATGATATTGTCTCTTATGTGGCTGCCAATCACAACATGGCCAAAGAAGGAGAAAGACTCATGGTGATGAACCGTGCCGATGGCCCCTCCCACAACCTTGCTTTGAAGGCCAGGGCAGACAAAGAAAGGGAAGAAGTCTATCAGATCGAAGAATAAGAGGAGATGACTTCAACTAGTGACATTGGCACAGATTTTGCTTTCTTTGTCAAGAAGTACAAGAAGAAGTACCCAATCTCCTCCAATGAGAAGAAGAGAATGTGCTACATTTGTGATGAAGAAAATCACTTTGCAAATGAGTGCCCTTATGAGAAGAGGGTAGTCAAGCCCAGATTTGTCAAAGGTGTCAAGCCAAGATTGAAGACAAACCCAATGAATGAGCGAGGCAAGAAGAACAAGGGAAGAGCCTCTGTTGGTACTGCGTACATTTTCGATGAAGAGGGAGAAGATGAGGAGAAGGAGGATAGAGTGGCTGGTTTGGCTTTCTCCGAACCCGGGTCACTCTTCACATATGATTACTCCAAGGATTATTCCACGGAGTCTCTTCCTTCATGGCAAGAACGACTCATGATGATGACTCTAATGACTCTTCCTCCTCTACGATCGTTGGCTCTTGTCTTATGGCAAGGGAAGCAAAGGTAATGGAATCCCCACCTTCTTTATCTAGCATTCTTGATGATGATAAAACTGGTAATAAAGATGAAGAGGATGTTCTTAAGGGTCTTTTCAAAGTTAGATGCACTCTTCGTGGTGATACTCTGGTCAAGTTCGATTTCTTGATGGACTCCCTCAATGAAAGGGACGAGTCCATTGAGGAATTAGAATCTCATATGAAAGATGAGAAACAGAGATTCAATCTTCTAAGACAAGAGCTGAAAAACGAAAGGTGCATATCTCAAGGCCTTAAGCCAAGGGATCTTTCACAAGTAAAGAGGTTGAAGCTAAGTGGGATCTTCTGGAAGCAATTCAAAGAAATACCGAAGATTGGGATCACGACAAAGGTAAAGAATCAGGTATAAACTATGAGTATGATTCCGTTAAGTCTTTCGCTGAAACAACTGATTTTCAAGAGCTTGGTGCTAAATATGGCCTTGATCCTAAAATTATTCTTGATTGTTGTAGAGTTTTTGCTTCACATATTAATGTTCCCAAAGGAAATTGGGACATGTATCATGAACCTTATAAAGACACTTGCATGAAAAATGAAACTGTTATTAATGATTGCAATACACATGCTCAAACTTCTGAAAGTACTATTTCTTATAAGCATATTAATTTTTGTGGAGCACTTAGACCTTGTGAAAAAAATCAAATCGAAGAAGAATATTGCATCCATCACAGGAAGGGAAAAACTAGAATGTGGGACATGGTTTTAAATGATCTTGGTGAAAAAGTTTGCGCCCTTTATCCTTTTGTTTGTGAACTTTGCTATAAAGTGGGTCATTTCAATTTTCAATGCTCAGGCTATGATAATAGCCTTTCGAATCCAATGAGTACTGCAAGTTTGTATTGTGATGACATGATCACTCCTAATCAGCATGATGAACTTACATTATTTTTGGGGTATGAATAGTTATCAAGGAAAACTTCTTTGGTAGATATGAGTGCTTTTGATATGAATAGCGACATGCATGTATGTCATCTTTATTTTGTTTATAATTGCTACGCAAAGACTTACATACAAAATACTATAAAAGATGAAACTTTACCAAAATATGACAGGAGCTGAAAAACGAAAGGTGCATATCTCAAGGCCTTAAGCCAAGGGATCTTTCACAAGTAAAGAGGTTGAAGCTAAGTGGGATCTTCTGGAAGCAATTCAAAGAAATACCAAAGATTGGGATCACGACAAAGGTAAAGAATCAGGTATAAACTATGAGTATGATTGCATTAAGTCTTTCGTTGAAACTGCTGATTTTCAAGACCTTAGTGCTAAATATGGTCTTGATCCTAAAATTATTGTCGATTGTTGTAAGTTTTTGCTTCTCATATTAATGTTCCCAAAGGAAATTGGGACATGTATCATGAACCTTATAAAGACACTTGCATGAAAAATGAAATTGTTATTAATGATTGCAATACACATGCTCAAACTTCTGAAAGTACTATTCATTATAAGCATATTAATTTTTGTGGAGCACTTAGACCTTGTGAAAAAAATCAAATCGAAGAAGAATATTGCATCCATCACAGGCAGGGAAAAACTAGAATGTGGGACAGGGCTTTAAATGATCTTGGTGAAAAAGTTTGTGCCCTCTATCCTTTTGTTTGTGAACTTTGCTATAAAGTGGGTCATTTCAATTTTCAATGCTCAGGCTATGATAATAGCCTTTCGAATCCAATGAGTACTGCAAGTTTGTATTGTGATGACATGATCACTCCTAATCAGCATGATGAACTTACATTATTTGTGGGGTATGAAGAGTTATCAAGGAAAACTTCTTTGGTAGATATGAGTGCTTCTGATATGAATAGTGTCCTGCATGTATGTCATCTTTATTGTGTTGATAATTGCTACGCAAATACTTACATACAAAATACTATAAAAGATGAAACTTTACCAAAATATGACAGGACTAATGTGTTTTGCTCCTATTAATGAAAAGGAGGAATCCTTCAAAGTTTCTTCTATTGTTTCTGACAATAAACCAGGGTATGTGGAGAAGCTCCCTTTCAAGCCTCGGATAGATTATATTTTTGTTGATGAGTCTGAACTCAATGATGAGCCTATGCCTGTTAGCTATAGTAGTGATCATGATTGGGAGAAGCACACTACTTTTGATATTGAAAATCTCTTTGGTACAAATTCTGAAAATGATGATGTTAATAATTGTTGTAGTATTAGTACTATCCATGTTCCTTCCAATGATGATATGTTTACAAATGAACACACTTTGGAAGATAACTACTCTATTGCTTATGATGATACTATACCTCTAATATATGATGATCACTATGATGAATATGATATTTTCAGTCCACCTACTATTGAGGAGAAAATTAATTATGATTACAATATGCCTCCTATAATTGATGATTATGGTGATGAGAATAATAATGATAGCTATTTTGTTGAATTTTCTCCCACTACAAGTAATGAGAATGACTATGCTTATGAGGGGAGTAATAATTATTTTATGCATATGGCTCATGATAAGAATGTTTTATGTGATAGTTATATTGTTAATTTTATTCATGTTGCTAGTGAAACTCATTATGAGAGAGGGAAACATGGTTCTATGTATCTCAATAATATTAAGTTTCACCTCTTTATATTGAAAATTTTGAAGTTGATATTCCTGATTCCTAATTGATGAGGGGTTTTCGCGTTTTCAGGGCACAAGGTCATATTGGTATGATTTTCACTCATTATCGGGTATGTAGGTGTTACGTGGTACCTTTGAATTTTTTAACATATGATTTTTATCATGCCTTTGTTGAATAAAATAATAAAGAAAAACACATGCATCTATCAATTCATCGCTAGGATTTGTGGCAACAAGGCACATTCCCCGCCTTACTTTTAATTGTTTTAACTAGCACCAGCAAATACTTATCTTCTACTGCTTTCCTTTAACTGTAATAATGAATAAATAAATAAATAAATAAATGTATGTTCATGAAGAACATATTTTACTCTAGGATTCATGGATACTTTGAAAAAGTGACGTATCAGGCGTATCCACGTATCAGATACAAGGATACTTTCGGATACCCGATGATACCTATCCTATCGTTCCCTTTGATTTTATATTTTCAAAAAAAAAAATAGATACATGCAAGATACATCGCAAATACCTCTGATAAAATGGGAAACAACCATTTACTACTCGGAAAAGGCTCATAGGCCTAGAACTACCACGGGCGCACCAAAAAAGCAGTCCGCCGGTGATATATTACCGCATGTGAACTAAATATTGGTGCACCGGTGCTGCCTAAATATCATCGGCGTAGCAAAAACTTGGCGCGCCGGGGATAAGGGTAGACTAGGCCTGGGCCAGCGCAACCTCCATAGTGGGATGCCGGTGGGGAACGCCTTTTCATTTTTGGAAAAACAAATGATAGAAATTTTAACAAAAATCCTTCGAGATGCCGATGTGTTATGTCATCTAGTTGTAAGGGAAATTAACGAACATGAATTTTGAATTTTTCTTTTTTGCAAAATGGTGCTATCTTTCGTTAAAACGGTTTTTCTGGTTGCATACGACCTCCGATGAAATTTTTTTATATCAAAATGTATCTATGAAAAAATTACATCTGATTTCAACGGCCAGTTGACAATTAGCAATTTTTAGAATCCTTAAAATTAAAAAGGAAATAG
The DNA here is from genome assembly GCA_030979885.1 of Lolium multiflorum. Classification (NCBI taxonomy): domain Eukaryota; kingdom Viridiplantae; phylum Streptophyta; class Magnoliopsida; order Poales; family Poaceae; genus Lolium; species Lolium multiflorum. Next base: position 99,062 of record JAUUTY010000417.1, read on the forward strand.
GATTTTTATTCAGGTTTTAGATTTTGACGCAAAAAAATAAAAAAATTACGGACATAGTGGTGCGCCGGCGGTAACCTATGCTATATATTGAAAACAGCCGGACACAGTCTATTCTTTTTTCTCACTTTCTCTCCTCCTCCTCCTCCTCCTCCTCCTCTTCCTCCTCCTTCTCCTCTTCACCTTCTCCCTCCTCCTCCTCTTTCCCTACCTCTGTCGACACTCCGACGAGCACCTCCTAAACCCGGCGACCTCCCTCCGGTGACCACCTCCTCAACCTCGTCGGCGACCTCCCTCCAGCAACCCTCCAGCGACCACCTCCTCTACCTCGCCGGAAACCACCTCCTCTACCTCACCGGCGACCGCCTCCTCAACCAAGTCGGCCACGGTGATAAAAATACCATTGGGCGACTCACCAGGCTGGTGCACCGGTGATAAATCGAGTTACTGGCGGTGCGTCAGGGAGGTGTGGTGCGCCGGCGATAACGCATTACCACCGGCCTGTTTGGCGTGCACTGGTGTGCCGGCGGTAGCTGATTTTGGTGCGTTGGCGATGGGCGTTTTCCTAGTAGTGATTTGTGAAATCACTTAGACATCATAGAACCATAGAGGTATGCGCACGAGGTGGCTGAAACATTTGATTCAGATGCAACTATTGTACTCAGGAATATAGAAAAGCTATGAAAGAGTTTAACATATATGCTCAGTATATCGAGGAAGGGGGTCATATTGTGCTTAAATTGTGCGAGATCCTATGTTTGGCACCTTCATATCAAAGTTGAGGTGGCTGAAAAGATATTTCTATCATCTTACTAGTATTATTGAACTTAAATATTGCTCGTATTTTTTTAGTTATTATATGCTATGTACGAATGTATTCCTAAAACTGTATTTTAAAAAACTTTCATCGCATTGTCGTATCAGTATCGGGGAAGAAGCATGCCATTGTTTGCTACGATAAACGATGCTTCCACGTGGCAGACTCTCGTAGCATAAGCCGGCTATATTCCCATCAAAATGTTTGGACCCGAACTAAAGGCATGAAACAAAAAATAATTACATATAGTGCTCCAAATAGTACGCTTTCTGACTTGTTTCTGTCGAAAGAAAACCTGATAGCGATATGGCTCTCCACTACTTTGACTAAGCCACGAATTCGATCGTCACCGCCACTCCACACTCAATCGCACAAACACTTGCTGGCCTGCACCTCTCCCCCCTCTCCGCACCTATAAATACATGACCAGGCTGCTCACAATTCTCATTGCATAGAAACACAAACTCCTTCGTTCCTCTCCGGTCTCCAACAAAGAATTGCATAGATACACACGTTAAAATCTTCGACCTTAGCTCCACCGATTAATTGACATGGCTTCTGTCCACGCCATTGCGATGCTTTGTTTGATTGTGTTGGCATCGTCACAATCTGTTGTGCAGGCTAGGATGATGCCAAGTGATCACCCACAGGTGCATTCCGAGAAGACGATCAGTGCAACTCCATTCTTTTCAACTCCAGATTTGCTTCAAGTGTTCATGGCGCCGCCGCCGCCAATGCCGGAAACTGCTCCCAGGACTGGTGCTGAGCGCAGGCGTACTACACAGGTTGTCCAGGGGTCAGTTCCGAGCCCCGGTGTCGGACATCATTAGCTGTCTTCCTTCAAGTGAATACATTTTTTCTATATTTTACACATACATAAATATGTTTCTACATGTTTTATACAGATGTTCTCTCCAACATCGTACTGGTTAGCTGTAGCTAGCTAGAATAAACCATGAGGTACAAAATCATATATATGTACATGGAACAAGAAATGCATGCATATTATGCAGTTGTTTCTTTGGTTGTATTACCAGGATTTGTGTCTTATTTCTGTTCCTTTACAACTATACATGTGTATATTGACGATGGTGAATAAATGAATATATACTTATATAATGAATTCTTAACAGCCTTTTCTGTCATTTGATTGTTCTGGTCTCTTGTGATTTTATTGTTCTTAACAGCCTTTTCTGTCATTTGATTGTTCTGCCTTTTCTGACTCCATCTAGCGACAAGAACTATTCTGTAATTTAGATTCTTAGCAGGTTACTGAACTGAACAAGAATCACCTTGCTTACTGCCATAGTGCCATCAAATGACAGCCTTTTCTGTCATTTGATTGTTCTGGTCTCTTGTGAAATTGAATGTGAAGTAACCAGCTGATTGCATGGTGCATTGAAGACTCCATCTAGCGAGAGGAACTATTCTGTAATTTAGATTCTTAGCAGGTGTTACTGAACTGAACAAGAATCACCTTGCTTACTGCATGCCATAGCGTCATTTTTCTACATCCTTTGTGATGTGTCGAGTGCATGAGCTTTCACTAACAATGTGATGACATCTCTTTCTGAACCCATGATCAAACAAACTGGCAAAATACAAGATTGGTTTGACGGCTACTTCAAGAAAATAATAAGGAACGTACGCGCAATCGAGATTCTTTTTTATCGTCGATCTTATCATGCAATCATGGACTATATAACTGGTCTAAGGTGGTCATCAACATAAAAGTGTCAATTTTTTATCCAACATGTTGTCAGATATGCATGCAGATACCTAATTTTTGCACCATGATCGTCCCAATAAACATGCTAAAGGAAGATCTCCTGAAAAAGCCTAAAATAGGTAGCTGGTAGGTTTGTTCCTATGGTGAAGCATTATTCGATTCAGTTAAGCATAAATTGACATTTGAAACATGAGAATGATTATGTAATTTTGATTCATCTGATGATTTAAGCACGCTGGTTAAAGTTCCGAAAGGTTTTGCAAACACAGGAACCAATTTAGTTTTATACATATAGCAAACTTGCATATGATTATTTATGACCCGGTCTAGCTATTTATAACTCGGTCAAACCTAATTTTAATTGGTGCTTGCTAAAGTTTGGGTATCCGAAATTGGATTAGATTCTTGTTACAACTTACAACAACTTGCTCTCACTTATAATGCATGTATAGATAATTAATTGTGAGCACTTAAATGATGTTTAATGCTATATATCCATATGGGAACTTGTATCCCTGCTGATTGAAAACATTGTATGCACAAATTTAAAATTAAGTATTTTTTTAGATTATGCACTGCACTACCGTAAGAGCGAGTTACAAGCCAAGATATATCTTGTAAAGAAGAGCAGAACAATAAGGAATGTATGCGTTAATTTTCCGTGCATATTGCCGATTTACTTGACTATCCAATGATCCAAGTCAATTATTTATATTAGTATTTATCGCTAAACTTTGTAGCACCCAAAAGACTGCTAAATACCATTAATTTTCCATAATGCCGCACAACTTAAGAGCGGCCTCTTATATAATGTTTGATTTTGTTTTCTAGGCATGGTATGCTAGCTTAAAACATATTCTGGGACATATTGAGAGAAGTGCTTTTATCCGGTGCACGGGACGTCCCGTGAATGTTTGTGCCATTAGGTTCCTTCTTTAATATTTGCGCCACAATGTTTTGTCAAGTTTCATTGAGATTCATTGTGTTTCACATATATCTTCTGAAGAAAATCAAAGATGCCGCGATAATATTGAAGTCAAAAGTGCAACTTTAATAGGAGGAAGTTACGTGGTGATGGGGAAATTGACAATTTTATCATCCATTTATGAAGGCTAAATAGCCAACTATGCCGTACAATTTGCGCCAACAATGTGTTCTCAAAATCGGTACGAAACTAACAATTAAATACTACTACAAGAGCTAACTAATCTTTCAATCGAAGCAACTAAACTCAAGCCGTCCAAACCTCTAGGTTTTTGCCCTTCCATGTTTTTACTGTTCCATAAAGTACCTTTCTATAATTAGATCATTGCATGCATCATCTCTCCGACAATTAGCCTTTGGCCGACATTACAATACTGATCGCCAGTTTGATCATTTCTTATTAGGCTGATCTCCCATTCAACTATATTAAGCAACACGAGGCCATAGCGTAGAGCATTAAATATTGATTCGTTGGTAAATTGTTTTCCTTATAAATAATTATGTGGTTATTTTTGGGACGTTGCTAACCGTCGGAGGTGGGGCAATCAGCTTTCTAGTGGGCATGCTTTCGTAGCTGATGATTAATAGGTGTCTTTTCAGAGAAACTCCATTTGACAATGAAGACCACCGCTTGTACATACTGTAAACAACTTCTAGGTTAGAGTTCATGGACCAGAACAATGCTGACAAGTGTTCATGGCGTCAAAAGCAATCCTGGCTTGCTGCATTGCTGCACCACACATAAACCAGCTCCACTAGTATTTCGTTTCAGATCACACTCCACTAGTTTAATGCCGGATAGAAAGTTGGTGATAAAACAATCAATTATTGGACTAACTTAGTTGATGCAATGCACATGCACTTGATCATTTTCCTTTCTAATTTTATATTTTTGTTGTGTATCTTGGTCGGTTATGACAACAGAATCTTCTGGCCTTTTCAAACTAACAAAGTAAACGCCAAATTCTTGATAATATGTTTAAGAGGTGTGCTTCGGTGCGCACCCTCTCCAAACTCGCGACTTATCGCCGAAGGGGTACGGTGGTCCCGATTTTGTTTTTTTTGCTGCCCGCCGAAACCCATATCCAAGCCCAGTGCAAGACTCGTATGGGTATACAGGGCCTGGGCGTATCTATACGGACGACCCCACGTGGGTGGGTCCCACGTGCTAAGCTAATCACCGTGATTAGCTCCCATTGCATGCATCGTTTTCATCGGCACGTACTGGAGATCTGATCGAGTTGTTCCACGCCGTCGCTAGGTTAAACGCAAGCGGTTGTTGCCGGCCCGGCCGTCGGCGGTTGTTGCCGGCACGTCCGTCGCCGCCGGTGGTTGTTTCGCATCTCGACGCCGCCGACCGCGCGCGAAGCCCCCCCGCAGATCGACGACCTTGGAAAGGCGCGCCACCGGCTCGGCATCTTCCCCGCTAGGGTTTAAAATCACAGGTACCATGACTTCATCTTGTAGCATAGTAAGAGGATGCAATTCTGCCGGTTTTTCAATTCTAATTATGGTCCAATACTACAGAATATGGAGAACTCTATATCTGGTATGATTGAGGAACAAAACGAGTACGTCGGCTATAATTCCGATGACTCTGAAATGGAGGAAAATTTGCAGCACGAAGCCGGCTGGAGCGAAGACGAGTTTGATGTGAGCCACTATTTTTCATTTCGATTACCAGCAGTCCAGCATCATCAAATTATATATGGTTCCTCATGTCATAATTTATGCAGATTGCGTACGATGAATTTCATAATGATGACAACCATGGTGAACACACAGACGATCAAAATGATGAGAACCATGGTGAACACACAGACAGTCTAAATACTAGTGAGGTATGTGTAGTGACTCATACAATGACATAAAATGATGCATGAAATGATGGCAACTGTAAAATTTACGGTTACTAAATTTCGCAATGCATTAATAAATTTCAGGCACAATTTGACACGCAGCTTGAGTACGACTATTACGGTGAATCTGACTTGGACACGGGCCACACTGATGATGTGGAAGGTGCATCAGTTCCTGAGGATTCTGTTGACATGAGCCAGGTTGTTATCTCTTTTTTATCAGTCTTATATAGCTGAAACACATAAATTTATAGTTTTAATTAATGCCTACGTTTTCTACTTGCAGGCGACGCCAAGCGCTAGTCAGCCTGAGAAACCACAGAAAGGTAGCAATGGCAATGAATATCCTGATAGTGATCGGGATTTATACTGGATGATAAAAGAGATGACTTTTATTTCTGAAGCAGCAGCATATTCTTTCTACAACAGATATGCTAAAGATTATGGGTTCAGCGTCCGGCTTGACCAGGTTAAGCGGTTTGATGATGGAGTAATTCGGTTAAGGCGTTTTGTGTGTTCCAGACAGGGCAGACGTCCCAAAAACCAACTGACCACGGAAGGCCGTGTATATAGGCACAGACCTGAGTCTCGCTGCGGCTGCAAGGCACGTTTGGTGGTCAAGTTTGATGGAAGAACTGGTTTCTGGGTTGTTGAAGATTTTCGTGACAAACATAACCATGACCCAGCTGAACCATGTCAGACTCCGTTTCTTCGGTCCCATAGGACGATCAACGACGCGCAGAGATCTGAGATATTATCAATGGGATCCATGGGGATCAGGAAGCACCTCATTATGAGAAAATTCATTGCAGGCTCCGGTTCATTTGCTGGTGTTGGATTCACAAGAAAGGATTTGTACAACATGTGCTCTAGGGAGAGGAGGAGGCTGCTTTTCGACGGTGACGCTACCACAACCATCCGCATTATGTCAAAGAGGAAAAAGAGGGACCCTGAATTTTTCTTTGAATATGACGTTGATGAAAAAGGCCGTCTGAAGCACATGTTCTGGTGTGATTCCCAGTCACGTAGGGATTACCAGGACTACGGAGATGTGCTGGTGTTTGATAGCACATACAAGATGAATAAATATAAGATGCCATTTGTTCCTTTTGTGGGCTTGAACAACCACCGTAGGACAACGGTTTTTGGGTGTGCCATCCTTTCAAGTGAGAATGAACAAACATATGTTTGGCTTCTAAAGACTTTCCTCAAAGCGATGTGTCAACAGAAGCCAAAGGCAGTAATCACGGATGCAGATGCCGCGATGATCGCCGCAATCGGCGAAGTATTTTCTGGTGTGTCGCATCGCATCTGCAGCTTCCACATTGAAAAAAATATGGAGATGCATCTACCTAACAAGTCACTGAACGAGTTCAGGACTCTTTTGTATTACACCACCTCAGAGCAAGTATTTGAGGAGCGATGGCATGCATTTTACAGAAAATGGCAATCCCCAAAAACCAGAACATGGATGAAGAGGATGTACACCAAGAGGAAACTTTGGGCTGCAGCGTATCTCTCTCAAGGATTCTGGCTGGGTATGAAAAGTAACCAGCGGAGTGAAAGTTTAAACTCTTGTCTGCACCTGCACCTAGATGGGGAAATGACAATTGTTGATATGATTATGCACTACGACAACGCAATTGTCCGTCTCCGTGAGAACGAAGCCCACGACGACTGCACGGCTTCACAGACTACACCAGTGGCAATTACTAATTTCAGAGAACTAGAGGTTGCTGCTGCAAAAATCTTCACTCCTGCTGTGTTCTATATTATTCAAGGTGAGCTTTCAAAGATTGGCGGCATAGAGATCTTAGAAAAAATGCAGGCAGGAGACTCAAACATCTTCATTGTGGCATGGAGGAATCATGTAAGGACCAGGTTCTACGTGGAATATAGACCCAAGGAGGCAGAAATTATAAGGTGCAGCTGTCAAAGGATGATTAGAAAGGGGATACCTTGCAAGCACATACTGCATGTGCTGCATTTCTTGAAATTTACTGAAATTCCACAATGTTGTGCTCTACGACGATTCACAAAAAATGCCAGGTTAGGGTTGCCAGCTAAACGCACCAGCGACATGTTTGGGTGGGGTTGGTCTGGGGCAGAGGAGCGGATGAAATACAGCAGGATGAATATTAAGGTATCACAGGCTATGCATATTGCATTAAACAATTCAGAGGAATATGATCTGCTGAACAGTACCATTGATGGCATAATTTCTAGAAGAGAGGGGTATGCTAAAGGTAAAGCATATGGTCCCCTCAGGTCGGTGCATGAAAATGAAGATGCTAGTGGACCATGCGATATTGTTGTTGGTGATCCTTTGAAAGTGTCCACTAAGGGTGCACCTAGGCAAGAAGCGCAGAAATCTCCAATGACAAAAAATGGAAGACCACTAGGACACAAGGAACGCAGGGTGCAGGTGTGCGGGGCATGCCAAGGAGAAGGGCATAACAGAAGAAACCCAATATGCATATTTCATCCGAAGTAAGTTTTTCTGCCATTTTGTTTCATATATTTTAAAAGATTCATATGAGTTGTTGTGTAATTTTATGTCTGTGAACATGTGCAGGAATGTGCTGCAGCAGGAAGGGTAGTTCTTTCATAGTTATCTAAAGGGCAGTAAATTTCCTTAATTATGAATGGGACGACTATAGCTTTGTATTTGATGGAGTTGTTAATGTTTGCAACGTACTGATGTTTTTATTTTGTACTGATGTTCTTAATTCTCTGGTGTTCTTTTGTAAAAATGGCAAAAGACATTATATATTGTGAAGTAGGCATTTCCTTATAATCATCATAGCATGCATGTACAAAGATAAAAATAATTGCATACTTTCGATAATGGGAAATAAAATCAATGTTACAAAATTTTGTACATAATCATAACCGAATAAATATTGTTTACAACCGAAGACAATTAAAAATTCAATATTACATGTGTCCGGAAACCTTCTGCGGGAGCAAACCGAACAGTCACACTATCAAATTTATATTTTCCTGGTCTTTGCTAGCAATCTCACTTTGTTTTTCACGCTGTCAAGAATGTTGTGTGGTGATAAAACAATGTTTGCAACTGTACTTTCTCTCGATTCATCGACTGTGGCCTGCCAAAACATTATAAGGTGTTATACACATGGCTTGTTAACATTGTTAAAATTAACCGAGTGCATGGAACATAGTATAGCCAACCTGAGAAACCGGGCAAGTCATCTGATCTCCGTCCCAGTGCTCCATACATTGCAATACCCATAATCCGCATGAATTGCTGGTATATAATGTGACAAAATTTAAAAGTGTCCGCATATACAAAACCGACTTTCTTTATGTGTAATGCAATATAGGTACTTACGTATCGGTTTGCTTAGGGATGTCATAGCTTTTAATAGGCCATTCGTCGACATCAGGATATTCTGTGTCACAAGTATTGTTTGCTTCTTGTATGTCCTGTGAAATTTGCCCAATCTACGAAACAACAAATATATTACTGCACAGACATGACAAAGTACACAAAGACATGTATGTAGAGAGAGTGTAATACCAAGTCTTCCACAACTGATTTTGACAGCCCTAAAACAAACAGAGGATCAAGGACCTGGAATTCCTTCTTCTTTGTATGCATGACAACAGTTATGTAATGAGTTTTCCGTATGTTCAGTGCGAAAAATGTCTACAAGAGAAGGAAAAAACTTTGTCAATTATCATATTGTTTTATTCTAATTTCGCATGAAACATTGAAAGAAACTGCTGTTACCTTCTCACGCTTGAAATATTCATCCATAACCCTACCTAAGGCTCCTGGTCTTGTAACTACCTCATCTATATTTCTAATATTGTATTTTTTTCTGTATTGTTTTTCTGCTTGTTCAATGAGATAGTTTGACCTCCACGCAGGAAGTAACATTCGATCAGACCCAACACGGAGAGACAAATACCCAATAGCAGCATCAATAATCTGATAGCAACAACAATATTTTCAAATTCAAATAGTTTAATTACGAGTATAACGCAAACTTTTGGTTTTGAAGACTTACATCATCAGATAGCCATTCGTGCGCAAGAACGACGTTAAGCTTTTCTGAAGACAAGCTGGCGCCATATTCATTCTTGTACACTCCTTTAGATGCTTGTTTTGGTAGCTTGGATATTGTTTTAACATATAAAGCGGCAGCTTCTATTTCCTGCTGTGTTGGCACTGCCGAAGATACCCCAACTTCATGTTCTGCAAACAACCCTGATGCACATAATAGTAATAACATATGTGTTACAGGTTGCAGACATCATTTATTTGCCAACAAAGAAATAACGAATAAATGGTGTTACCTTTCTTTACACGGCTTTGACGTTTTGCTCTAGGTTTCGCGACCACATATGGTGATCCATATTTTTGATTCGTCGTCCGTTTCCTTTTCCCTCCAACTTGTACCGCCGCTGCGTTTCTCCTTCTACCATTACTATTTGCACACTTTGCTGTATTGCCCTTCTTCCTACTAGCCTCTCGTCCCATTGTTTCAACACTATGAGTACTCATAACTTCATGTTCACCGTCATGTAGGTCATCCTTCTGTCCAGCATTCACCTTGGTAGTAGATCTTGCGAAAATGTCATCCGGTATATCCGAGGATGATGCCGGTTTTGTGGTATCATTTAAGATAAAAGGATTATCTTGTGTACCCTCCGTGTTACCGAGGTTTCCTGGTGTGACGTACACATTACCTCCTGCCTCCGGCACCCCATTATGCTTAGGAGGTGTGACAAACTTACCAGAATTCTTTGTTAAATTGCTAATTAAAGCATCTAACTCGTCAGAACTGTTCTTGTACATGAATTCTTTCTTAGACGAATCATCGATGTGATTAGAAGTCTCTTCTTCCTCATCTCCTCCTTTCCCTGACTCTGATCCTTCAACCGGTTTGTACATGACACCATTCTTTATTTAGCATTTTTAGGACTTCCTGCAAAACAAGTAGTACCATAATTATTCATTACTGATAATGTAATACTTTCGTGTTTGTAAAATGTATGGCTCCTCACCTCTGCACATCTCTTTGGTACAAGTGCTAATTGTTTCTCAATGTGATCCGTCAGTTCCTTCTTCAAACTTTCCAATATTATGTCCTTGTTACTAAGCCTCTGTCTCGAACGTGCCGAACGTGACTGTTCACCATTCTGCGATGTGTTTTGCTTTGTTTGCGCTCTGGCATTGGCTTGAGTTGTAAGATCATTAATAATCTGCATGTCAAATTAGAAAACAAATGTCATAAATTAATATAACAACACAACGTCGACTATGATATAATGTAGCTAGAAGTAGTGATAAAAACAAAACCTTCACTTTGCCTCTCCCACGACCATTTGCATAGTCGTACTGCGACCTCCTTTCCGCTTCCGCTTCAGTCCAGTTTTTCATTAGTGGCCGAATAGACTTGTGTGGAATATACGTAGGATCATCCACGACTACCACCTTTTCCCAGTATAGTAGCTACAAACAACACATTTTAAATGAAATAAGTTTCAAATTGTCACATACATCAAATATAGTGCTAATCATGTTTGCATACCTGAGTGAGACAAAGATTTCCAACCGGCCATCCCCTACCTTTTGCTGCTGATCTTGTGTAAGCAGACAAATTATCAAGGAGGTAACGCAGTGTGAAGTGATTCCAGTTAAGGTTAAAAGTCTAGGAACATCCTCCACTAAACAGTAATCTCTATCGACTGTTTTTGGGCCAGATGGCGCAAGAACCGTGCCAATTAGCACAAGCACTGCTTTCCGCACAAAGTCATCATCGGAAGCTTTCTCTCTCTGTATGTCAGCAATCAAGTCGGAAATAACTAGATTTCCACTAGACTTGCTGAGATAACTAGGCGGTATTTTCCTTCTACTTGTTAGACATTCTTGATCAATTATATCAAAAGCGGAATAACCCTCATTACGTAGACCATAAATGCATTCTATGTCTACAGAGGTTGCAGTTATCGCTCCTGCCTTGTCTTGTACGACGAATGTCTCAGTTTTAGGATCATATAGCTCTATCATAAATCTAATCATATTTGTGCGCGTGGCGAAGGCTGGCAGTTGCAACATCGTCCGCAAACTAGTAGAGCTAAACCTCGCACGTTGAGGTCCTGAGAAAGTGGCTACGAGATCCGTCCACAATGTGTAGTCACAATAGACCGGGCCATCTAATTCATCCATTCTGCAAATAACATATACAAACAACAATTATTGCCGACATAGAAAATCTCCTAACCATCTACAGCGTAAATGTCAACCTAAAACTTACACGTCCGGCAAAGAATGAAGGTTTAGATCAAGCGCACTCTAGATCTAGTGGGCGAAAGGATCGATGATAAACGAGATTGCGAACGCTCATAGATAATAAAACAGCTCTAAAAACACTCATGAAACTAGATACTTGATAAAGATGAGGCAACGCCGTCGTCCCTCCTAGGATGTTCATTCCCCTTGCTCCTCCTTCGCTGTTTTACTCCTCCTCATCACCGACGGGGCCGTCAATGTGGTAGCGGTATGGGAGGCAGTGCATGTTGAAACGGTCGGGAAAGATGACGTGGAAGTTGGTGAAGATATTGTAGGTAGTGAAAGCGATAAACTCACAACCACACCAGAACACCTGCCCGAGGAGGTGGTGCGCGTCGAAGGGGTTCCTGAAGTGGACGAAGAGGCCTATCTCATGGTTGCTGTTGCCGTCGAAGTGGGACTCGATCGTGTACATGGGCGGCGAGCCTAGAGGGAGGTTGAGGTGGCGGTAGCCCTGCGAGAGAAAGAACTCGGCTAGCGCCCTGTCGCTCCTCCACCTCGATATCGCCCAGATGCGCAGCTCGTTCTCCACGATGACACCCTCCGGCCACTCCCTCTCGCGCACGGTGGCCGGGCGACGGTAAGTTGGGCCAAAGAACTCCATGGTGGCGGCTAGGGTTTGGTGTTTCTGTGGCTAGTCCACGGATGCGGTGGTAGATGGATGAAGCAGAAGAGTGCGTGAGATGTGTGAGAGAAGAGGAAGAAGAGGTGCCCTTATATATAGACGGGGGAGTTTGTAAAATTCACTTAAATAATGCACACAAATTTCACTTTAATACTGATGCCAGCCAACTCGATGGCACGCTGAGACGAGGGCAACCTCTGAGACGATGTCACGGTGCTGAAACGGTGGTTGGCATGCATGAGAGCGTGCCGCGGGTAATTTAATAGCGTGCTGCATGGCGCATGCATGTAAAGGTGGTGACCTGATCGAGGGCTGCATCAGGCGGAGGCAGGCCTAGACGGGCCAGTTGGCAAAGCTTTGACGCGCGAGCGGCCCAGCGGTTATATCTCTGTCTCTGCCTTTCTCAAATTAAACAACCTATTACGCCCTAAAAACCGTGTGACATTAGAAATAGTCTGAATTACAAACAATTGTCTGAATTAAAAATAGTCTGAAAGTAAGAAGAAGATAAACTTTTTCCTAGGTACAGCCGCCGCCTCCTCTCCAAAACCCTAGCCGCCTCCACCTCAGTCTCCTCCATAGATTGGGTTCCCCCTCTTCCGGCCGGCTTCGTCGCTGTCGGGAGGAGTAGGGAACCCGATCTATGCGTGGAGTTTTTTAAAAAAGTAGTGTTTTCAGTTGATTATGTTAGGTTTTTTGTACTCATCTTTTTGTTGGGGTCACCCAAGGGTTGTGGGCCCACTTTGTGGCCTGGGTAGAGCCGTTTTGCACGTAAACCATGTCTGCGGGCTCCCGTGAGGTAGCTAGGCAAGGAGCACATGATTTCTTCCATGGATGGTGATGTAAGTGGTGTTTGGATGCCATGGTGAAGCAGATCCCAAAAGATGGTACCACCATGGACACGCGCCGTCAGACGATCCACTGTTTTGACACCTCGTTCTGACGAGAACCCTATATTTCAGGGGTCTACACCACATGAACATGGGCATTGACACATGCACAACCCTAAACCCATGGCTAGGAGTGGGTGGGATGACATGGTGCACCAGTGCCCACCACATGGGGTCACCCAAGGGTTGTGGGCCCACTTTGTGGCCTGGGTAGAGCCATTTTGCACGTAAACCATGTTTGCGGGCTCCCGTGAGGTAGCTAGGCAAGGAGCACATGATTTCTTCCATGGATGGTGATGTAAGTGGTGTTTGGATGCCATGGTGAAGCAGATCCCAAAAGATGGGACCACCATGCACACGCGCCGTCAGACGATCCACTGTTTTGACACCTCGTTCGACGAGAACCCTATATTTCAGGGGTCTACACCACATGAACATGGGCATTGACACATGCACAACCCTAAACCCATGGCTAGGAGTGGGTGGGATGACATGGTGCACCAGTGCCCACCACATGGGGTCACCCAAGGGTTGTGGGCCCACTTTGTGGCCTGGTAGAGCCGTTTTGCACGTAAACCATGTCTGCGGGCTCCCGTGAGGTAGCTAGGCAAGGAGCACATGATTTCTTCCATGGATGGTGATGTAAGTGGTGTTTGGATGCCATGGTGAAGCAGATCCCAAAAGATGGGACCACCATGCACACGCGCCGTCAGACGATCCACTGTTTTGACACCTCGTTCTGACGAGAACCCTATATTTCAGAGGTCTACACCACATGAACATGGGCATTGACACATGCACAACCCTAAACCCATGGCTAGGAGTGGGTGGGATGACATGGTGCACCAGTGCCCACCACATGGGGTCACCCAAGGGTTGTGGGCCCACTTTGTGGCCTGGGTAGAGCCGTTTTGCACGTAAACCATGTTTGCGGGCTCCCGTGAGGTAGCTAGGCAAGGAGCACATGATTTCTTCCATGGATGGTGATGTAAGTGGTGTTTGGATGCCATGGTGAAGCAGATCCCAAAAGATGGGACCACCATGCACACGCGCCGTCAGACGATCCACTGTTTTGACACCTCGTTCTGACGAGAACCCTATATTTCAGGGGTCTACACCACATGAACATGGGCATTGACACATGCACAACCCTAAACCCATGGCTAGGAGTGGGTGGGATGACATGGTGCACCAGTGCCCACCACATGGGGTCACCCAAGGGTTGTGGGCCCACTTTGTGGCCTGGGTAGAGCCGTTTTGCACGTAAACCATGTCTGCGGGCTCCCGTGAGGTAGCTAGGCAAGGAGCACATGATTTCTTCCATGGATGGTGATGTAAGTGGTGTTTGGATGCCATGGTGAAGCAGATCCCAAAAGATGGGACCACCATGCACACGCGCCGTCAGACGATCCACTGTTTTGACACCTCGTTCTGACGAGAACCCTATATTTCAGGGGTCTACACCACATGAACATGGGCATTGACACATGCACAACCCTAAACCCATGGCTAGGAGTGGGTGGGATGACATGGTGCACCAGTGCCCACCACATGGGGTCACCCAAGGGTTGTGGGCCCACTTTGTGGCCTGGGTAGAGCCGTTTTGCACGTAAACCATGTCTGCGGGCTCCCGTGAGGTAGCTAGGCAAGGAGCACATGATTTCTTCCATGGATGGTGATGTAAGTGGTGTTTGGATGCCATGGTGAAGTAGATCCCAAAAGATGGGACCACCATGCACACGCGCCGTCAGACGATCCACTGTTTTGACACCTCGTTCTGACGAGAACCCTATATTTCAGGGGTCTACACCACATGAACATGGGCATTGACACATGCACAACCCTAAACCCATGGCTAGGAGTGGGTGGGATGACATGGTGCACCAGTGCCCACCACATGGGGTCACCCAAGGGTTGTGGGCCCACTTTGTGGCCTGGGTAGAGCCGTTTTGCACGTAAACCATGTCTGCGGGCTCCCGTGAGGTAGCTAGGCAAGGAGCACATGATTTCTTCCATGGATGGTGATGTAAGTGGTGTTTGGATGCCATGGTGAAGCAGATCCCAAAAGATGGGACCACCATGCACACGCGCGTCAGACGATCCACTGTTTTGACACCTCGTTCGACGAGAACCCTATATTTCAGGGGTCTACACCACATGAACATGGGCATTGACACATGCACAACCCTAAACCCATGGCTAGGAGTGGGTGGGATGACATGGTGCACCAGTGCCCACCACATGGGGTCACCCAAGGGTTGTGGGCCCACTTTGTGGCCTGGGTAGAGCCGTTTTGCACGTAAACCATGTCTGCGGGCTCCCGTGAGGTAGCTAGGCAAGGAGCACATGATTTCTTCCATGGATGGTGATGTAAGTGGTGTTTGGATGCCATGGTGAAGCAGATCCCAAAAGATGGGACCACCATGCACACGCGCCGTCAGACGATCCACTGTTTTGACACCTCGTTCTGACGAGAACCCTATATTTCAGGGTCTACACCACATGAACATGGGCATTGACACATGCACAACCCTAAACCCATGGCTAGGAGTGGGTGGGATGACATGGTGCACCAGTGCCCACCACATGGGGTCACCCAAGGGTTGTGGGCCCACTTTGTGGCCTGGGTAGAGCCGTTTTGCACGTAAACCATGTCTGCGGGCTCCCGTGAGGTAGCTAGGCAAGGAGCACATGATTTCTTCCATGGATGGTGATGTAAGTGGTGTTTGGATGCCATGGTGAAGCAGATCCCAAAAGATGGGACAACCATGCACACGCGCCGTCAGACGATCCACTGTTTTGACACCTCGTTCTGACGAGAACCCTATATTTCAGGGGTCTACACCACATGAACATGGGCATTGACACATGCACAACCCTAAACCCATGGCTAGGAGTGGGTGGGATGACATGGTGCACCAGTGCCCACCACATGGGGTCACCCAAGGGTTGTGGGCCCACTTTGTGGCCTGGGTAGAGCCGTTTTGCACGTAAACCATGTCTGCGGGCTCCCGTGAGGTAGCTAGGCAAGGAGCACATGATTTATTCCATGGATGGTGATGTAAGTGGTGTTTGGATGCCATGGTGAAGCAGATCCCAAAAGATGGGACCACCATGCACACGCGCCGTCAGACGATCCACTGTTTTGACACCTCGTTCTGACGAGAACCCTATATTTCAGGGGTCTACACCACATGAACATGGGCATTGACACATGCACAACCCTAAACCCATGGCTAGGAGTGGGTGGGATGACATGGTGCACCAGTGCCCACCACATGGGGTCACCCAAGGGTTGTGGGCCCACTTTGTGGCCTGGGTAGAGCCGTTTTGCACGTAAACCATGTCTGCGGGCTCCCGTGAGGTAGCTAGGCAAGGAGCACATGATTTCTTCCATGGATGGTGATGTAAGTGGTGTTTGGATGCCATGGTGAAGCAGATCCCAAAAGATGGGACCACCATGCACACGCGCCGTCAGACGATCCACTGTTTTGACACCTCGTTCTGACGAGAACCCTATATTTCAGGGGTCTACACCACATGAACATGGGCATTGACACATGCACAACCCTAAACCCATGGCTAGGAGTGGGTGGGATGACATGGTGCACCAGTGCCCACCACATGGGGTCACCCAAGGGTTGTGGGCCCACTTTGTGGCCTGGGTAGAGCCGTTTTGCACGTAAACCATGTCTGCGGGCTCCCGTGAGGTAGCTAGGCAAGGAGCACATGATTTCTTCCATGGATGGTGATGTAAGTGGTGTTTGGATGCCATGGTGAAGCAGATCCCAAAAGATGGGACAACCATGCACACGCGCCGTCAGACGATCCACTGTTTTGACACCTCGTTCTGACGAGAACCCTATATTTCAGGGGTCTACACCACATGAACATGGGCATTGACACATGCACAACCCTAAACCCATGGCTAGGAGTGGGTGGGATGACATGGTGCACCAGTGCCCACCACATGGGGTCACCCAAGGGTTGTGGGCCCACTTTGTGGCCTGGGTAGAGCCGTTTTGCACGTAAACCATGTCTGCGGGCTCCCGTGAGGTAGCTAGGCAAGGAGCACATGATTTCTTCCATGGATGGTGATGTAAGTGGTGTTTGGATGCCATGGTGAAGCAGATCCCAAAAGATGGGACAACCATGCACACGCGCCGTCAGACGATCCACTGTTTTGACACCTCGTTCTGACGAGAACCCTATATTTCAGGGGTCTACACCACATGAACATGGGCATTGACACATGCACAACCCTAAGCCCATGGCTAGGAGTGGGTGGGATGACATGGTGCACCAGTGCCCACCACATGGGGTCACCCAAGGGTTGTGGGCCCACTTTGTGGCCTGGGTAGAGCCGTTTTGCACGTAAACCATGTCTGCGGGCTCCCGTGAGGTAGCTAGGCAAGGAGCACATGATTTATTCCATGGATGGTGATGTAAGTGGTGTTTGGATGCCATGGTGAAGCAGATCCCAAAAGATGGGACCACCATGCACACGCGCCGTCAGACGATCCACTGTTTTGACACCTCGTTCTGACGAGAACCCTATATTTCAGGGGTCTACACCACATGAACATGGGCATTGACACATGCACAACCCTAAACCCATGGCTAGGAGTGGGCGGGATGACATGGTGCACCAGTGCCCACCACATGGTGTCACCCAAGGGTTGTGGGCCCACTTTGTGGCCTGGGTAGAGCCGTTTTGCACGTAAACCATGTTTGCGGGCTCCCGTGAGGTAGCTAGGCAAGGAGCACATGATTTCTTCCATGGATGGTGATGTAAGTGGTGTTTGGATGCCATGGTGAAGCAGATCCCAAAAGATGGGACCACCATGCACATGCGCCGTCAGACGATCCACTGTTTTGACACCTCGTTCTGACGAGAACCCTATATTTCAGGGGTCTACACCACATGAACATGGGCATTGACACATGCACAACCCTAAACCCATGGCTAGGAGTGGGTGGGATGACATGGTGCACCAGTGCCCACCACATGGGGTCACCCAAGGGTTGTGGGCCCACTTTGTGGCCTGGGTAGAGCCGTTTTGCACGTAAACCATGTCTGCGGGCTCCCGTGAGGTAGCTAGGCAAGGAGCACATGATTTCTTCCATGGATGGTGATGTAAGTGGTGTTTGGATGCCATGGTGAAGCAGATCCCAAAAGATGGGACCACCATGCACACGCGCCGTCAGACGATCCACTGTTTTGACACCTCGTTCTGACGAGAACCCTATATTTCAGGGGTCTACACCACATGAACATGGGCATTGACACATGCACAACCCTAAACCCATGGCTAGGAGTGGGTGGGATGACATGGTGCACCAGTGCCCACCACATGGGGTCACCCAAGGGTTGTGGGCCCACTTTGTGGCCTGGGTAGAGCCGTTTTGCACGTAAACCATGTCTGCGGGCTCCCGTGAGGTAGCTAGGCAAGGAGCACATGATTTCTTCCATGGATGGTGATGTAAGTGGTGTTTGGATGCCATGGTGAAGCAGATCCCAAAAGATGGGACCACCATGCACACGCGCCGTCAGACGATCCACTGTTTTGACACCTCGTTCTGACGAGAACCCTATATTTCAGGGGTCTACACCACATGAACATGGGCATTGACACATGCACAACCCTAAACCCATGGCTAGGAGTGGGTGGGATGACATGGTGCACCAGTGCCCACCACATGGGGTCACCCAAGGGTTGTGGGCCCACTTTGTGGCCTGGGTAGAGCCGTTTTGCACGTAAACCATGTCTGCGGGCTCCCGTGAGGTAGCTAGGCAAGGAGCACATGATTTCTTCCATGGATGGTGATGTAAGTGGTGTTTGGATGCCATGGTGAAGCAGATCCCAAAAGATGGGACCACCATGCACACGCGCCGTCAGACGATCCACTGTTTTGACACCTCGTTCTGACGAGAACCCTATATTTCAGGGGTCTACACCACATGAACATGGGCATTGACACATGCACAACCCTAAACCCATGGCTAGGAGTGGGTGGGATGACATGGTGCACCAGTGCCCACCACATGGGGTCACCCAAGGGTTGTGGGCCCACTTTGTGGCCTGGGTAGAGCCGTTTTGCACGTAAACCATGTCTGCGGGCTCCCGTGAGGTAGCTAGGCAAGGAGCACATGATTTCTTCCATGGATGGTGATGTAAGTGGTGTTTGGATGCCATGGTGAAGCAGATCCCAAAAGATGGGACCACCATGCACACGCGCCGTCAGACGATCCACTGTTTTGACACCTCGTTCTGACGAGAACCCTATATTTCAGGGGTCTACACCACATGAACATGGGCATTGACACATGCACAACCCCCCATGGCTAGGAGTGGGTGGGATGACATGGTGCACCAGTGCCCACCACATGGGGTCACCCAAGGGTTGTGGGCCCACTTTGTGGCCTGGGTAGAGCCGTTTTGCACGTAAACCATGTCTGCGGGCTCCCGTGAGGTAGCTAGGCAAGGAGCACATGATTTCTTCCATGGATGGTGATGTAAGTGGTGTTTGGATGCCATGGTGAAGCAGATCCCAAAAGATGGGACAACCATGCACACGCGCCGTCAGACGATCCACTGTTTTGACACCTCGTTCTGACGAGAACCCTATATTTCAGGGGTCTACACCACATGAACATGGGCATTGACACATGCACAACCCTAAACCCATGGCTAGGAGTGGGTGGGATGACATGGTGCACCAGTGCCCACCACATGGGGTCACCCAAGGGTTGTGGGCCCACTTTGTGGCCTGGGTAGAGCCGTTTTGCACGTAAACCATGTCTGCGGGCTCCCGTGAGGTAGCTAGGCAAGGAGCACATGATTTCTTCCATGGATGGTGATTTAAGTGGTGTTTGGATGCCATGGTGAAGCAGATCCCAAAAGATGGGACCACCATGCACACGCGCCGTCAGACGATCCACTGTTTTGACACCTCGTTCTGACGAGAACCCTATATTTCAGGGGTCTACACCACATGAACATGGGCATTGACACATGCACAACCCTAAACCCATGGCTAGGAGTGGGTGGGATGACATGGTGCACCAGTGCCCACCACATGGGGTCACCCAAGGGTTGTGGGCCCACTTTGTGGCCTGGGTAGAGCCGTTTTGCACGTAAACCATGTCTGCGGGCTCCCGTGAGGTAGCTAGGCAAGGAGCACATGATTTCTTCCATGGATGGTGATGTAAGTGGTGTTTGGATGCCATGGTGAAGCAGATCCCAAAAGATGGGACAACCATGCACACGCGCCGTCAGACGATCCACTGTTTTGACACCTCGTTCTGACGAGAACCCTATATTTCAGGGGTCTACACCACATGAACATGGGCATTGACACATGCACAACCCTAAACCCATGGCTAGGAGTGGGTGGGATGACATGGTGCACCAGTGCCCACCACATGGGGTCACCCAAGGGTTGTGGGCCCACTTTGTGGCCTGGGTAGAGCCGTTTTGCACGTAAACCATGTCTGCGGGCTCCCGTGAGGTAGCTAGGCAAGGAGCACATGATTTCTTCCATGGATGGTGATGTAAGTGGTGTTTGGATGCCATGGTGAAGCAGATCCCAAAAGATGGGACCACCATGCACACGCGCCGTCAGACGATCCACTGTTTTGACACCTCGTTCTGACGAGAACCCTATATTTCAGGGGTCTACACCACATGAACATGGGCATTGACACATGCACAACCCTAAACCCATGGCTAGGAGTGGGTGGGATGACATGGTGCACCAGTGCCCACCACATGGGGTCACCCAAGGGTTGTGGGCCCACTTTGTGGCCTGGGTAGAGCCGTTTTGCACGTAAACCATGTCTGCGGGCTCCCGTGAGGTAGCTAGGCAAGGAGCACATGATTTCTTCCATGGATGGTGATGTAAGTGGTGTTTGGATGCCATGGTGAAGCAGATCCCAAAAGATGGGACCACCATGCACACGCGCCGTCAGACGATCCACTGTTTTGACACCTCGTTCTGACGAGAACCCTATATTTCAGGGGTCTACACCACATGAACATGGGCATTGACACATGCACAACCCTAAACCCATGGCTAGGAGTGGGTGGGATGACATGGTGCACCAGTGCCCACCACATGGGGTCACCCAAGGGTTGTGGGCCCACTTTGTGGCCTGGGTAGAGCCGTTTTGCACGTAAACCATGTCTGCGGGCTCCCGTGAGGTAGCTAGGCAAGGAGCACATGATTTCTTCCATGGATGGTGATGTAAGTGGTGTTTGGATGCCATGGTGAAGCAGATCCCAAAAGATGGGACCACCATGCACACGCGCCGTCAGACGATCCACTGTTTTGACACCTCGTTCTGACGAGAACCCTATATTTCAGGGGTCTACACCACATGAACATGGGCATTGACACATGCACAACCCTAAACCCATGGCTAGGAGTGGGTGGGATGACATGGTGCACCAGTGCCCACCACATGGGGTCACCCAAGGGTTGTGGGCCCACTTTGTGGCCTGGTAGAGCCGTTTTGCACGTAAACCATGTCTGCGGGCTCCCGTGAGGTAGCTAGGCAAGGAGCACATGATTTCTTCCATGGATGGTGATGTAAGTGGTGTTTGGATGCCATGGTGAAGCAGATCCCAAAAGATGGGACAACCATGCACACGCGCCGTCAGACGATCCACTGTTTTGACACCTCGTTCTGACGAGAACCCTATATTTCAGGGGTCTACACCACATGAACATGGGCATTGACACATGCACAACCCTAAACCCATGGCTAGGAGTGGGTGGGATGACATGGTGCACCAGTGCCCACCACATGGGGTCACCCAAGGGTTGTGGGCCCACTTTGTGGCCTGGGTAGAGCCGTTTTGCACGTAAACCATGTCTGCGGGCTCCCGTGAGGTAGCTAGGCAAGGAGCACATGATTTCTTCCATGGATGGTGATGTAAGTGGTGTTTGGATGCCATGGTGAAGCAGATCCCAAAAGATGGGACCACCATGCACATGCGCCGTCAGACGATCCACTGTTTTGACACCTCGTTCTGACGAGAACCCTATATTTCAGGGGTCTACACCACATGAACATGGGCATTGACACATGCACAACCCTAAACCCATGGCTAGGAGTGGGTGGGATGACATGGTGCACCAGTGCCCACCACATGGGGTCACCCAAGGGTTGTGGGCCCACTTTGTGGCCTGGGTAGAGCCGTTTTGCACGTAAACCATGTCTGCGGGCTCCCGTGAGGTAGCTAGGCAAGGAGCACATGATTTCTTCCATGGATGGTGATGTAAGTGGTGTTTGGATGCCATGGTGAAGCAGATCCCAAAAGATGGGACCACCATGCACACGCGCCGTCAGACGATCCACTGTTTTGACACCTCGTTCTGACGAGAACCCTATATTTCAGGGGTCTACACCACATGAACATGGGCATTGACACATGCACAACCCTAAACCCATGGCTAGGAGTGGGTGGGATGACATGGTGCACCAGTGCCCACCACATGGGGTCACCCAAGGGTTGTGGGCCCACTTTGTGGCCTGGGTAGAGCCGTTTTGCACGTAAACCATGTCTGCGGGCTCCCGTGAGGTAGCTAGGCAAGGAGCACATGATTTCTTCCATGGATGGTGATGTAAGTGGTGTTTGGATGCCATGGTGAAGCAGATCCCAAAAGATGGGACCACCATGCACACGCGCCGTCAGACGATCCACTGTTTTGACACCTCGTTCTGACGAGAACCCTATATTTCAGGGGTCTACACCACATGAACATGGGCATTGACACATGCACAACCCTAAACCCATGGCTAGGAGTGGGTGGGATGACATGGTGCACCAGTGCCCACCACATGGGGTCACCCAAGGGTTGTGGGCCCACTTTGTGGCCTGGGTAGAGCCGTTTTGCACGTAAACCATGTCTGCGGGCTCCCGTGAGGTAGCTAGGCAAGGAGCACATGATTTCTTCCATGGATGGTGATGTAAGTGGTGTTTGGATGCCATGGTGAAGCAGATCCCAAAAGATGGGACCACCATGCACACGCGCCGTCAGACGATCCACTGTTTTGACACCTCGTTCTGACGAGAACCCTATATTTCAGGGGTCTACACCACATGAACATGGGCATTGACACATGCACAACCCTAAACCCATGGCTAGGAGTGGGTGGGATGACATGGTGCACCAGTGCCCACCACATGGGGTCACCCAAGGGTTGTGGGCCCACTTTGTGGCCTGGGTAGAGCCGTTTTGCACGTAAACCATGTCTGCGGGCTCCCGTGAGGTAGCTAGGCAAGGAGCACATGATTTCTTCCATGGATGGTGATGTAAGTGGTGTTTGGATGCCATGGTGAAGCAGATCCCAAAAGATGGGACCACCATGCACACGCGCCGTCAGACGATCCACTGTTTTGACACCTCGTTCTGACGAGAACCCTATATTTCAGGGGTCTACACCACATGAACATGGGCATTGACACATGCACAACCCTAAACCCATGGCTAGGAGTGGGTGGGATGACATGGTGCACCAGTGCCCACCACATGGGGTCACCCAAGGGTTGTGGGCCCACTTTGTGGCCTGGGTAGAGCCGTTTTGCACGTAAACCATGTCTGCGGGCTCCCGTGAGGTAGCTAGGCAAGGAGCACATGATTTCTTCCATGGATGGTGATGTAAGTGGTGTTTGGATGCCATGGTGAAGCAGATCCCAAAAGATGGGACCACCATGCACACGCGCCGTCAGACGATCCACTGTTTTGACACCTCGTTCTGACGAGAACCCTATATTTCAGGGGTCTACACCACATGAACATGGGCATTGACACATGCACAACCCTAAACCCATGGCTAGGAGTGGGTGGGATGACATGGTGCACCAGTGCCCACCACATGGGGTCACCCAAGGGTTGTGGGCCCACTTTGTGGCCTGGGTAGAGCCGTTTTGCACGTAAACCATGTCTGCGGGCTCCCGTGAGGTAGCTAGGCAAGGAGCACATGATTTCTTCCATGGATGGTGATGTAAGTGGTGTTTGGATGCCATGGTGAAGCAGATCCCAAAAGATGGGACCACCATGCACACGCGCCGTCAGACGATCCACTGTTTTGACACCTCGTTCTGACGAGAACCCTATATTTCAGGGGTCTACACCACATGAACATGGGCATTGACACATGCACAACCCTAAACCCATGGCTAGGAGTGGGTGGGATGACATGGTGCACCAGTGCCCACCACATGGGGTCACCCAAGGGTTGTGGGCCCACTTTGTGGCCTGGGTAGAGCCGTTTTGCACGTAAACCATGTCTGCGGGCTCCCGTGAGGTAGCTAGGCAAGGAGCACATGATTTCTTCCATGGATGGTGATGTAAGTGGTGTTTGGATGCCATGGTGAAGCAGATCCCAAAAGATGGGACCACCATGCACACGCGCCGTCAGACGATCCACTGTTTTGACACCTCGTTCTGACGAGAACCCTATATTTCAGGGGTCTACACCACATGAACATGGGCATTGACACATGCACAACCCTAAACCCATGGCTAGGAGTGGGTGGGATGACATGGTGCACCAGTGCCCACCACATGGGGTCACCCAAGGGTTGTGGGCCCACTTTGTGGCCTGGGTAGAGCCGTTTTGCACGTAAACCATGTCTGCGGGCTCCCGTGAGGTAGCTAGGCAAGGAGCACATGATTTCTTCCATGGATGGTGATGTAAGTGGTGTTTGGATGCCATGGTGAAGCAGATCCCAAAAGATGGGACCACCATGCACACGCGCCGTCAGACGATCCACTGTTTTGACACCTCGTTCTGACGAGAACCCTATATTTCAGGGGTCTACACCACATGAACATGGGCATTGACACATGCACAACCCTAAACCCATGGCTAGGAGTGGGTGGGATGACATGGTGCACCAGTGCCCACCACATGGGGTCACCCAAGGGTTGTGGGCCCACTTTGTGGCCTGGGTAGAGCCGTTTTGCACGTAAACCATGTCTGCGGGCTCCCGTGAGGTAGCTAGGCAAGGAGCACATGATTTCTTCCATGGATGGTGATGTAAGTGGTGTTTGGATGCCATGGTGAAGCAGATCCCAAAAGATGGGACCACCATGCACACGCGCCGTCAGACGATCCACTGTTTTGACACCTCGTTCTGACGAGAACCCTATATTTCAGGGGTCTACACCACATGAACATGGGCATTGACACATGCACAACCCTAAACCCATGGCTAGGAGTGGGTGGGATGACATGGTGCACCAGTGCCCACCACATGGGGTCACCCAAGGGTTGTGGGCCCACTTTGTGGCCTGGGTAGAGCCGTTTTGCACGTAAACCATGTCTGCGGGCTCCCGTGAGGTAGCTAGGCAAGGAGCACATGATTTCTTCCATGGATGGTGATGTAAGTGGTGTTTGGATGCCATGGTGAAGCAGATCCCAAAAGATGGGACCACCATGCACACGCGCCGTCAGACGATCCACTGTTTTGACACCTCGTTCTGACGAGAACCCTATATTTCAGGGGTCTACACCACATGAACATGGGCATTGACACATGCACAACCCTAAACCCATGGCTAGGAGTGGGTGGGATGACATGGTGCACCAGTGCCCACCACATGGGGTCACCCAAGGGTTGTGGGCCCACTTTGTGGCCTGGGTAGAGCCGTTTTGCACGTAAACCATGTCTGCGGGCTCCCGTGAGGTAGCTAGGCAAGGAGCACATGATTTCTTCCATGGATGGTGATGTAAGTGGTGTTTGGATGCCATGGTGAAGCAGATCCCAAAAGATGGGACCACCATGCACACGCGCCGTCAGACGATCCACTGTTTTGACACCTCGTTCTGACGAGAACCCTATATTTCAGGGGTCTACACCACATGAACATGGGCATTGACACATGCACAACCCTAAACCCATGGCTAGGAGTGGGTGGGATGACATGGTGCACCAGTGCCCACCACATGGGGTCACCCAAGGGTTGTGGGCCCACTTTGTGGCCTGGGTAGAGCCGTTTTGCACGTAAACCATGTCTGCGGGCTCCCGTGAGGTAGCTAGGCAAGGAGCACATGATTTCTTCCATGGATGGTGATGTAAGTGGTGTTTGGATGCCATGGTGAAGCAGATCCCAAAAGATGGGACCACCATGCACACGCGCCGTCAGACGATCCACTGTTTTGACACCTCGTTCTGACGAGAACCCTATATTTCAGGGGTCTACACCACATGAACATGGGCATTGACACATGCACAACCCTAAACCCATGGCTAGGAGTGGGTGGGATGACATGGTGCACCAGTGCCCACCACATGGGGTCACCCAAGGGTTGTGGGCCCACTTTGTGGCCTGGGTAGAGCCGTTTTGCACGTAAACCATGTCTGCGGGCTCCCGTGAGGTAGCTAGGCAAGGAGCACATGATTTCTTCCATGGATGGTGATGTAAGTGGTGTTTGGATGCCATGGTGAAGCAGATCCCAAAAGATGGGACCACCATGCACACGCGCCGTCAGACGATCCACTGTTTTGACACCTCGTTCTGACGAGAACCCTATATTTCAGGGGTCTACACCACATGAACATGGGCATTGACACATGCACAACCCTAAACCCATGGCTAGGAGTGGGTGGGATGACATGGTGCACCAGTGCCCACCACATGGGGTCACCCAAGGGTTGTGGGCCCACTTTGTGGCCTGGGTAGAGCCGTTTTGCACGTAAACCATGTCTGCGGGCTCCCGTGAGGTAGCTAGGCAAGGAGCACATGATTTCTTCCATGGATGGTGATGTAAGTGGTGTTTGGATGCCATGGTGAAGCAGATCCCAAAAGATGGGACCACCATGCACACGCGCCGTCAGACGATCCACTGTTTTGACACCTCGTTCTGACGAGAACCCTATATTTCAGGGGTCTACACCACATGAACATGGGCATTGACACATGCACAACCCTAAACCCATGGCTAGGAGTGGGTGGGATGACATGGTGCACCAGTGCCCACCACATGGGGTCACCCAAGGGTTGTGGGCCCACTTTGTGGCCTGGGTAGAGCCGTTTTGCACGTAAACCATGTCTGCGGGCTCCCGTGAGGTAGCTAGGCAAGGAGCACATGATTTCTTCCATGGATGGTGATGTAAGTGGTGTTTGGATGCCATGGTGAAGCAGATCCCAAAAGATGGGACCACCATGCACACGCGCCGTCAGACGATCCACTGTTTTGACACCTCGTTCTGACGAGAACCCTATATTTCAGGGGTCTACACCACATGAACATGGGCATTGACACATGCACAACCCTAAACCCATGGCTAGGAGTGGGTGGGATGACATGGTGCACCAGTGCCCACCACATGGGGTCACCCAAGGGTTGTGGGCCCACTTTGTGGCCTGGGTAGAGCCGTTTTGCACGTAAACCATGTCTGCGGGCTCCCGTGAGGTAGCTAGGCAAGGAGCACATGATTTCTTCCATGGATGGTGATGTAAGTGGTGTTTGGATGCCATGGTGAAGCAGATCCCAAAAGATGGGACCACCATGCACACGCGCCGTCAGACGATCCACTGTTTTGACACCTCGTTCTGACGAGAACCCTATATTTCAGGGGTCTACACCACATGAACATGGGCATTGACACATGCACAACCCTAAACCCATGGCTAGGAGTGGGTGGGATGACATGGTGCACCAGTGCCCACCACATGGGGTCACCCAAGGGTTGTGGGCCCACTTTGTGGCCTGGGTAGAGCCGTTTTGCACGTAAACCATGTCTGCGGGCTCCCGTGAGGTAGCTAGGCAAGGAGCACATGATTTCTTCCATGGATGGTGATGTAAGTGGTGTTTGGATGCCATGGTGAAGCAGATCCCAAAAGATGGGACCACCATGCACACGCGCCGTCAGACGATCCACTGTTTTGACACCTCGTTCTGACGAGAACCCTATATTTCAGGGGTCTACACCACATGAACATGGGCATTGACACATGCACAACCCTAAACCCATGGCTAGGAGTGGGTGGGATGACATGGTGCACCAGTGCCCACCACATGGGGTCACCCAAGGGTTGTGGGCCCACTTTGTGGCCTGGGTAGAGCCGTTTTGCACGTAAACCATGTCTGCGGGCTCCCGTGAGGTAGCTAGGCAAGGAGCACATGATTTCTTCCATGGATGGTGATGTAAGTGGTGTTTGGATGCCATGGTGAAGCAGATCCCAAAAGATGGGACCACCATGCACACGCGCCGTCAGACGATCCACTGTTTTGACACCTCGTTCTGACGAGAACCCTATATTTCAGGGGTCTACACCACATGAACATGGGCATTGACACATGCACAACCCTAAACCCATGGCTAGGAGTGGGTGGGATGACATGGTGCACCAGTGCCCACCACATGGGGTCACCCAAGGGTTGTGGGCCCACTTTGTGGCCTGGGTAGAGCCGTTTTGCACGTAAACCATGTCTGCGGGCTCCCGTGAGGTAGCTAGGCAAGGAGCACATGATTTCTTCCATGGATGGTGATGTAAGTGGTGTTTGGATGCCATGGTGAAGCAGATCCCAAAAGATGGGACCACCATGCACACGCGCCGTCAGACGATCCACTGTTTTGACACCTCGTTCTGACGAGAACCCTATATTTCAGGGGTCTACACCACATGAACATGGGCATTGACACATGCACAACCCTAAACCCATGGCTAGGAGTGGGTGGGATGACATGGTGCACCAGTGCCCACCACATGGGGTCACCCAAGGGTTGTGGGCCCACTTTGTGGCCTGGGTAGAGCCGTTTTGCACGTAAACCATGTCTGCGGGCTCCCGTGAGGTAGCTAGGCAAGGAGCACATGATTTCTTCCATGGATGGTGATGTAAGTGGTGTTTGGATGCCATGGTGAAGCAGATCCCAAAAGATGGGACCACCATGCACACGCGCCGTCAGACGATCCACTGTTTTGACACCTCGTTCTGACGAGAACCCTATATTTCAGGGGTCTACACCACATGAACATGGGCATTGACACATGCACAACCCTAAACCCATGGCTAGGAGTGGGTGGGATGACATGGTGCACCAGTGCCCACCACATGGGGTCACCCAAGGGTTGTGGGCCCACTTTGTGGCCTGGGTAGAGCCGTTTTGCACGTAAACCATGTCTGCGGGCTCCCGTGAGGTAGCTAGGCAAGGAGCACATGATTTCTTCCATGGATGGTGATGTAAGTGGTGTTTGGATGCCATGGTGAAGCAGATCCCAAAAGATGGGACCACCATGCACACGCGCCGTCAGACGATCCACTGTTTTGACACCTCGTTCTGACGAGAACCCTATATTTCAGGGGTCTACACCACATGAACATGGGCATTGACACATGCACAACCCTAAACCCATGGCTAGGAGTGGGTGGGATGACATGGTGCACCAGTGCCCACCACATGGGGTCACCCAAGGGTTGTGGGCCCACTTTGTGGCCTGGGTAGAGCCGTTTTGCACGTAAACCATGTCTGCGGGCTCCCGTGAGGTAGCTAGGCAAGGAGCACATGATTTCTTCCATGGATGGTGATGTAAGTGGTGTTTGGATGCCATGGTGAAGCAGATCCCAAAAGATGGGACCACCATGCACACGCGCCGTCAGACGATCCACTGTTTTGACACCTCGTTCTGACGAGAACCCTATATTTCAGGGGTCTACACCACATGAACATGGGCATTGACACATGCACAACCCTAAACCCATGGCTAGGAGTGGGTGGGATGACATGGTGCACCAGTGCCCACCACATGGGGTCACCCAAGGGTTGTGGGCCCACTTTGTGGCCTGGGTAGAGCCGTTTTGCACGTAAACCATGTCTGCGGGCTCCCGTGAGGTAGCTAGGCAAGGAGCACATGATTTCTTCCATGGATGGTGATGTAAGTGGTGTTTGGATGCCATGGTGAAGCAGATCCCAAAAGATGGGACCACCATGCACACGCGCCGTCAGACGATCCACTGTTTTGACACCTCGTTCTGACGAGAACCCTATATTTCAGGGGTCTACACCACATGAACATGGGCATTGACACATGCACAACCCTAAACCCATGGCTAGGAGTGGGTGGGATGACATGGTGCACCAGTGCCCACCACATGGGGTCACCCAAGGGTTGTGGGCCCACTTTGTGGCCTGGGTAGAGCCGTTTTGCACGTAAACCATGTCTGCGGGCTCCCGTGAGGTAGCTAGGCAAGGAGCACATGATTTCTTCCATGGATGGTGATGTAAGTGGTGTTTGGATGCCATGGTGAAGCAGATCCCAAAAGATGGGACCACCATGCACACGCGCCGTCAGACGATCCACTGTTTTGACACCTCGTTCTGACGAGAACCCTATATTTCAGGGGTCTACACCACATGAACATGGGCATTGACACATGCACAACCCTAAACCCATGGCTAGGAGTGGGTGGGATGACATGGTGCACCAGTGCCCACCACATGGGGTCACCCAAGGGTTGTGGGCCCACTTTGTGGCCTGGGTAGAGCCGTTTTGCACGTAAACCATGTCTGCGGGCTCCCGTGAGGTAGCTAGGCAAGGAGCACATGATTTCTTCCATGGATGGTGATGTAAGTGGTGTTTGGATGCCATGGTGAAGCAGATCCCAAAAGATGGGACCACCATGCACACGCGCCGTCAGACGATCCACTGTTTTGACACCTCGTTCTGACGAGAACCCTATATTTCAGGGGTCTACACCACATGAACATGGGCATTGACACATGCACAACCCTAAACCCATGGCTAGGAGTGGGTGGGATGACATGGTGCACCAGTGCCCACCACATGGGGTCACCCAAGGGTTGTGGGCCCACTTTGTGGCCTGGGTAGAGCCGTTTTGCACGTAAACCATGTCTGCGGGCTCCCGTGAGGTAGCTAGGCAAGGAGCACATGATTTCTTCCATGGATGGTGATGTAAGTGGTGTTTGGATGCCATGGTGAAGCAGATCCCAAAAGATGGGACCACCATGCACACGCGCCGTCAGACGATCCACTGTTTTGACACCTCGTTCTGACGAGAACCCTATATTTCAGGGGTCTACACCACATGAACATGGGCATTGACACATGCACAACCCTAAACCCATGGCTAGGAGTGGGTGGGATGACATGGTGCACCAGTGCCCACCACATGGGGTCACCCAAGGGTTGTGGGCCCACTTTGTGGCCTGGGTAGAGCCGTTTTGCACGTAAACCATGTCTGCGGGCTCCCGTGAGGTAGCTAGGCAAGGAGCACATGATTTCTTCCATGGATGGTGATGTAAGTGGTGTTTGGATGCCATGGTGAAGCAGATCCCAAAAGATGGGACCACCATGCACACGCGCCGTCAGACGATCCACTGTTTTGACACCTCGTTCTGACGAGAACCCTATATTTCAGGGGTCTACACCACATGAACATGGGCATTGACACATGCACAACCCTAAACCCATGGCTAGGAGTGGGTGGGATGACATGGTGCACCAGTGCCCACCACATGGGGTCACCCAAGGGTTGTGGGCCCACTTTGTGGCCTGGGTAGAGCCGTTTTGCACGTAAACCATGTCTGCGGGCTCCCGTGAGGTAGCTAGGCAAGGAGCACATGATTTCTTCCATGGATGGTGATGTAAGTGGTGTTTGGATGCCATGGTGAAGCAGATCCCAAAAGATGGGACCACCATGCACACGCGCCGTCAGACGATCCACTGTTTTGACACCTCGTTCTGACGAGAACCCTATATTTCAGGGGTCTACACCACATGAACATGGGCATTGACACATGCACAACCCTAAACCCATGGCTAGGAGTGGGTGGGATGACATGGTGCACCAGTGCCCACCACATGGGGTCACCCAAGGGTTGTGGGCCCACTTTGTGGCCTGGGTAGAGCCGTTTTGCACGTAAACCATGTCTGCGGGCTCCCGTGAGGTAGCTAGGCAAGGAGCACATGATTTCTTCCATGGATGGTGATGTAAGTGGTGTTTGGATGCCATGGTGAAGCAGATCCCAAAAGATGGGACCACCATGCACACGCGCCGTCAGACGATCCACTGTTTTGACACCTCGTTCTGACGAGAACCCTATATTTCAGGGGTCTACACCACATGAACATGGGCATTGACACATGCACAACCCTAAACCCATGGCTAGGAGTGGGTGGGATGACATGGTGCACCAGTGCCCACCACATGGGGTCACCCAAGGGTTGTGGGCCCACTTTGTGGCCTGGGTAGAGCCGTTTTGCACGTAAACCATGTCTGCGGGCTCCCGTGAGGTAGCTAGGCAAGGAGCACATGATTTCTTCCATGGATGGTGATGTAAGTGGTGTTTGGATGCCATGGTGAAGCAGATCCCAAAAGATGGGACCACCATGCACACGCGCCGTCAGACGATCCACTGTTTTGACACCTCGTTCTGACGAGAACCCTATATTTCAGGGGTCTACACCACATGAACATGGGCATTGACACATGCACAACCCTAAACCCATGGCTAGGAGTGGGTGGGATGACATGGTGCACCAGTGCCCACCACATGGGGTCACCCAAGGGTTGTGGGCCCACTTTGTGGCCTGGGTAGAGCCGTTTTGCACGTAAACCATGTCTGCGGGCTCCCGTGAGGTAGCTAGGCAAGGAGCACATGATTTCTTCCATGGATGGTGATGTAAGTGGTGTTTGGATGCCATGGTGAAGCAGATCCCAAAAGATGGGACCACCATGCACACGCGCCGTCAGACGATCCACTGTTTTGACACCTCGTTCTGACGAGAACCCTATATTTCAGGGGTCTACACCACATGAACATGGGCATTGACACATGCACAACCCTAAACCCATGGCTAGGAGTGGGTGGGATGACATGGTGCACCAGTGCCCACCACATGGGGTCACCCAAGGGTTGTGGGCCCACTTTGTGGCCTGGGTAGAGCCGTTTTGCACGTAAACCATGTCTGCGGGCTCCCGTGAGGTAGCTAGGCAAGGAGCACATGATTTCTTCCATGGATGGTGATGTAAGTGGTGTTTGGATGCCATGGTGAAGCAGATCCCAAAAGATGGGACCACCATGCACACGCGCCGTCAGACGATCCACTGTTTTGACACCTCGTTCTGACGAGAACCCTATATTTCAGGGGTCTACACCACATGAACATGGGCATTGACACATGCACAACCCTAAACCCATGGCTAGGAGTGGGTGGGATGACATGGTGCACCAGTGCCCACCACATGGGGTCACCCAAGGGTTGTGGGCCCACTTTGTGGCCTGGGTAGAGCCGTTTTGCACGTAAACCATGTCTGCGGGCTCCCGTGAGGTAGCTAGGCAAGGAGCACATGATTTCTTCCATGGATGGTGATGTAAGTGGTGTTTGGATGCCATGGTGAAGCAGATCCCAAAAGATGGGACCACCATGCACACGCGCCGTCAGACGATCCACTGTTTTGACACCTCGTTCTGACGAGAACCCTATATTTCAGGGGTCTACACCACATGAACATGGGCATTGACACATGCACAACCCTAAACCCATGGCTAGGAGTGGGTGGGATGACATGGTGCACCAGTGCCCACCACATGGGGTCACCCAAGGGTTGTGGGCCCACTTTGTGGCCTGGGTAGAGCCGTTTTGCACGTAAACCATGTCTGCGGGCTCCCGTGAGGTAGCTAGGCAAGGAGCACATGATTTCTTCCATGGATGGTGATGTAAGTGGTGTTTGGATGCCATGGTGAAGCAGATCCCAAAAGATGGGACCACCATGCACACGCGCCGTCAGACGATCCACTGTTTTGACACCTCGTTCTGACGAGAACCCTATATTTCAGGGGTCTACACCACATGAACATGGGCATTGACACATGCACAACCCTAAACCCATGGCTAGGAGTGGGTGGGATGACATGGTGCACCAGTGCCCACCACATGGGGTCACCCAAGGGTTGTGGGCCCACTTTGTGGCCTGGGTAGAGCCGTTTTGCACGTAAACCATGTCTGCGGGCTCCCGTGAGGTAGCTAGGCAAGGAGCACATGATTTCTTCCATGGATGGTGATGTAAGTGGTGTTTGGATGCCATGGTGAAGCAGATCCCAAAAGATGGGACCACCATGCACACGCGCCGTCAGACGATCCACTGTTTTGACACCTCGTTCTGACGAGAACCCTATATTTCAGGGGTCTACACCACATGAACATGGGCATTGACACATGCACAACCCTAAACCCATGGCTAGGAGTGGGTGGGATGACATGGTGCACCAGTGCCCACCACATGGGGTCACCCAAGGGTTGTGGGCCCACTTTGTGGCCTGGGTAGAGCCGTTTTGCACGTAAACCATGTCTGCGGGCTCCCGTGAGGTAGCTAGGCAAGGAGCACATGATTTCTTCCATGGATGGTGATGTAAGTGGTGTTTGGATGCCATGGTGAAGCAGATCCCAAAAGATGGGACCACCATGCACACGCGCCGTCAGACGATCCACTGTTTTGACACCTCGTTCTGACGAGAACCCTATATTTCAGGGGTCTACACCACATGAACATGGGCATTGACACATGCACAACCCTAAACCCATGGCTAGGAGTGGGTGGGATGACATGGTGCACCAGTGCCCACCACATGGGGTCACCCAAGGGTTGTGGGCCCACTTTGTGGCCTGGGTAGAGCCGTTTTGCACGTAAACCATGTCTGCGGGCTCCCGTGAGGTAGCTAGGCAAGGAGCACATGATTTCTTCCATGGATGGTGATGTAAGTGGTGTTTGGATGCCATGGTGAAGCAGATCCCAAAAGATGGGACCACCATGCACACGCGCCGTCAGACGATCCACTGTTTTGACACCTCGTTCTGACGAGAACCCTATATTTCAGGGGTCTACACCACATGAACATGGGCATTGACACATGCACAACCCTAAACCCATGGCTAGGAGTGGGTGGGATGACATGGTGCACCAGTGCCCACCACATGGGGTCACCCAAGGGTTGTGGGCCCACTTTGTGGCCTGGGTAGAGCCGTTTTGCACGTAAACCATGTCTGCGGGCTCCCGTGAGGTAGCTAGGCAAGGAGCACATGATTTCTTCCATGGATGGTGATGTAAGTGGTGTTTGGATGCCATGGTGAAGCAGATCCCAAAAGATGGGACCACCATGCACACGCGCCGTCAGACGATCCACTGTTTTGACACCTCGTTCTGACGAGAACCCTATATTTCAGGGGTCTACACCACATGAACATGGGCATTGACACATGCACAACCCTAAACCCATGGCTAGGAGTGGGTGGGATGACATGGTGCACCAGTGCCCACCACATGGGGTCACCCAAGGGTTGTGGGCCCACTTTGTGGCCTGGGTAGAGCCGTTTTGCACGTAAACCATGTCTGCGGGCTCCCGTGAGGTAGCTAGGCAAGGAGCACATGATTTCTTCCATGGATGGTGATGTAAGTGGTGTTTGGATGCCATGGTGAAGCAGATCCCAAAAGATGGGACCACCATGCACACGCGCCGTCAGACGATCCACTGTTTTGACACCTCGTTCTGACGAGAACCCTATATTTCAGGGGTCTACACCACATGAACATGGGCATTGACACATGCACAACCCTAAACCCATGGCTAGGAGTGGGTGGGATGACATGGTGCACCAGTGCCCACCACATGGGGTCACCCAAGGGTTGTGGGCCCACTTTGTGGCCTGGGTAGAGCCGTTTTGCACGTAAACCATGTCTGCGGGCTCCCGTGAGGTAGCTAGGCAAGGAGCACATGATTTCTTCCATGGATGGTGATGTAAGTGGTGTTTGGATGCCATGGTGAAGCAGATCCCAAAAGATGGGACCACCATGCACACGCGCCGTCAGACGATCCACTGTTTTGACACCTCGTTCTGACGAGAACCCTATATTTCAGGGGTCTACACCACATGAACATGGGCATTGACACATGCACAACCCTAAACCCATGGCTAGGAGTGGGTGGGATGACATGGTGCACCAGTGCCCACCACATGGGGTCACCCAAGGGTTGTGGGCCCACTTTGTGGCCTGGGTAGAGCCGTTTTGCACGTAAACCATGTCTGCGGGCTCCCGTGAGGTAGGTAGGCAAGGAGCACATGATTTCTTCCATGGATGGTGATGTAAGTGGTGTTTGGATGCCATGGTGAAGCAGATCCCAAAAGATGGGACCACCATGCACACGCGCCGTCAGACGATCCACTGTTTTGGCACCTCGTTCTGACGAGAACCCTATATTTCAGGGGTCTACACCACATGAACATGGGCATTGACACAACAACTGCAATTCAGCCACCTGGAAAAGCACTAGGGGGTGATGTGGTATGATATGAGAGCAGTAGTAACAGTAACACCAGCAGTAATAGTAATATGAGAGCAATGGTACCAGAAAATAGTTGACATGTAGAACGAGTATATGATGATGAAAGATGGACCGGGGTTCCCAGCTATCTACACTAGTGGCAACTCTCCAATAACAAGTGTTGGGTGAACAAATTACAGTTGGGCAATTGATAGGATTGATAAGGCATTAAGAAAGAACATCAATTCATTAATCATGTAGGCATGTTTTCCATATTTAGTCGTACGTGCTCGCAATGAGAAACTTGCACAACATCTATTGTCCTACCAGCCGGTGGCAGCCGGGCCTCAAGGGAATCTACTGGATATTAAGGTACTCCTTTTAATAGAGCACCGCATTAACACTCCGTGAAAACATGTGTCCCTCACATCACCGCCATCCCCTCCGGTTGTCCCGATTTCTGTCACTTCGGGGCCTTTGGTTCCGGACAGTGACATGTGCATACAACTTGTAGATACAATCTAAGCAATAATTATAGAGCTCAAATCTAAGATCATGCCACTCGGGCCCTAGTGACAAGCATTAAGCATAACAAGATTGCAGCAACAATAACTTCACAAACTTTATAGATAGACTAATCATAATGTATCATCCATCGGATCCCAACAAACACAACACCGATTACATCAGATGAATCTCAATCATGTAAGGCAGCTCATGAGATCATTGTATTGAAGTACATGGGGGAGAGAATACCAACTAGCTACAGCTAGAACCCGTAGTCCATGGGGGAACTACTCACGGAGCATGATGGAGGCGGTGGCGTTGATGGAGATGGCTTCGGGGCACTTCCCGTCCAGGTGCCGGGACAGAGACTTCTGTCCCCCGAATTGGAGTTTCGCGATGGTGGCGGCGCCCCTGGAGTCTTTCTGGAGTTTCGTCAAGTGGTACGGTGTTTTTAGGTCGAAAGGGGTTAAATAGGCGAAGAGGCGGCGTCAGAGGGGCACCAGGGCGCCCTCACCCTAGGCCGGCGCGGCCAGGGGCCTGCCCGCGCGGCCTTGTGGTGTCGGGGCCCTGGGCCTCCTCTCCGTCTCCCCTTCGGTGTTCTGGAGCCTCCCGGGAAAAATAAGATCTTTGGCGTTGATTTCGTCCAATTCCGAGAATATTGCCCGAACAGCCTTTCTGGAACCAAAAACAGCAGAAAACAGGAACTGGCACTGTGGCATCTTGTTAATAGGTTAGTTCCGGAAAACGCATAAAAACATCATAAAGTGCAAGCAAAACATGTAAGTATTGTCATAAAACAAGCATGGAACGACAGAAATTATGGATACGTCGGGGACGTATCACGCCGTCAGACGATCCACTGTTTTGACACCTCGTTCTGACGAGAACCCTATATTTCAGGGGTCTACACCACATGAACATGGGCATTGACACATGCACAACCCTAAACCCATGGCTAGGAGTGGGTGGGATGACATGGTGCACCAGTGCCCACCACATGGGGTCACCCAAGGGTTGTGGGCCCACTTTGTGGCCTGGGTAGAGCCGTTTTGCACGTAAACCATGTCTGCGGGCTCCCGTGAGGTAGCTAGGCAAGGAGCACATGATTTCTTCCATGGATGGTGATGTAAGTGGTGTTTGGATGCCATGGTGAAGCAGATCCCAAAAGATGGGACCACCATGCACACGCGCCGTCAGACGATCCACTGTTTTGACACCTCGTTCTGACGAGAACCCTATATTTCAGGGGTCTACACCACATGAACATGGGCATTGACACATGCACAACCCTAAACCCATGGCTAGGAGTGGGTGGGATGACATGGTGCACCAGTGCCCACCACATGGGGTCACCCAAGGGTTGTGGGCCCACTTTGTGGCCTGGGTAGAGCCGTTTTGCACGTAAACCATGTCTGCGGGCTCCCGTGAGGTAGCTAGGCAAGGAGCACATGATTTCTTCCATGGATGGTGATGTAAGTGGTGTTTGGATGCCATGGTGAAGCAGATCCCAAAAGATGGGACCACCATGCACACGCGCCGTCAGACGATCCACTGTTTTGACACCTCGTTCTGACGAGAACCCTATATTTCAGGGGTCTACACCACATGAACATGGGCATTGACACATGCACAACCCTAAACCCATGGCTAGGAGTGGGTGGGATGACATGGTGCACCAGTGCCCACCACATGGGGTCACCCAAGGGTTGTGGGCCCACTTTGTGGCCTGGGTAGAGCCGTTTTGCACGTAAACCATGTCTGCGGGCTCCCGTGAGGTAGGTAGGCAAGGAGCACATGATTTCTTCCATGGATGGTGATGTAAGTGGTGTTTGGATGCCATGGTGAAGCAGATCCCAAAAGATGGGACCACCATGCACACGCGCCGTCAGACGATCCACTGTTTTGACACCTCGTTCTGACGAGAACCCTATATTTCAGGGGTCTACACCACATGAACATGGGCATTGACACATGCACAACCCTAAACCCATGGCTAGGAGTGGGTGGGATGACATGGTGCACCAGTGCCCACCACATGGGGTCACCCAAGGGTTGTGGGCCCACTTTGTGGCCTGGGTAGAGCCGTTTTGCACGTAAACCATGTCTGCGGGCTCCCGTGAGGTAGCTAGGCAAGGAGCACATGATTTCTTCCATGGATGGTGATGTAAGTGGTGTTTGGATGCCATGGTGAAGCAGATCCCAAAAGATGGGACCACCATGCACACGCGCCGTCAGACGATCCACTGTTTTGACACCTCGTTCTGACGAGAACCCTATATTTCAGGGGTCTACACCACATGAACATGGGCATTGACACATGCACAACCCTAAACCCATGGCTAGGAGTGGGTGGGATGACATGGTGCACCAGTGCCCACCACATGGGGTCACCCAAGGGTTGTGGGCCCACTTTGTGGCCTGGGTAGAGCCGTTTTGCACGTAAACCATGTCTGCGGGCTCCCGTGAGGTAGCTAGGCAAGGAGCACATGATTTCTTCCATGGATGGTGATGTAAGTGGTGTTTGGATGCCATGGTGAAGCAGATCCCAAAAGATGGGACCACCATGCACACGCGCCGTCAGACGATCCACTGTTTTGACACCTCGTTCTGACGAGAA
Source organism: Lolium multiflorum (assembly GCA_030979885.1). Lineage (NCBI taxonomy): Eukaryota > Viridiplantae > Streptophyta > Magnoliopsida > Poales > Poaceae > Lolium > Lolium multiflorum. The sequence continues at coordinate 138,715 of JAUUTY010000417.1, forward strand.
CCCTATATTTCAGGGGTCTACACCACATGAACATGGGCATTGACACATGCACAACCCTAAACCCATGGCTAGGAGTGGGTGGGATGACATGGTGCACCAGTGCCCACCACATGGGGTCACCCAAGGGTTGTGGGCCCACTTTGTGGCCTGGGTAGAGCCGTTTTGCACGTAAACCATGTCTGCGGGCTCCCGTGAGGTAGCTAGGCAAGGAGCACATGATTTCTTCCATGGATGGTGATGTAAGTGGTGTTTGGATGCCATGGTGAAGCAGATCCCAAAAGATGGGACCACCATGCACACGCGCCGTCAGACGATCCACTGTTTTGACACCTCGTTCTGACGAGAACCCTATATTTCAGGGGTCTACACCACATGAACATGGGCATTGACACATGCACAACCCTAAACCCATGGCTAGGAGTGGGTGGGATGACATGGTGCACCAGTGCCCACCACATGGGGTCACCCAAGGGTTGTGGGCCCACTTTGTGGCCTGGGTAGAGCCGTTTTGCACGTAAACCATGTCTGCGGGCTCCCGTGAGGTAGCTAGGCAAGGAGCACATGATTTCTTCCATGGATGGTGATGTAAGTGGTGTTTGGATGCCATGGTGAAGCAGATCCCAAAAGATGGGACCACCATGCACACGCGCCGTCAGACGATCCACTGTTTTGACACCTCGTTCTGACGAGAACCCTATATTTCAGGGGTCTACACCACATGAACATGGGCATTGACACATGCACAACCCTAAACCCATGGCTAGGAGTGGGTGGGATGACATGGTGCACCAGTGCCCACCACATGGGGTCACCCAAGGGTTGTGGGCCCACTTTGTGGCCTGGGTAGAGCCGTTTTGCACGTAAACCATGTCTGCGGGCTCCCGTGAGGTAGCTAGGCAAGGAGCACATGATTTCTTCCATGGATGGTGATGTAAGTGGTGTTTGGATGCCATGGTGAAGCAGATCCCAAAAGATGGGACCACCATGCACACGCGCCGTCAGACGATCCACTGTTTTGACACCTCGTTCTGACGAGAACCCTATATTTCAGGGGTCTACACCACATGAACATGGGCATTGACACATGCACAACCCTAAACCCATGGCTAGGAGTGGGTGGGATGACATGGTGCACCAGTGCCCACCACATGGGGTCACCCAAGGGTTGTGGGCCCACTTTGTGGCCTGGGTAGAGCCGTTTTGCACGTAAACCATGTCTGCGGGCTCCCGTGAGGTAGCTAGGCAAGGAGCACATGATTTCTTCCATGGATGGTGATGTAAGTGGTGTTTGGATGCCATGGTGAAGCAGATCCCAAAAGATGGGACCACCATGCACACGCGCCGTCAGACGATCCACTGTTTTGACACCTCGTTCTGACGAGAACCCTATATTTCAGGGGTCTACACCACATGAACATGGGCATTGACACATGCACAACCCTAAACCCATGGCTAGGAGTGGGTGGGATGACATGGTGCACCAGTGCCCACCACATGGGGTCACCCAAGGGTTGTGGGCCCACTTTGTGGCCTGGGTAGAGCCGTTTTGCACGTAAACCATGTCTGCGGGCTCCCGTGAGGTAGCTAGGCAAGGAGCACATGATTTCTTCCATGGATGGTGATGTAAGTGGTGTTTGGATGCCATGGTGAAGCAGATCCCAAAAGATGGGACCACCATGCACACGCGCCGTCAGACGATCCACTGTTTTGACACCTCGTTCTGACGAGAACCCTATATTTCAGGGGTCTACACCACATGAACATGGGCATTGACACATGCACAACCCTAAACCCATGGCTAGGAGTGGGTGGGATGACATGGTGCACCAGTGCCCACCACATGGGGTCACCCAAGGGTTGTGGGCCCACTTTGTGGCCTGGGTAGAGCCGTTTTGCACGTAAACCATGTCTGCGGGCTCCCGTGAGGTAGCTAGGCAAGGAGCACATGATTTCTTCCATGGATGGTGATGTAAGTGGTGTTTGGATGCCATGGTGAAGCAGATCCCAAAAGATGGGACCACCATGCACACGCGCCGTCAGACGATCCACTGTTTTGACACCTCGTTCTGACGAGAACCCTATATTTCAGGGGTCTACACCACATGAACATGGGCATTGACACATGCACAACCCTAAACCCATGGCTAGGAGTGGGTGGGATGACATGGTGCACCAGTGCCCACCACATGGGGTCACCCAAGGGTTGTGGGCCCACTTTGTGGCCTGGGTAGAGCCGTTTTGCACGTAAACCATGTCTGCGGGCTCCCGTGAGGTAGCTAGGCAAGGAGCACATGATTTCTTCCATGGATGGTGATGTAAGTGGTGTTTGGATGCCATGGTGAAGCAGATCCCAAAAGATGGGACCACCATGCACACGCGCCGTCAGACGATCCACTGTTTTGACACCTCGTTCTGACGAGAACCCTATATTTCAGGGGTCTACACCACATGAACATGGGCATTGACACATGCACAACCCTAAACCCATGGCTAGGAGTGGGTGGGATGACATGGTGCACCAGTGCCCACCACATGGGGTCACCCAAGGGTTGTGGGCCCACTTTGTGGCCTGGGTAGAGCCGTTTTGCACGTAAACCATGTCTGCGGGCTCCCGTGAGGTAGCTAGGCAAGGAGCACATGATTTCTTCCATGGATGGTGATGTAAGTGGTGTTTGGATGCCATGGTGAAGCAGATCCCAAAAGATGGGACCACCATGCACACGCGCCGTCAGACGATCCACTGTTTTGACACCTCGTTCTGACGAGAACCCTATATTTCAGGGGTCTACACCACATGAACATGGGCATTGACACATGCACAACCCTAAACCCATGGCTAGGAGTGGGTGGGATGACATGGTGCACCAGTGCCCACCACATGGGGTCACCCAAGGGTTGTGGGCCCACTTTGTGGCCTGGGTAGAGCCGTTTTGCACGTAAACCATGTCTGCGGGCTCCCGTGAGGTAGCTAGGCAAGGAGCACATGATTTCTTCCATGGATGGTGATGTAAGTGGTGTTTGGATGCCATGGTGAAGCAGATCCCAAAAGATGGGACCACCATGCACACGCGCCGTCAGACGATCCACTGTTTTGACACCTCGTTCTGACGAGAACCCTATATTTCAGGGGTCTACACCACATGAACATGGGCATTGACACATGCACAACCCTAAACCCATGGCTAGGAGTGGGTGGGATGACATGGTGCACCAGTGCCCACCACATGGGGTCACCCAAGGGTTGTGGGCCCACTTTGTGGCCTGGGTAGAGCCGTTTTGCACGTAAACCATGTCTGCGGGCTCCCGTGAGGTAGCTAGGCAAGGAGCACATGATTTCTTCCATGGATGGTGATGTAAGTGGTGTTTGGATGCCATGGTGAAGCAGATCCCAAAAGATGGGACCACCATGCACACGCGCCGTCAGACGATCCACTGTTTTGACACCTCGTTCTGACGAGAACCCTATATTTCAGGGGTCTACACCACATGAACATGGGCATTGACACATGCACAACCCTAAACCCATGGCTAGGAGTGGGTGGGATGACATGGTGCACCAGTGCCCACCACATGGGGTCACCCAAGGGTTGTGGGCCCACTTTGTGGCCTGGGTAGAGCCGTTTTGCACGTAAACCATGTCTGCGGGCTCCCATGAGCACTACAAGAAAAGTTCTGATAGACAACGTCCCAAAATCGTCAACTAAGGGGCATTTTTCGTCGCCTATGGGCCTAACCCGACGATATGGGTTCTGTTGTCGAAACTGCGTCAGGCAAAGTCCAACGACGATTTTTTCGGTCCGTCGCGCTTGGCGCCCTTCCGCCACGGAAAATCGGACCGTTGCGGAAGGTTTTCGGGAGCCCGTTGATTGCGACGTCATGCAGCGACACGTGGCGAGACGCCGTTAACTGCGGTTGCGGCGTTAACCGCTGAAACCCGTGGTAGATGGTAGGCCCACACGAGCTGCCACGTCTTAAGCGGGCCGGGCCGGATGACATAGTTTGACCAGGTCAACTATATAGCCAATGGTCCAGTGATTACGTGGGCCGGGCCTAACCTCTAATGTTGGTCAAAACTTAAATGGGCCGGCCCATTTAACTGTGGGGTCCACCTTACAGCAGCCGGGCCGACTGAAGCAAGTAGGCCGCCGCAGAGTGAGGTCCACTTTCATTGTTAAAGCCGACCATTTAGTGTGTGGGGTCCACCGTATAGAATGGTGCAGCCCAACAAGCTAGTGGGCCGGGCCAAAACACAGGTGGGTCCCACTTTCCAGTTAAAGGGTCGGCCCATTTAGTACGTGGGGTCCACCATATAGCAAGTGGGCCGGCCCAACAAGATAGTGGGCCGGGCCAAAACACAGGTGGGTCCCACCTTCCAGTTAAAGGGCCGGCCCATTTAGTATGTGGGGTCCACCATATAGCAAGTGGTGCAGCCCACAAGATAGTGGGCGGGCCAAAAGCTACAGTGGGTCCACATTCTGTTAATGGGCACATTTTATGTGGGGTCCACATATAGAAGTGGGGCCCAACAAGATAGTGGGCGGGCCAAAAACAGTGGATCCCACCTTCCTATTAAAGGCGCTTTACCATGTGGGACCACCATATAGCAAGTGGGGCGGCCCAACAAGATAATGGGCCGGGCCAAAAGCACAGTTGGGTCCCACTTTCTGTTAAAGCCGGCCCAATTAGTGTGTGGGGTCCACCATATAGCGGGTGGGCGGCCCAACAAGATAGTGGCCGGGCCAAAAACAGTGGGTCCCACTTTCCTGTTAAAGGGCCGGCCCATTTAGTATGTGGGGTCCACCACAAAGCAATTGGGCTGGCCCAACTAAGTAGTGGGAGGGGTCCACCTTAAAGCAAGTGGGCCAGCCCAATTAGAGTGTGGGGTCCACCTTCAATCAAATGGGCTGGCCCAATAAGTAAGTGGGCCAGCCCGTTTAGTTGCTGTTCATATGCGGCATAATAGGCGCTATAGAAATTTGCGGGCAGGCACATATGTGATATCGCTTAATTGGGCCGTTTAAGGGATGGGAATTCGTGATTTAGATACTGAGAATATTTACGCAGCATTGATTTCTGTCGGATAGCCTCACTTACCACAAGCACCAAAGAAAAAATGCGCGAAAGAACTATAAAAACTAACTAAATATTACATCAGCTGCAAGGCATTGAAAAAATATTACAGAACCCAGAGAAATTGAATGGTAATTAAACCTAGCAATACAATGAAGCGATCCGGCAATCTTTTAAGTTGTCCATGCAGCACCTATATCTGAAACAAAGACATTACAAGTTAAGACAACAACAATGGAAAGGCAAAGACACTACAATATTGTTTGCCAAAGAATTTGGAACTCATCATTTCGTCGTTATAACAAGATCATTGTAATGCGCACAATAAGCAAACAAAGAGTGCATGCCGCATACCAACAGCCAATATAACAGAGCATGTTAGAATGAAACAGCAGACTTACTACTGTCGAGTCCCATGCAAACCAACATGTTCAGGGAGTACAAAATTGGCATGAACAACATAGTAGCAGGCTATAAATTTTGTAACAACGACTGAGCAAGATGAAGTTATGATGGCTACATCTACAGAGCAGGGAATGTAAACCAAAAATAGAAGTTACGATGGCAAAAGCTAAAGAGGAGGGAATGTGAACCAACATGTGCCAAGTGCAATTACTTCATTTTGGCCGTGAACTAAATAATACTCCTGAACTTATAGTGAAGGGGATGCAAATCAAGATGTTTCGGGATATAAACTTGTAATGAGCAACACATAGAGGATAGTTAATGTTGGAGCTTAGGATGGACCAGATACAGAATATAGTGGGATCACCTGTGAACTTGTATAAGAGGGAATGCAAACCAATATGTTCAGCTTTCCATATGTGAGCGTCATGCCAAGTCAGAGAAACAAGTCAATAATGCAGCTTTTGAAGAACAAGATGGCACGCAAAATTATTATCTAGTAGTATGACAAGTTTATTTGTACTACAGGCTAGATAGCAGAGTGATAGCATGCCAAACTAAGTCCTTACTTTGTTAGCTTACAATGAACTAGATACAAAACAATGGCATCACCTGTAGTACAGGGAATGCAAGCCAACATGTTCATGGAGTAAAAAATTGGCACAAACAACATAGTAGCAGGCCATAATTTTTGTAACAACGGCTGAGCAAGATAAAGTTATGATGGCTAGATCTACAGAGCAGGGAATGTAAACCAAATATAGAAGTTACGATGCCAAAAGCTATAGAGCAGGGAATGCGAACCAACATGTGCAATTACTTAAAATTGGCCATGAACTAAATAATAGCAGGATGTTACTATAATACCTATAATTTTTGTAACAACGACTGAGCAAGATAGAAGTTATGATGGCTACATCTACAGAGCAGGGAATGCAAACCAAAATGTTCAATCGCTTAAAGTTAGCAATGAAGTAGAAAATAGCAACGTGTTACGGTCATAGCTAGGAATGAACTAAAAGAGCTTCAGACAAACAAGAATCTGAACCCAGAACATGGCGCTAAAACAAGGGACTTACATTAGGAGAAGCACTCTGTGGGAGTCACAGCAGATCTTCCTGGGGTTGATAGATCCGGTGATGAAGTACGCTACATGTGCTACTTGGGGTTGGAGAGACGGCCATTACACTTCATGGTTACTCATCTCGTCTGCAAAAACGTAACGGCGCGTCGTTAGCACAAACAGGTTCCCCCAAGATTAAACAAGAACTTGCAGGCAAGCAATAGAAAAGCGACAGTAGAAGAGTTTAGATCATGCACGGCGCCGGTGAAGCAGATCCGGTTCATGCACAGCGGTGTCGGTGAGCAAGATCCGATGCGGTGGACGACGGATCCGGCGAAGCGGCTCCGGTGGGGTGGACGATACCGCAGCTGAAGCGACTGCGGTAGACTGCTGGATGAGCATATGGTTTCGAGGTTCGGCGGGGATGATCCGGTCCGGTTGATGACGGCGTCGATGAAGCGGCTCCGGCAGGCAGCCGGATGACGAGGATCGCGAGGCCTCGGGTAGGCCAGGGAAGTCCGGCGGGGATGTTCCGGTGCGGTGGTCGTGGAGGTGGGAGAGAGGGACTTGGGAAGTTCCGGTGGGTGGTCTGAGGGAAATGAATTTTTTTGGGAGGGTTTCCGGGCTAGGGAGGTGGTGATCCAAAAAATGACGGGCAGACCCCCCCACCAACCGACTTTGCTGTCATCTCCACAGGGGTAGAATGGGAATTTGGAAGCGTGTGAAATTTTTGTATTTTGTAGGCGGGAAGTTTTGCCGCTATGAGATTTTGAATTTCGCTAAGGTCCAAGTATAATGATAAAAAATTGTGAGACCGTACTAGTACCTCTGTTCAAGGCCGAGTGCAAAATCAAATCATCATCACCTTGAATATTGGTCACTACCATGGTCATGATCTATCTCTGAAATTAGCGTATCCGCTATATCAAAGTATAATGATAAAAAAAATTGTGAGACCGTACTAGTACTTCTATTCTAGGCCGAGTGCAACATCAAATCATCATCATGTTGAAAATTTGTTACCATGATCATGATCTATCTCTGAAATTGGCGCATCCGCTATATCTTTCAAAGTATAATGATAATAAAAATTGTGAGACAATACTAGTACTTCTGTTCAAGTTCGAGTGCAACATCAAATCATCATCACGTTGAAAATTTGTTACCATGATCATGATCTACCTCTGAAAATGGGCGCATCCGCTAAAACTTGCAAAGTATAATGATACAAAATTGTGAGACCGTACTAGTACTTATGTTCAAGGTCGAGTGCAACATCAAATCATCATTACATTGAAAAGTGTGTTACCATGATCACGATCTATCTCTGAATTTGGCGCATCCGCTAAATCTCGCAAAGTATAATGATAAAAAAATTGTGAGACTGTACTAGTACTTCTGTTCAAGTTCGAGTGCAACATCAAATCATCATCACGTTGAAAATTTGTTACCATGATCATGATCTATCTCTGAATTTGGCGCATCTGCTAAATCTTGCAAAGTATAATGATAAAGAAATTGTAAGACAGTAGTAGTACTTCTGTTCAAGGTCGAGTGCAACATCAAATCATCATCACGTTGAAAATTTGTTACCATGATCCTCTGAAAATGGGCGCATCCGCTAAAACTTGCAAAGTATAATGATACAAAATTGTGAGACCGTACTAGTACTTATGTTCAAGGTCTAGTGCAACATCAAATCATCATTACATTGAAAATTGTGTTACCATGATCATGATCTATCTCTGAATTTGGCGCATCCGCTAAATCTCGCAAAGTATAATGATAAAAAAATTGTGAGACTGTACTAGTACTTATGTTCAAGGCCGAGTGCAGGATCAAATCATCATCATGTTGAAATTTGTTACAACGATCATGACATATCTCTAAAATTGGTGCATCCGCTAAATCTTGCACGTGGCGCATCTCGGTGCGGAGCAACAAGCCGGTGCTATCAAGGTTGAGGCGTCGGTAGCGTCATCGGGCTCTCCTCTTTTGATAGATCTTCTACATGGCGTGGCGCACCGCCCACCGAGAAGCAGTCACATGTGAGATCGAGGTGGAGACGTCGCCGGCATCCTCGAGGCGCGACCGCCCTTCTACGAGCCAGAGTCGACTCAAGGTATGAATCCATGCGCTGTCGCGTCCCTTCTGCATATGAAGTGGGATGCCTTAGATTTATTGTTCTTCTCTTACGATTATTTCTAGCCGGACATGTGTGCTCTTTCTCTGAATATATTGCTTGAAAAGCTAACCAAGTTACTTAAATTCACTTCGTTCTTAATCTTGCGTGCTAATTTTGTTATTTTTGCTGACAGTGGTGCACGCAAGGAAATTTATTTCTGGGTGTGCTGAGCTGTTAGGCCTAAGTCGAAATCCTCAGCTAAACAAGGCCTCAGCTTAACACATAAAAAGGTGTTCAATCTCGCCCACAATGTCCTCTTCTTTCCTCTTCCTTTATTGGAACTTGTTTTGCAGACAAGGAAAGTGGCACGTGTAATGTGAGTAAAACCCTCTTAGCCAAAATCAGCTACGAGCAAGATTTTATGTATTGTAGATTCCCCAATTGACTCTCATCCCCAATGTAGTCTTTTTTATGTCAGTATAGACTTCTTTACTGGATGTATATACTATCGTACATGGCATGCATTTGCCTAATGAGGAGCATTGTATTGCCATTCTAGCCAACCTGATCGATCTGTCAAGCTTCATGCACGAGATGCCATGTTTAATTTACTCCCTCGCTCCGATCCATATTTCTTGGTGTAAAATGAATGTGAATCGGAGGGAGTACTCTTCTTAGATAGTACTATACCAGTTCAAAAAAAAAGTACTGTACTACTACATCACAAATGCATCAAAAGAGTACTACATCACAAGACCACCACGGTTGTACTAGTAGAGTTTAATGCTTAACTTCCAAAGGGAATAAGATTACACATATGAACTTTAAACAGGCGCTGTCCGATGTCTGCTTGTTTGGGAGCACAACATAAATAATACTACCCCCGTCCATACATAAGTGACTAAACTTTGTCTGAAGATGGTTTCATCTATATATGTTTTTAGTGTGTAGATACATCCGTATCTTGAAGGAAAAAGGTGAGCCGCTAACTTTTTGAATAGAGTGAGTAATACAATTCGGATAAACAATGGTGTAGTAAAACAAATACTCCTGCCCATCATAAAACAAAACACAGACTGACTCAAATATATGTACAGATCACAAAAAAGGTTTCATCAGAACCCGAACATATACATGCAGAGATGACCGTTTGATCACATAAAACAAAGGTTTCGTGGCATATTTATGCCCCCAAAACAAGCAGACGTAGGACAGCGCCAACGTACTAGCAGCTAGCACTATGGAGCTGCAGTACAAACAAATGGTGCAGCGACATTTCCACCAGAACGAAAACTAAAAGACATCAGACCAAACAAAAGCTGGGCTATCACTTCTTGCCCAAACAAGCCTTGCTCCTTCATATGCGACTTCCTTTTCTCTTATGGATGTTGAACTTTGAATTAGATGGGTTCCTGACAGCGCGTTCTTTTTCGTGTCCTTGATGTTGCACTCTGGATCAGGTCGGTTACTGTCAGGAAATGAACAAATTGATCAGCAAAAGTCATATGTAAATGAATGCAAAGGTTACATATGAATGACTAACCCGGTCTAACTGAGTAGGGATGTAAAGTGCACCAACGTCTAGCAGAATTGTACTTTCTCCACTGCCAGTTGCTCATATCTAATTGGAATACTCCCTCCTTTGCCCGTACAACCAGCTCATTTTTGTCCTCAAATACGCAGAGTAACCTTACTGCATGTTTCCAATTGTATGGAAATGATGTGTCAAGGCCAAAAAAAGTATCCAATTCAAAATTTATATGACATGTCCATGACTCGTGATCGCCTGTTGATGATCTTGTACTGGCCCATGTTTGTAGGGTGAAGTCTCTTATAACAGCAAGGGCAACATCTCCATTATGTCCCTTGAAGATGTGAATGTTAAGCATGAATATATCATGCGTCTCATGAGGGCACTGAATATATTTCAGAGCCTTCTTTGCATGGTCAAGCTCAATGATATATCTAGACTTCGTTGGCCAGTACAAAATACCCCCTATGAGAGTTGCCGGTCTACGGTCAATCTCTGACAGCATCGGAGTTGATCGAGCTAGAAACTCCCATTCTTTTGAATCTGGTGAGTAGATATGAGCCTGTGCATCGTAACGTTTAGTTGTTATCCAAACAACCGAGAACTTGCCACAATGTGTAAACGGTTCAGAGTTGTTTCTCGAACAGAGAATTGAGCCGCTGCTTTCAATTGTGTGATTGCGCCACAATGGTGGTTCTGGTATCGCTGTGAGAACTTGCCTAATTGGATCCCAGACTGATATATACGCACTGGATACATTAGAATGGAGTAGCACCATACCATCGCGGCATCCCAGGACATAGATTTTGGGACCGTTCACTTGAGACGGGATTGCCAGCATCTTCAAGATGGCCGGGTGAAGATCATGCTCTGTGATGAATCGATTGTCCTCGGAGTTGTTGGTGAAAAACCCTAGCAACGGGTTTCCTCCGTTGTGTGACACAGTTAGCTTTCTGAAATAATTGCTTCCCATACATTGCCTCCATGCTTTCTTGGTGCCTGATGCAGCTAGTAAGCAGGTTGGATGGGGAGGAAGCCTGACAAGAATCTGAGAGACTACATCTCCAGGCAGATCGTTGATTGTTGTGGGTGTCCTTCGACTGAAGCTGGTAGGATTATGCAAATCGCACGATGCATCGTCAAAATTATGTAAACAGCACACTGCATCATCTATTTTTTAAAACAAAATGCAACATCTAATTTGACTAAGCAGCAAAATGCATCATCTAATTCATCATCAAAGTTTCCTAAACTGCATGGTGCATCAGCAAAATCAAAATAGTGTAAACAGCACAATGCATCAGCAAAATCAAAATAATGTAAACAGGACAATGCATCAGCAAAATCAAAATAATGTGAACAGCACAATGCATCAGCAAAATCAAAATATTGTAAACAGGACAATGCAATTGTAATCCTGTTGCATAATCAATGAAGCCCTTAATTTGCAAAAAAAAAACACCACAAAAATAGGACGCACCAACGGAAGGCAATCTCGCATATACAGTAATAATTGCTAACGTGTCAACACGATTGGAGGAAAAAGAGACCTCTACAGGACCCAAAACGCTGTGGTAACATCAGATGGGGTTAGCTTTGATATAGGTAATAAAATGTAAACAGCACAATACATCATCTAAGTTGACAGCAAAATTCTTCATCGAAATTTCCCACACTGTTCAAGGAATCAGAAAAATTACCTAAAAGGCTAAAAGAGCAAAATGCATCATCAGAGTAAAATATATGTAAACGGTACAATGCATCATCCAACTTTTGGCTAAACAGCAGAGAGCATTAGCTAGGTTGACAGAAAAACAAAAACAAAAAAAACCATGAAAAATTCCTGAAGAGGTGAGTGCATCAGAAAAATTACTACCTAAAAAGCATAATGAATCACCCAAATTACAAAAGAAGCAGAATGCATCATCAAAAATACAAAAACATCTCAATGCATCATCACGTCTGGTTTGGGCAAAAAACCCAATCCACCAGATCTAACCTCATTGCAGTTGGGGAAGGTAGAACTTACAAAGGGGTTGACGAGTCACGATCAAATGCAACAAGCGCCGCCTTAGATGAAGTCACCATCCAAGCTCTCGACGCGTTCAAAGCAGCCAGCTTCGAAGCCTCCGACGGTTCTCCCGGCTGCGCCGCCAAAACTCTCGAAGCACGCGCCAAGACTTTCCAACAAAATGCAGCTTCGATACGAGCATTTGCCAGCGCCACAGCGCCCGGGCCCGTCCTAGCCACCGCCTTCGCCTTTGCCTCCGCATCCGCATCCGCATCCGCTTTACATGTCTCCGCCGATGCATGCAGAGCATCCGTCTCCGCTTTCCATGTATCCGCCGACGCAGTGTAGGCATCGAGCGACGCCGTTTTCATTTCCTAGAAAACCCAGTAAGTTACTCACATTGCAATCCCCAAATTAAGGTTATATCGAACACAATGACCGATGAACCTCTGTACTCGCCGGAGGTTGGAGATGTACATACCTGCGAAGATCGGTCCGGTGGTGCTTGACGGTGGTGCGTCGGGGACGGGGGAGAACTCGGCGGGGAGAATGGTGGCGCGGCCCAAGACGGCGGCGCGGAGAGGGGCGACGGTGCGGTCATCGAACCTCGGCAGACAGTATTTTGTATATATATATGAGAAGAAGAATAAAGTCTGGTCGAATGAGGCAGCGCGACCGGCAGAGTACAACCGAAGGCTACTAGTGCTACCTTGGAGTATTGTAGTAATACTATAACATAATAAAAATAATGGCCTTGTTTAAACCACTCTTGTCAGTGTGCTCAGTTTTCCCCAGTCCCTTAGTTTTTCCTCAGTTTTCCCCTCCTCTAGTTTGAAACACGCACAAGTGCTGGAACGGCCGGTAGCCGTCAGGTCAGAGGCCTTGACCGTTAGTCTGACCGGGTGGGGCCGCACAGGGGCAGCTCCTCCCTGACCGTCTCGTGCTGACGGGTAGGGTCAGGAGACACGTCGGAGCAGCCATCCATTTATCGCTGACGTGTGGGCCGTTTTATTTTTCATGATTTTATATGCGGTGCTGCCAATGACAAATGGGGCCGCTCTATAGGGCTGCCGCAGCCAATGACCAGTGGGGTCGTATATTTTTCAGTAAAAGACATATATTGCCGCTCTGTGGGGCTGCCGCAGCCAATGACCAGTGGGGTCGTCTATTTATTTAGGGAAACTCATATATTGCCGCTCTGTGGGGCCTCCGCAGCCAATGACCAGTGGGGTCGTATATTTTTCAGTAAAAGACATATATTGCCGCTCTGTGGGGCTGCCGCAGCAATTGACCAGTGGGGTCGTCTATTTATTAAGAGAAACTCATATATTGCCGCTCTGTGGGGCCTCCGCAGCCAATGACCAGTGGGGTCGTCTATTTTTCAGGAAAAGACATATATTGCCGCTCTGTGGGGCTGCCGCAGCCAATGACCAGTGGGGTCGTCTATTTATTTAGAGAAACTCATATATTGCCGCTCTGTGGGGCCTCCGCAGCCAATGACCAGTGGGGTCGTCTATTTTTCAGGAAAAGACATATATTGCCGCTCTGTGGGGCTGCCGCAGCCAATGACCAGTGGGGTCGTCTATTTATTTAGAGAGAAAAAATCATATATTGCCGCTCTGATATATGTCTTTAGAGAATATCATAGAGAGAAGCAACAAGTTCGCTAATTAATTATTCTTAAGCTAGACCGGAGAACCGCTGGCAGCTCGTTCCCCACCGTCGGACGGAGCAGCCATCGCCGGCGCCTCGTCGCGCCGCCGGCTCTGTCCCCCGGCGGCGTCGGACGAACTGCGGCGCTGCACGTCAACCACGGCTCCAGCACTTGTTTCGTCCGCACGCATTGTACCCACCGCAGGAAAGTCCGCCGCAAGCAGATCCGCCGCCCACGACGACCGGGATTTGTTCCGCGCACCAATTGGCATAGCTTGGTAAGACCTCCGCTTCTGCCTCCCCCGCCCCCTAATCGATTCGGTTCCCGTAATTTATTGGAGTTTGCAGGTACGAAATAGTCCTCAATGTCTCGTCGTAGCGGGTACACCGGCGAGGGTGGGGATTCGATCATGTCGTGGCCACGTTCTACTTCTCCTACCTCGTCGGAAGTGCAGGTATATAGCTTCAGCTCTCTGTACTACCGTTGAATTTGAAGTTCCGCCATGGCTTGTTGGGGTGATTTCAGTTGTTCTTTTTTCCATTATTGTTACAGTTAGCCAGGCAAGCCGATGATCCATGGTACATTGCATACCAAGATGAATCAACCCAGTGGTGTAGCCAGAGGATGGATTTGGAGGAGAAGGTGGCCAATTTAGGTGATGAATTGGCCCGTAAAAACCTGATGATATTCGAGCTGAAGCGTATTGTGGAGGAAGAAAAGAAGAATTCAGAGCTTATTCGCAAGGAGAAGTTGAGAGTTGAGACAGATCTTGCCGTATTTGATCAAGTGGTAGAAAATCTAGAACATGAACTTAAAGTGATGGGAGAGGAGAAAAGTAGATTCATCTGTGCAGTTTTATTAGGTGTCATCCCTGTCCTAGCAGTTATGTGGTTCTGGTAGACGATTTAGTATAGAATTGTTATTCAGTAGATGGCTCTAACCACTGTATTTTGTTGTGGCTCTAAGCACTGTATTTCGGTGTACAATTTCCTACTTGTGCTAAGTAATGCGCACGATAATTTTAGCATGCATGAACATTTTATAAAAGTGAAGGGATCCCAAAAGTGAATGCATGTACCAGCCTCCGGATCAAATACATATCAATATCTTCCCAATCAAGTTGGGATAGAATTCAAATCATACATACGGATGTACATGGACACATCAAGAACGTGAAGAAGCTTTTTTTGAGACGGAGGTAGTAGTTCGAACAATTTTATCCCATTTGGAAATTGAAAAATACAAATTTATAATAATTTATCCCAATTTGCGGCGTCGAACACGGCCGCGCAGCGATGGGCAAGAAAGGCCGGGACGACGGGCGGCTGAGGGGTGGTCATCTGCGCCATCAAACGTTGAAGCGATGTTATCGGCGATGGCTTCAATGTTCGTGGCATCGATGACCAGTGTCGGAACCGCCGCTGTCTTGGTGTACTTCATCAGCGACGGATCTGCGGAGGGCTGGATCGGCGGCTTTGCAGCGCGGTTGTAGACGATGGCTTCAATCGTCTTGGCATCGATTCGCACTCTCGGCACCGGAAGTGAGACATCAACAGGCTGGGTCTGCGCCGTCGAAGCGATGTTGTAGGCGATGGCTTCAATGTTCGTGGCATCGATGACCACTGTCGGCACGGCCGCCGTCTTGGTGTTCTTCATCATTCAACAGATCTGAGAATAGAATCGAAAGTGAGACAGAGAGAGACATTTCAACTATTTCTGACGGTTAGATCCTCACCGGCACTCTTAGATCCACGGCGCACGCACGGTTAGATGCACGCCGCCGCACGCACGGTTAGATCCGCGCCGCCGCACGCCGCCGCACGCACGGTTAGATCTGCGCCGCCGCACGCCGCCGCACGCACGGTTAGATCCGCGCCGCCGCACGCACGGTTAGATCCGCGCCGCCGCACGCCACCGCAAGCACGGTTAGATCCGCGCACATAAGCACGGTTAGATCCGCGCCGCCGCTGCCTCGCCGCACGGTTAGATCTGCGGCCGCACGCACGGTTAGAGAGAGAGGATCTGGTTGGAATATGCGACCCAGGGTTGGTAGGTATGTGCTCTGCTCTTGTCTCCGTATGCGTCCATCGTGGTCCATAGATACAGGCCGTCCGATCATAAATGATCGAACGGTGCAAGCGTTCGTTGAGCTTTCATCCAACCAAGATCCGTGTGACATACATCTCGACCAATCAGAGATCAGCCAGTGAGTACAAGTTAGGAAAACTGAGTAGAACTGAGAGGGGGAAAAGTGAGGAAATGTTTATCGGAAGGGCAAAACTGAGTATGACTGAGTAAGACAAGTGGGCCCGGAGGGGAAAACTGAGTAACACTAAGTAAAACAGGGGCACCCAAATAATAAACGGACTAAGGGAAATTGAAGCTTTTGGCATAAAAATTGTAAAATTGTGTTATTTGAACAATATATTACATTTTGGCCGACTAGATATTGTTTGCAACTCAAAGATACACAAGTGTGACGAATTTGGACTCATTTGGACAAAGTTTGTAAGCATAGTGGGTATTTGGGAGGTGTATTGAGCAGAAAGCCCTGCATCTTCATATCTAGTAGCTCATGGACTAGGAAGTGGTTTTGAAGCTTTTGGCATAAAAACTTCATATCTCTATATTTCCTTTTCCATTATTATTTCTCTAGGTTGTAGGTAACATAACAAGGCTCCATGGGAAGGTTCCACCATGTTTTGAATTATTTTGAATTGAACCCTAAAATGTTAAAACCCTAAAACCCTAAAACCCTAAAATGATAAATGTGGCTTAAATGTGGCATACAAATTGTTCATACAAATTCAAATTGTTCAACACAAAGGGATCCCCAATACAAAGGGAACCACAATACAAATTGTTCATACAAATTCAAATTGTTCAACACAAAGGCATCCCCAATACAAATTGTTCAACACAAAGGGATCCCCAATACAAAGGGAACCACAATACAAATTGTTCATACAAATTCAAATTGTTCAACACAAAGGGATCCCCAATACAAAGGGAACCCCAATACAAATTGTTCATACAAATTCAAATTAGTTGTTCAGAATAAAATCTTTTTCTTGCTCCTGGTGTGACTCGCCGGGGCCACCACCTTACTCCGGGTAACCCTACCAGGGATATTACCGGTGTCTACCTTCCTTTTGCCCTCTTTCTTGTTCTTCTTCTTCTGCGAAGCTTCTGCTTTTTCTTCTGCCATGAGCTCTTCGAAGTGTGCATCACACATGGCCTTACAACTATCGAGGCAATCTCGATAATACTGTTCACTCTCCTCTGGACTCATCGGTTGAAGCCTTTCTACATCCATCTGTTCCCTCTGCTCTCGATCCATCGGTTCAATCTCCTCATGTTGAACTGCTGCTTCAATCTCCTCTGCATTTGCTGCTTCAATCTCCTTAACAGCTGCTTCAATCTCAGCTGCACCTGGAAACAGACTTGCTCGCAAGAGTTTATCAGTAGTAACAGTTTTATGGCAGTGGAAATAGTGAAATAACAGCAGCGGTGAAATAAAGACAGCGGTAGTGATTATAGTAAACAGCAGGATTAAAATACTGTAGGCACAGGGACGGATTTAACGGGCGTTGCATGGATGAGAGAAACTCATGTAACAATCAAAGCAGGGCATTTGCAGATAATAATAAAGCGGTATCCAAGTACTAATCAATCAATAGGCATGTGTTCCATATTTAGTCGTACGTGCTCGCAATGAGAAACTTGCACAACATCTTTTGTCCTACCAGCCGGTGGCAGCCGGGCCTCTAGGGAAACTACTGGATATTAAGGTACTCCTTTTAATAAAGTACCGGAGCAAAGCATTAACACTCCGTGAACACATGTGATCCTCACATCACTACCATCCCCTCCGGTTGTCCCGATTTCTGTCACTTCGGGGCCATTGGTTCCGGACAGCGACATGTGTATACAACTTGCAGGTAAGATCATAAACAACGAATATCTTCATGAATCAATAACATGTTCAGATCTGAGATCATGGCACTCGGGCCCTAGTGACAAGCATTAAGCATAACAAGTTGCAACAATATCATAAAAGTGACATCTACGGATACTAGGCACTATGCCCTAACAATCTTATGACTATTACATGACCAATCTCATCCAATCCCTACCATCCCCTTCAGCCTACAGCGGGGGAATTACTCACACATGGATGGGGGAAACATGGCTGGTCGATGGAGAGGCGTTGGCGGTGATGGCGGTGAAGATCTCCTCCAATTCCCCGTCCGTAGTGCCGAAACGGAGACTTACGGCTCCCGCGACGGAGTTGCGATGTGGCGGCTCTGGAGGGTTTCGGCGACTTCGACTTCCCGTGCGTTTAGGTCGGAGCCGATAAGTAGTCCGAAGGGGGGCGTCGGAGGCCGGCCAGGGGGCCACACCACATGGCCGCGCGGGCCCCCCGGGCCGCGCCGCCATATGGTGTGGGGCCCTCGGGCCTCCACCTCTCTTGCCCTTCTGGCTCCGTCAATATTCTGGTAAAATAGGACCTTCGCATAAATTCAGGATTTTCCGAAAGTTGGATTTCTGCACAAAACGAGACACCAGCGATTCTGAAAACACGTTAGTCCGTGTTAGTTGTATCCAAAATACAAAAATTAGAGGCAAAACAATAGCAAAAGTGTTCGGGAAAGTAGATACGTTTTGGACGTATCAACTCCCCCAAGCTTAGCTTATTGCTTGTCCTCAAGCAATTCAGTTAACAACTGAGCGATAAAAGAACTTTCACGAACACATTTGCTCATATGATGTATATATTCTCATGCTATGGCTAATACTTAAGCAGTTCATAATGAGATACATGCAAATAAGATCATCCAACAGCTATGTCAATCATGGAGAGGTACCAACAATTAATAATAAGCACCATGAATCATGTATATAAGCAGGATTGCAATGTTCATAAGAGAATATGATAAAGTGGTATCTCGCTTGCCTGTATTTGATCGGCAAAACATAAATGCCGAGGCACCTCTTGAGTTCATAGAAAGACTAGAAGTAGTGATTGTCAAAGATAAAAGCATCAAAGTTATACCACAATCAATCATATTTTGAGACAAGCATATTATACTAAGAATGACAGTTGTGCTCTCAAGATAGTGCTCAAAGAAAGAATGGAGACACAACATAAAAAGTAAAAGATTGACCCTTCGCAGAGGGAAGCAGGGATTAACATGCGCTAGAGCTTTTCATTTGTAAAGCAGGAGTAAAATTATTTTGAGAGGTGTTTGTTGTTGTCAACGAATGGTAATGGGTACACTAACTACCTCATCAACCGGACTCACAAGAGCGGCTCCCATTTTATTTATTTTTGGGTGGCACTCCTTCCAACCTTTCTTACACAAACCATGGCTAACCGAATCCTCGGGTGCCTGCCAACAATCTCATACCATGAAGGAGTGCCTTTTTATTTAAGTTTTATTATGATGACCCCCAACCTTTGCTCACACAAGCCATGGCTAACCGAATCCTTCGGGTGCCGTCCAACAATCACAAACCATGGAGGAGTGTCTATTTAAGTTAATTAATTTGGGACTGGGAATCCCATTGCCCTCTTTTTGCAAAATTATTGGATAAGCGGATGTGCCACTAGTCCATATGAGAGTCCGTCAAAAGTAAATGACAAGGTTGAAAGCTAAACACCACATACTTCCTCATGAGCTATGAAACATTAACACAAATTGAGAAGCATTTTGAAAGTTTTAAAGGTAGCACATGAGAATTTACTTGGAATGGTTTGAAATGCCATGCATAGGTATTTATGGTGGACACTTTTGGAACAACTTGGTTTTCAGGTGTTTGGAAGCACGAGCGGCGTTCCCGCTCAGTACAAGTGAAGGCTAGCAAAAGACTAGGGAGCGACAAATCAAGAGAGCAATAACTGTCATAATCATGCTTGCGGCAAAATAAATTAACGGAGGCATAAAAGTGATACAATAACTCTGAAGCAATATAAATCATCGAGGCTTAATTGACTTTTGTTCAGTCATATGCATGCGTGAGCATGTGCCAAGTCGATATAAATGAATTATTCAGAGGAGGATACCACAATGCCATACTTACTTATGAATAAAACAATGCAAGCAAACATCCATGACATGCTACTCATATTAATAAATTGGAACTAAACATGAGAGATCATGAACTACTAGACTTTCTCAAATAACATATACCTCACATGAACCAACTAAGCATGATCATATGGATGAGTATATGTACAAAAATGAAAACAAATAGAGTTCATACCAGCCTCTCACCACAATCAGATTGTCGTAGATCGTCATTATTGCCTTTTCACTTGTGTAGCTTGGATAATATGAAATGAAAACCACGCTCCAGCCACCGAAGACCATTGAACTCATGATGAACTTTACAAACCAAAGAAGAACAGCAAATATTTTTGGTGTTTTCGAATTAGAAACAAGAACGAAAGAAAACAAGCAAACAAAGCAAAATCTTTTTGGGTTTTCTTGTAGCAAACCAATGATAGCAAATAAAGCAAACTAAGAGCAAGGAACCAAATAACCAAATGGTGAAGAGAAACAACAGAAATATTTTTGGTCTTTTTGTGTTTTAGGAAAGAAACAAAGTGAAAACAAAAGAATGCAAACTAACAGAAACACAGAAAAGCAGGATGACAGAAATCTGCCAAATCCTGACAGCAGTACAGAAATCGAAATTAACAAAAATCTTCCATTGCTCAGATCAAAAAGTGTTCAACTAATGAAAGTTAGATAACAACCTGGGGAACATGCTCAAAAATTGGCAACTCAAAATAACGTTCTGGCTGTGCGTACGAATTTTTTTGGTAACAGCACAGAATCTGTTTTTGGACAGCACTTCCCCAAATATCATCTCCCCCTCATTAGAAAACCACTCTAGAGACTAAACAAGTATGTACAAGTATCCAGCAACCATAATATGCAAAGAATGAGTGATGCCGGTATACCTCCCCCCAAGCTTAGGCTTTTGGCCTAAGTGGAGTTCATTCCCAACGAGGGTCGGAGTTCCACGCCGGTGGATCATACATGGAGTGGTAATAGGGCCCCTGTGCAGAAGAATATCGTGGAGGTTCCACATGCCCATGATGTTGATATGAGGAGCTCGCTGCATCGGATGAAGAGTCGGGGTGCTCCTCGGCCTCCTCCACATCTTCCCTTGCACGACGGCTTTCCCTTTCTATGTATGCGTTTAGCTCATTTTCTGTGATCGACCACCCGTCCCTGGCATCAAGGTTAAACAAAGCAGGTGCAGGCAAGCGTACTAGTTTTTCAATTTTCTTAGTTATACTCCAACTTTTCTTATACAAAGTTATCCTATAATGCAGGTTGTTCAAATTAGATGCATCTGAAATAAACTCATGTCTGATCATGGAGACAACATCAAGTTTCTCTATAGAAAGCGGAATATCTAAATGGTGAGGTCCTACACCATGCATAGCTAATAAGCGAGAGGCGATAAGACCTCCACAAATTCCTCCTTTCTCACGGTTAGTAGCAAGTCTACAAGCTATTAAAGCACCCAAATTATAAGTCCTATCCTGTTGCAAAGCAGCAGCTAAGAAAGCCAAATCTTGGACAGATAATTTACCTCCAGTCCTTCTCGCAAGAACGCACTTTGTAATGAAATAGGCAAAGTAGCGGATGGCTGGCTGTTGAATGCTACTAATCTTACCACTATCATTGGAGAAGCTCCTCCCATTACAAATCCTTGTATAAAGATTTGAGAGCTCCCGCGGTGTTCCCCTGATCTTCTCGCAAGATCCCCATCGCGGCACTCTAATTGCTGTACAAAAATCACTGAAAGGCAAGTCGATAGTTTTGTTATAAATCTTGTACCGGACCATGGGGTTAGTTTGAGACCGGTGAAATTCGAAATCCTGCACAACCGACACCGTTAGTTTAGCATATTGGTGAGGTTCACCAACAGTAAAACCTTCCAATCCTGCATTGGAAATTAGTGTTTGAACGTCTTGCAGGATTCCTGCATTCCGCATAAAGTCCGTGCATGGGTAATAAGAGGGGTATACTCCCTCTTCACGATGAACTCTCATGACTTGCTGTACCTCCAACTCTTCTTGGTTAAGTTGGTGCATACTTCCTTCCATTTTCTGAAATTTTTCAACAATCATTATAAAATTTGATTTCAAGGTATGTAATTGAAGGGAACTACTATAGGAACTTGCTAGAGTACTAAACATGCATCAAAACTAGTTTCTACCACTTAGAACAAGCATGCAAGCTCACTAAACATGTTATCTACAGCAGCAAAATATTCAAGATATACTCAACCAAACAAAATTCTAATTGGACAATCAAAGGAGTCACATACCAAGGAGTAAAAGTGCCAAATTTCAAACAGAAATCTGGGCTGAGCAAGGAGATCGAAAAATCGCGAGTTCTTGAGCAGAAACACGAGTGAGAGGAACTTGGTACGAGTTTTTTCGGGAGAGAGAAGATGCTGGGAGGAAGAGATGATGTAGTGGGGCAAGGGGTGGCCCACACCACAAGGTGGCGCGGCCCCCTTGCTGGCCGCGCCGGCCTATGGTGTGGCACCTCCTGGTGCCCCACAGGTCATCCTCTGGTGCTCCCAGGTGCCTCGTCGAAAAATAGGACCAACGGTGTAATTTTTGTAATTTTTAGAGAACTTCGAAAAATGCACATTTCTGGGTATTAAATTAATGATTACTGCGCAGGAAAATGATTTCTAAAATCTTAAATGACTAAAGCATATTGCAAAACAAAAGTGCTACAGCAAGTAAAATAAGTGGAGGGAGAAAGAAAGAAAGAAATGTTGTTTAGCTCTTTTATGCAATAAAATATACTTGTTAACAAGGTTGATCAAGTCTTGCTACCAAATAAATTTTATATGACATAAGAAGAAATAAACCTCAAATCAATCATGTTACCTTATATTGAATTGATATGGATCCAATCACAAGAGTTTGATATTCTTCTTTAGGCTCATATATAGGACAATCAATGGATCCCACTTTGATAGTTTTCACATTAAAAATTGTATTAACTCCACATACTTTATCAATCCTCTTGGGAAAATAGACAGTGTGTTCCTTATCATCAACATTGAAAGTAACCATGCCTTTATTGCAATCAATAACAGCCCCTGCAGTATTAAGAAAGGGTCTTCCAAGAATAATGGACATATTATCATCTTCAGGCATTTCCAACACAACAAAATCAGTTAATATCAAGCAATGTTGAGTAACTTGAACAGGAACATTTTCACATAAACCAACAGGAATAGCAGTAGATTTATCAGCCATTTGCAAAGATATATCAGTTGGTATCAATTTATCTAAATCAAGTCTCTTATAAAGAGAAAAAGGCATCACACTCACACCTGCTCCCAAATCACATAGAGCAGTTCTAACATAATTATTCTTGATGGAACAAGGAATAGTAGGTATACCTGGGTCGCCCAACTTCTTTGGAATCTTACCATTGAAGGAGTAATTAGCGAGCATAGTAGAAATTTCCTCATTGGGGACTTTCCTTTTGTTAGTAACAATATCTTTCATATACTTTGAATAAGGAGGCAATTTAATAGCATCAGTCAAAGGGATTTGCAAAAATAAAGGTTTCATCCAATCACAAAATTTATTATAATGTTCCTCCTCCTTTGATTTTAGTTTCTTAGCAGGAAAAGGCATTTGCTTTTGAACCCAAGGTTCTCTTTCATTACCATGTTTCTCAGTAATAAAATCTTCTTTAGTGTACTTTTTATTTTTAGCAGGCTTTTCAGGTTCTTTTTCAATTTCTTCTTTATCAGGAGTATCATTCTTATCATTATCTTCCTCATGTTCATTACCACTTTCAGTTTCAGCATCAGAAATAGAAATACTATTAGGATCATTAACAGGTTCAGAGGATTCTACAACATTCTTATGTTTCTTTTTCTTTTTCTTAGATGGAGCACTAGTTTTAGTTAGTTGAGAATCTTGTTCAACTCTTTTGGGGTGCCCTTCAGGATATAGAGGATCCTGGGTAGAAACACCACCTCTAGTTGTTACTTCATAAGCATGTTTTTCTTTAGAATTATTTCCCAACAAGTCATTTTGCACTTTAGTAAGTTGATCAATTTGAGTTTGAACCATTTGAAAATGTTTAACAAGTATTTTAACATCATTGGAGGTTCTCTCCACAATACCATGCAATTCACTAATAGCTCGGGAATTTTCCATTAAATGATTCTCTACTCTCATATTAAAGTTTTCTTGCTTAACAATATAATTATCAAATTCATCTAAGCATTGAGCAGGAGGTTTTGAATACGGAATATCTTCCCTAGTAAAGCGTTGAAGAGAGTGTACCTCAATCATGGATGAAGGGGGAGTTATCTCACATAAATCTTCTATAGGAGGTAAATTCTTCACATCTTCAGGTTTAATACCCTTCTCTTTAAGAGACTTCTTGGCTTCCCTCATATCTTCATCATTTAATTTAATCATACCCCTCTTCTTCACTATCGGTGTCGGGGTTGGTTCAGGTGTAGACCAATCATCATGATTCCGGCCTATTTTAGCCAATAATTCTTCAGCGTCGTCTGGAGTTCTTTTCCTGAAAACACAACCAGCACAACTATCCAGGTATGCCCTAGACTCAATAGTTAGTCCACTATAAAATATATCAAGTAAATCATGCTTTTCCAAATCATGGTCAGGCTGAGCTCTAATAAGAGAGCAAAATCTCGCCCAAGCCTCAGGCAATTTCTCTCCATCTTCCTGGTCAAAATTATAAATTCTCTGCAAAGCAGCGTGTTGAGCGCTAGCAGGAAAGTATTTTCGAAAGAAAACATCACGCAAGTCAATTGGACTTTTAATAGAACCAGGAGGCAAATTATTATACCAAGTTTTAGCATCATCCTTTAATGAGAAAGGAAAAATTTTAGCGACAAAATAAGTACGCATCTTGACATCATCAGAAAACACGCTACTCAGAGTAGATAACTCAATCATGTGTTCAACAGCACTTTCTTTTTCAGTACCACAAAAGGGTGTTTTCTCAACAATAGCTATATGAGATAGATCAAGAGAAAAATCATAATCTTTATCCCTAATGTTTATAGGAGATGTGGCAAATTTAGGATCAGGAGATGGTTTATATCTAACAGCATGTTCTGCAAGCAACTTTTTAATTTTTCTTGCATCAGTAGTAGCATTGCATTTTTCAATAAAATCATCATCAAGCTCCACATAATCTTCATCAAGATCATCACTAGAATATTCAACAGACTCAGGTGAATTAACAGGTGTAGCAGCATTTTCATTAGGAGTTTCAGTATTTTCAATTTGCCTAGACCTAGCAATTGTAGCATCTAGAAAAGATCCTAACGAACCATCATTATCAAGCACAGCAGAAGCATCATCACAATTATGAGAGGAATTTTCAGATTCAGCAGAAGTACCAACATTTGAAGCTTGTGGTGGTGAAACAAGTTTACTTATCACAGATGGTGAATCAAGAGCAGCAGAGGTACTAAGAGTTGTACCTTTTCTTGTAGTGGATGGTAATATGGCGATCTTAGTATCGCGAGGTTTACCCATGATGGAGAATTTGCAGCGAACAATATCAATCCAAGTGAACTTCCAAATAAAGCTATGCTCCCCGGCAACGGCGCCGAGAAAATAGTCTTGATGACCCACAAGTATAGGGGATCGCAACAGTCTTCGAGGGAAGTATTACCCAATTTATTGATTCGACACAAGGGAGACAAAGAATACTTGTAAGCCTTAACAGCGGAGTTGTCAATTCAGCTGCACTGGAAACGAACTTGCTCGCAAGAGTTTATCGATATTAACAGTTTTATGGCGGTGGAAATAGTGAAACAATAGCGGTGAAATAAAGGCAGGTATGATTATAGTAAACGGCAGGATTAAAATATTGTAGGCACAGGGCGGTTAACGGGCGTTGCATGGATGAGAGAAACTCATGTAACAATCAAAGCGAGGGCATTTGCAGATAATAATAAAGCGGTATCCAAGTACTAATCAATCAATAGGCATGTGTTCCATATTTAGTCGTACGTGCTCGCAATGAGAAACTTGCACAACATCTTTTGTCCTACCAGCCGGTGGCAGCCGGGCCTCTAGGGAAACTACTGGATATTAAGGTACTCCTTTTAATAGAATACCGGAGCAAAGCATTAACACTCCGTGAACACATGTGATCCTCACATCACTACCATTCCCTCCGGTTGTCCCGATTTCTGTCACTTCGGGGCCATTGGTTCCGGACAGCAACATGTGTATACAACTTGCAGGTAAGATCATAAACAACGAATATCTTCATGAATCAATAACATGTTCAGATCTGAGATCATGGCACTCGGGCCCTAGTGACAAGCATTAAGCATAACAAGTTGCAACAATATCATAAAAGTGACATCTACGGATACTAGGCACTATGCCCTAACAATCTTATGACTATTACATGACCAATCTCATCCAATCCCTACCATCCCCTTCAGCCTACAGCGGGGGAATTACTCACACATGGATGGGGGAAACATGGCTGGTCGATGGAGGCGTTGGCGGTGATGGCGGTGAAGATCTCCTCAATTCCCGTCCGTGGAGTGCCGGAACGGGAGACTTCGGCTCCCGCGGGTTGTGACTAGGCGGCTCTGTGGAGGGTTTACGGCGACTTCGACTTCTCCCCGTGCGTTTTTAGGTCGAACCGATAAGTAGTCCGAAGGGGGGCGTCGGAGGCCGACCGAGGGGGCCACACCACATGGCCGCGCGGGCCCCCCCTAGGCCGCGCCGCCATATGGTGTGGGGCCCTCGGGCCTCCACCTCTCTTGCCCTTCTGGCTCCGTCAATATGGGAAAATAGGACCTTCGCATAAATTCCGAGGATTTTCCCGAAAGTTGGATTTCTGCACAAAAACGAGACTTCTGCTGAAAACAGCGTTAGTCCGTGTTAGTTGTATCCAAAATACACAAATTAGAGGCAAAACAATAGCAAAAGTGTTCTACATACATCTGTTCCCTCTGCTCTCGATCCATCGGTTCAATCTCCTCATGTTGAACTGCTGCTTCAATCTCCTCTGCATTTGCTGCTTCAATCTCCTCATGTTGAACTGCTGCTTCAATCTCCTCTGCATTTGCTGCTTCAATCTCCTCATGTTGAACTGCTGCTTCAATCTCAAGTTGAATTGCTGCTTCATTCTCCTCTGCATTTTCTGCTCCCGCCTGATCTTCCATTCCAAAAGCCGGATCAACTCCATTTTTACAAAGCCTAGCAATGTGTCCAGGGATTCCACAACGTTTGCACTTACGTTTTCGAATCGGTGCACCACCCTCTGCACTAGCTCTGATCCTATTCTTCCTCGGCCTACCTGCCGGTCTAGTCAATACTGGAGAGTACAGTTTGAAGCCTGGATCGACTTTCATCCATTGGTCTTTTCCCAACAAGGTAGGAACATTCATAGCATATGCAGCCCTAAATTTTGCAACAGAGAAATACTCTGACACATACTGATCAACTTCACCATCTTCACCCCCTATAACACTCATGAAAAACAATGCGTGTATGCAGGGTATCCCACGGATCTGCCATCCCCTACAATGGCATGTCCTATCAACCAAACTCACTGGATACCTCCACTGCATGTTTTTACTGTCAGTGTAGGTTACCTCAGCCTCCATTCCTTTTCTGACGCATTGCATCCTCAATTGTTTTGCCCTCTCATGCAAAGACTTAATCAAAGATGGGAGCATGAGATGGCCAACATAATTTGTGGATGCAATTCTTTGACGCAGATCGATCTTTATCATGATCATCTGCCTAATCTTATCAAATATTTGCCACAGCATAAGCCCTTTCAATGACTTGACCTTTGAGTTGAAACTCTCCGCAAGGTTACTTGTTACATAGTCTACCTTGCAAATTTCATTGAATTGGCTTCTTGACCACACCCTACCATGATGTTCATCCAAGTACTCCTTCACCCCAGGTTTTTGTTTATACAACACATCCAAATGAAACATATGCTTCCTAGAGCTGCATGTGTATGAAGCTGGCCATAGGTTGTCAGTAAAAACTTTACCCTTGAATTTCTTTGTAAAATTCTGTACCAAGTGTCGCATACATTCCCTATGCTCCACTCCAGGGAATACTGCTTCTACCGCACTCTCCAAACCTTTGCAAGCGTCTGTGTGGATAACAAGTCCTGGTGGATGACCTATAAGGTCGCGCAAGTTCTGCAGAAACCAAGTCCAACTTTCCTCTGACTCAACCTCCAAAACTCCATAAGCAACAGGGAACATCCAATTATGTCCATCAACTGCAGTAGCAGCAACTAGCTGTCCTTTAAACCTACCATGAAGAGCTGATGCATCCACGGCCAAATAAGGCCTGCAACCGTCCAAAAAGCCTTTCCAGCAAGCTTTGAAACAAACAAAAGCCCTTCTAAAACATTCCTTGTGCATTACCTTCCCGCTTTTCAATTTGTAGGGAACTGTATGCTTGTCTATTGCTACAACACTGCCTGGACTAGCCATCTCCACTTCAGCTTTGAAAGTGTAAAGCAACTGAAAGCTTTCATTCCATGGACCATTGATCTTGTCAAGAGCCATTTCCTTTGCATAGAACATCCTCATGTAAGGTACTTTCATCCCTTTATACTTCTCAGCCACCTTTTTCTGGAGTGCCGTTGGACCAAGTGAAGGAGTTTCTCTCAGCCAATCTAGGATTATATCTGCCAACCACCTAGTCTTCGCTAGCTTTGTTTTCAGGTCTGGCTCTCCCCCTAGAGGTGGACACCTATGGATCTCCTTATTAACCTTTATCTGAAACATAATGATAAGGGATGTCAGTAATAGATAACAAATTTTACACCGTGATCTAAATACACAACTGGTTGGCGTAGTACCTGAACCAAGCTGCTTCTGCGCATTGTGGATGCATGCAGCCTAAACCTACACCTTGGGTATGGGCATTTAATTGTGAACCTACCTGGCTCACTTTTAATAACCTCATAATTATTCTTAGTGAGAATGTGATATGTAGTAATTGCATTACGGCAGTCCATCATCGTTTGAAACACGGTGCCTTTTGCAAGCTGAGGATCCTCCCTGTTCCACTCAATTGTTGGCAAGTCTTCACCTTCGTAATCGGCTAAAACGAGGCTGTCATCGTTCTCATTCTTCTCTTCATCATCAGTCTCATCAAATCTGGCACCAAAAGCAATATCTTCCATGTATTGATCCTCCATTGCCTGCTTACTGCATCGATCTACCAATTCAGGAAACATTAACTCATCCTCATCATCTTCAGGAGACTGATCCCCAATCTCTGCATCGTCCTCCACATTGACCACAGGAACGATCTGGCTACCACTCGCACTGGGGACAGATGGTGCTGCTGTGGACCTACAAGGATCGCCGCGGCGCACACTATTAGCAGAGGCAGCAGCAGTAGAGAGACATGATGCCCGACCACCTGATGATGCCCCAACACCAGATGATGCCTGGCCCCTGTCCACATGGACACGAATTTTACCGAAATGGCAAGAAGCATTCAAAGCAAAAAGAATTCCCAGATCATCGTCGGAAATTAGTGGAACCAATCTTCGCTCCGTGCTGTTGAAATATTCGAAATGAACTGCATCGCGAGGGCTCCAGGGGTACTTATCGAAGATGTTAGCTTTCAAATCCCTCAACGAGATGGTGGTTGCAACCACCGCAGGGAAGTAAAACCCATTCATTTCGCGTTTAGAATCACGCGTAAAGCTAGAATCCAGCCTAACCACCAGCCGAAAAGCCAGCGCTGGATCAATCCTATTCGAAAAGCAACGCAGTTAGTTGAGCAACAACGATTGGCGCTCAAAAACTGCCTACTGTTAATTCACATAGGCAGACGATGCTTACCCAGATGGAATCCATGCGTTAGATCCCTCCGATTCCCAATCTTCTCCGCGGCTGACGGGAAGAGTCGGTACATCAGACGGATATACAAACTCTACCGCGACAGGGGTAGATCTAGATCTGGTGGAGGCGGATCCCTCTCCGCCTCCCGGGGGTGGTGGTGGGGGCGGGGGCGGCTCGGCGGCGGACGACGCCATAAGGTAGGAGGGCAGGACGGCGTGGCGGCGGAGGGGCGGTGTGTGAGCTCCTCCAGTATCGGGCGGAGTGGAAAGCTTTGGGTGAGCTCCTCGAGTCAACAGTCAACATAGTTCGAAAGAAACGGTCAATTCAACACCAACGCGGCTCCCTAGCCGTCACCGGTAACGGTGAAGGCCTCTGACCAGACGGCAACCCTCCCGTCTGAGCGTCTGCGACGGGTTTCAAACTAGAGGGAGGGGAAAACTGAGGAAAAACTAAGGGGCTGGGGAAAACTGAGTACTAGTGCTACCTTGGAGTATTGTAGTAATATAACATAATAAAAATAATGGCCTTGTTTAAACCACTCTTGTCAGTGTGGCATCGCGTCCAAATTTAATGCATTCTGTGGAAATCGGAATAATGCTGTAAAAACTCTCATACTAGTGTGGTATATAGCATGCACCGACACTTTTCAACAAAATGTCGTCTCCATTTCATAGGAGACTGCTTGCACACTGGGATACGATGCTGACATGACGAAGGGCGCAGAAGTATTTTGGAGTATTTCATTCGAGCAGATCGGGGCGACGGTGCGTCTTTGGAGGGAATACCGTGTGGTGTGTCTTTGGAGGGAATACCGTACGTACTTAGGAGTATTTCATTCGAGCAGACTGCTTGCACACTGGGATACGATGCTGACATGACGAAGGGCGCAGAAGTTTGCGAAAATGGTTGTACTACCATCCGACCATTAGTATAATCATTGCGCGATAGCTTACACGAGAAGGAAAAGAGCCGAACAGCTGTGGATAATAAAAGCATTTGGCTCTTCGAGGATCCTTCTTCTACTGCCTTCTCAAAGGAGTACTACTATTGTAATCTTTTTTTGTTTTTCTGGGACCTTCGGGTCCCTTCCCCGTTGAAAAGTGAAGTGTTTCGAATACATTCATATGCCTATGTTTCTATTTTTACAAGCAAATAAATAACAAAGGATGACTCAATGCACAAGTTGATCTCATTTTGAAATTTTTTAAAACTTCTTCTATTGTATTCAAATTTGATTAGAAGGAGTCGATCGATTGTACATGCCAATCGTATAGCTTGGTGGGTGGATTGGCATTTGAAGTTTGGTCATTGTGTTCTTGTTTGTTACCACCCTCGCAAGGCACGTCCAAGTATTTCCTGTCAGAATTTATGGCATGTATGTAGTTAAATAACCTACATTATTTCAATTATGAGTTTAATTACTAGGCAAAAGCTTAAAAATCCATATATAGTTGCAGATTAAGATGAACAAATCCTTGAACCTATATCTACAAAATTGATGGCACTAACACATCCTACCAAGCGGAAAGCATGTCTACCCTACTGCTTCCAAAAGGTGGAATTATGACAATAATGTGCAACTGTTAAAATTTGGTAGCCCTCCTTCACAATTAACACACATCTAGCCATTTTTGTACAGTAATAAAAAAGGGAAATCATTCTTTCATGCATGCATATAATTGTTAGAATCTCTTGTTTGTGAAGTTGCTTAAAATACGATCTCTTCCAAACTTGAGGTCATATGATAACTAAAAAGTTTTGTATGGCGGGATTTTGCATCAAAGTACATGCGCACAATACTCACTTGTGGGCAGAAAGCCAAACAAACTCATATTACTAGGTTTGTATTAATTTGTTCTAGAAATTTCACCATCACACATGATTTTGTGCTTGCGTTAATTTTACTTTAAAAACTTCTTCCAAATTCAAATTTTCTTCAAACATGCCAACGGTACATGTCTACCAATTAATAATTAAGGGTACACCACACGTACTGCCTCGTAGGGTACATAAAAATTTACTATATTTTATGGCATGTACTAATTTCACATAATCTACAACTCAATGTTGAGTTTAATGATCAGCCCAGAACTAGAAAACAAATATACATATAGTTGCAAATTAACCTAGAAAAGCTCTAGTATCCTTTAAAACCCTAGAAAATGGACATGCATGCATGCATCCTACTCATAATAATTAATTAAGGTCTCGATCTCTATACTGCTCACGAAGTTTGGAATTCTGGCAAATATGCAACTTGTTTCATTAATTTACCATGGCGAGATAGATGCATGCACATCGATCACTTAAAAAATATAAAGTTTGTAAAGGATTTGGCATCCATATATGCTCACCGGATATATAGATAAGGCCAAGCAAACACATCGAATATTTGTGAAGAAATGTTTTTGCTAGAACCTTCAAATTTTTAGATTTACATCACACACAAAGAACACACCTTTAATTTCGCCAGGTTTGTGCACTAATAAAGTACTCCTACAGTACTAGAAATTGGATTGTTCTACTCCGGAGTGATATGCTCACCGGAGTATTTTTGGATCTTAGCTGGAGCGGCGTTTGGCGGTTGCACGAAGCCGTGCTGGATGTTAAGCCTGTCGAGGCACGCCTGGTGGAAAGCGTGCGCCACCTTAGCCTCATCGGCGCGCCGCTGCAATGCTGCGTCCCTGGGATTTGCAGCCGCCGCATTCTTAGCCTGCACGAAAGCTTGCAGAGCATCCCGGCATCTATAGAGTGCCGGGAACATCACGTTATATACGAGCTCCTTGGCGGTGTTGCTCCTGCAAAGGGCGTCGCCGTGATGCGCTTCGAAAGAACGGCCTGGCTCCACGGCCGGCACCGCCTGAAGTGCGGTCGGATTAGGCGGCTGGCCACGGGAGCTCCCTGCCTCCGCATCGTTCGCGCCGGCCGGGAAGGGGATCTCACCTGCTGGCAAAGAAAACCATGCGGCATGCGCGGGCGGAAAAGCCGGCCAGGGCCGAGCGGGCGTCGCATGCGGGGTTGCGTGGGAGATCCCTGCCTCTGCATCCATCGGCCCGCACGGGAAGCGGCTGGCGAGGGGCTCCACGGCCAGCGCCGCCGCCGCGGGCTGAACAACCGGCCAGTGCAGAGCGGGCGGGTTATGCCTTGGTGCGCGATGGACGAAGCGAAGGCGGCGCTGATGCTCCGCTTCCTCGTCGGTGGTAGGACTACGCGCGCGGCGACCAGAGCCAAGTCGGAAGGCCATAGATATGTCGATTGGTCACTTAAGCTGGAGAGGTTCTCTTACCATTTCGGAGAAGCGGAGTAAGAGGAAGTTGTTGCTTATACGGGTTCACTGCCACGTTGGGTTAAGAGGGGCAAAGTTGGTCAATGCCTAGGAAGTTGGAATCGTTTTGGCCCCAATTTTTTAATTACCTTGCGGTTCATCTCTCGGTCTCTCCCACCTCTTCACTATCCCTCCCCTTGCCTCCTTTCATGCTTCATCGTAGTGCATCTTGTTTTTCTAGCACCTTCACAAAAATCATACACATTTGGCCGATTCTGTCATTGTGTGCACTAATAAAGTAAAAAATCCATTATATGTGAATAAACGTTTAATACACTAGCTCGCAAAGATGTTTCTCAAGGCGATATGCACAATGCCTGCCAAAAATGGGTCATGATAACTAAATTTCGTGTTAATTTTTGCATGACATGTACTCACTTGTGTATGAAGCCAAGCAAACTCATAATCTATACCAAAAAAATGTGAAAGAGTTCTTTTTAGTATCCTTCATACATGGGGTTCCTATTTTTACTTTCTATTTTTACTAGTTACAAGTACTCATGCATGAAAACTTTTGAAAATATGTGCATTTTGGGCTGTGTGGAGACATGGTACAATAATATATTCAAGTTGATATACAAAGTCTAGACATATTCAAACTAGACAAATAATGTATCTAACCCCCTAACCCTAAACTCTGTCTTATGAAGTCAAGCATGCATGAAGAGAATTGGTTTTGGGTTTCAAACATGGAAATTTCAAAATCATCCCAAAAGCTTCATTTTAGAGCGACTAAGAAGGATCCAGGCTTACCTTTCCATTTTCATGTTTTAAACTTGTTTAAATCTTGGTCAAATCTAGGATTTGACCAAGATTCAAATGGGCATAAAATAAAAAAATGAAAAAATGAAAAACCAAAGCGCACATAGTCTTCTTATATGTCATATAGTAAGCATTAAAGTTGGTAAACAAGGTCTAGACATATTCAAACTAGACAAATCATGTATCTACCCCCTAACCCCTAAACTCTATCTTATGACGAAGTCAAGCATGAAGATTAAGTGGTTTTGGGTTTCAAACATGGAAATTTCAAAAACCTCCCAAAAACTTCATTTTAGGGTGACTAAGAAGGATACAGGCTTCCCTTTTCATTTTCATGTTCTATACTTGTTTAAATCTTGGTCAAACCTAGGATTTGACCAAGATTCAAATGTGCATCAAAATTCCAAAAAAATCAGAAAAATGAAAAACCAAAGCACATAGTTTTCTTATGTCATATAGTAAGCATTAAAGTTGATAAACAAGGGTCTAGACATATTCAAACAAGAAAAATCATGTATCTACCCCCTAACCCTAAACTTTGTCTTATGTAGTCAAGCATGAAGAGAAGTGGTTTTGGGTTTCAAATATGGAAATTTCAAAAACCTATCAAAAGCTTCATTTTAGAGTGACTAAGAAGGATCCATGCTTGCCTTTTCATTTTCATATTTGAAACTTGTTTAAATCATTGTCAAACCTAGGATTTGACCAAGATTTAAATGGGCATAAAATTAAAAAAATCGGAAAAATGAAAAACAAAAGCACATAGTCTTCTTATGTCACATATATATATAGTAAGCATTCAAAAGTTGATAAACAAGGTCTAGCTAGACATATTCAAATAAGACAAATCATGTATCTACCCCTCTAACCCTAAACTCTGTCTTATGAAGTCAAGCATGAAGAGAAGTGGTTTTAGGTTTCAAACATGGAAATTTCAAAAACCTCCCAAAAACTTCATTTAGAGTGACTAAGAAGGATAAATGCTTCCCTTTTCATTTTCATGTTTAAACTTGTTTAAATCTTGGTCAAACCTAGGATTTGACCAAGATACAAATAGGCACAAAAAAATGAAAAACAAAAAGCACATAGTGTTCTTATGTCATATCGTAAGCATTCAAGTTGATAAACAAGGTCTAGATATATCCAAACCAGACAAATCATGTATGTACCCCGTGTCGATCTTATGAAGTCTAGCATGAAGAAAAGTCGTTTTGGCCGGGTTTCAAACATGGAAATTTCAAGAACATCCCAAAAGCTTCATTTTAGAGCGACTAAGAAGGATCCAGGCTTACCTTTCCATTTTCATGATTTAAACTTGTTTAAATCTTGGTCAAATCTTGCTCAAGCATGAAGATAAGTGGTTTTGGGTTTCAAACATGGAAATTTCAAAAACCTCCCAAAAACTTCATTTTAGGGTGACTAAGAAGGATACAGGCTTCCCTTTTCATTTTCATGTTCTATATATACTTGTTTAAATCTTGGTCAAACCTAGGATTTGACCAAGATTCAAATGTGCATCAAAATTCTAAAAAAATCAGAAAAATGAAAAACCAAAGCACATAGTCTTCTTATGTCATATAGTAAGCATTAAAGTTGATAAACATGGTCTAGACATATTCAAACCATACAAATCATGTATCTACCCCCTAACCCCTAAACTATGTCTTATGAAGTCAAGCATGAAGAGAAGTGGTTTTGGGTTTCAAACATGGAAATTTCAAAAACCGCCCAAAAACTTCATTTTAGAGTGACTAAGAAGGACACATGCTTCCCTTTTCATTTTCATGTTTTAAACTTGTTTAAATCTTGGTCAAACCTAGGATTTGATAAACATGGTCTAGACATATTCAAACCAGAAAAATCATGTATCTACCCCTAACCCTAAACTCTGTCTTATGAAGTCAAGCATGAAGAGAAGTGGTTTTGGGTTTCAAACATGGAAATTTCAAAAACCTCCCAAAATTAAAGCTTCATTTTAGAGTGACTAGTTAAGAAGGATCCAGGCTTACCTTTTCATTTTCATGTTTTAAACTTGTTTAAATCTTGGTCAAACCTAGGATTTGACCAATATTCAAATGGGCATAAAATAAAAAATAAATAAAATAAAAAACCAAAGCACATAGTCTTCTTATGTCATATAGTAAGCATTCAAGTTCATAAACAAGGTCTAGACATATTCAAACCAGACAAATCATGTACCCCTAACCCTAAACTTTGTCTTAATTATATATGAAGTCAAGCATGAAGCAGAGAGAAGTGTGGTTTTGGGTTTCAAACATGGAAATTTCAAAAACCTCCCAAAAAGCTTCATTTTAATTAGACTGACTGGTTAATTAAGAAGGATCCATGATTAATTACCTTTTCATTGTCATGTTTTAAACTTGTTTAAATCTTGGTCGAACCTAGGATTTGACCAAGATTCAAATGGGCATAAAAATTCAGAAAAAAATCGAAAGAATGAAAAACCAAAGCACATAGCCTTCTTATGTCATATAGTAAGCATTCAAGTTGATAAACATGGTCTAGACATATTCAAACCAGAAAAATCATGTATCTACCCCTAACCCTAAACTCTGTCTTATGAAGTCAAGCATGAAAAGAAGTACGGTGGTTTTGGGTTTCAAACATGGTAAATTCAAGAACCTCCCAAAAGCTTCATTTTAGAGTTACTAAGAGAAAGATCCGGACTTAATTACCTTATCATTTTCACATGTTAAACTTGTTTAAATCTTGCTCAACAAACCTAGGATTTTACCAAGATTCTCAAATGGGCATAAAAATCAAAAAATGAAATACCAATGCACATAGTCCTCTTATGTCATATAGCTAGTAAGCATTCAAGTTGATAAACAAGGTCTAGACATATTGAAACCACTAGACAAATCATGTATCTCCCCCTAACCCCTAAACTTTGTCTTATGAAGTCAAGCATGAAGAAAAGTGGTTTTGGGTTTCAAACATGGAAATTTCAAAAACCTCCCAAAAGCTTCATTTTAGAGCGACTAAGAAGGATCGATGCTTACCTTTTCATTTCCATGTTTTAAACTTGTTTAAATCTTGGTCAAATCTAGGATTTGACCAAGATTCAAATGGGCATAAAATAAAAAAACCGAAAAATGAAAAACCAAAGCGCACATAGTCTTCTTATATGTCATATAGTAAGCATTAAAGTTGATAAACAAGGTCTAGACATATTCAAACTAGCTAGACAAATCATGTATCTACCCCCTAAAACCCCTAAACTCTGTCTTATGACGAAGTCAAGCATGAAGATAAGTGGTTTTAGGTTTCAAACATGGAAATTTCAAGTACGTCCCAAAAGCTTCATATATTTTAGAGTGACTAATTAAGAAGGATCTTGGATTACGTTTTCATTTTCATGCTTGAAACTTGTTTAAATCTTGGTTGAACCTAGGATTTGACGAGAATCAAATGTGCATAAAATTCTTAAAAAATAGAAAAATGAAAAACAAAAGCACATGGTCTTCTTATGTCATATAGTAAGCATTCAAGTTGATAAACAAGGTTTAGACATATTCAAACCAGACAAATCATGTATCTACCCCCTAACCCTAAACTCGGTCTTATGAAGTCTAGCATGAGGAGAAGTCGTTTTGGGTTTCAAACGTTTAAGCCAAAAGCCCCATTTCAAATATTTCAAACTTATTCAAATTTGGTTCAAATTTGAAAGACACACAAGTTATAGCACACATAGTGCATACATTCTCACACATACTGCACTAGATGCTAACCCGGCCTATAGTTTGAGGCCATTGGATGAGGTCGAAAAAATCTTGGATTAGAAATGGGGTTGTTCGAACCCCGTAGTTGGATTTTCAGACCTTGATCTGTAGTACTGGGCAAAACCCTAGTTTAACCTATTTAATTATAGATTCGTTGGTCGATTTTTCTACCTTTTTATTATTACTATGCAGCACATATGTGTTTGCCCTCGAGTGAAACCGGAGGAGGGGATCACTCGGAAGGAGAGAAGAAGGAAGAATTATAGGTGCTCTACCACCCGGGTGATAATCTTGACTTACATTTTTGGGGTTTGTGGAGTGAGCCGGGAGGTCGGCGGCGAAGCAGCGAGGGCGAGAATAGAGAAGTTTGTTTTTTTAGAGGGACGACCGAAGGATCCAGAAGGACCCACAGACTTCCAATACGCATCCTGATGCGTCTTCTCTTGACAAAGAAAATGGCTGGGAGTTTGCGTACCTATTGCACGTGACTTGTGCTCACTGAAGTGTGGGACCTCACGCGTGGGCACCACACGTAAGTGACAGACCTGTTGGTGTAAAAACTCGGTTGATTATAATAGTGCATTAGAACAAAGTTTTCTATGGATTCAAGGGTAGGAAATCCAAGTTAACTCATTTACATGACATTATTTTTTCCATGAAGCAAAGTTAACGCACCTATCAATTGGTACATTTTGGAGTGACTAAGAAGGATCCAGGCTTACTTATTCGTTTTCACGTGTAAAACTTGTCTAAATCTTGGTCAAACAAAATTGGCAGAAAATTCAAAAAAAAACAGAAAAATGAAAAACCAAAGCACATAGTCTTCTTATGTCATGTAGTAAGCATTAAGTTGATAAACAAGGTCTAGACATATTCAAACCAGTCTAATCATGTATCTACCCGCTAACCCTAAACTATGTCTTAAGAAGTCAAGAAAGAGAAGTGGTTTGGGTTTCAAACATGGACATTTCAAAACCTCCCAAAACTTCATTTTAGGGTGAGTAAGAAGGATAGAGGCTTCCCTTTTCATTTTCATGTTCTATACTTGTTTAAATCTTGGTCAAACCTAGGATTTGACCAAGATTCAAATGGGCACAAAAAAATAAAAAAAGCACATAGTGTTCTTATGTCATATCGTAAGCATTCAAGTTGATAAACAAGGTCTAGATATATCCAAATTAACCAGACAAATCATGTATCTACCCCCTATCGACCCTAAACTTCGTCTTATGAAGCATGAAGAGAAGTGGTTTTGGGTTTCAAACATGGAAATTTCAAAAACCTCCCAAAATTCAGCTTCATTTTAGAGCGACTAAGAAGGATCGATGCTTTACCTTTTCATTTCCATGTTTTAAACTTATTTAAATCTTGGTCAAACCTAGGATTTGACCAAGATTCAAATGGGCATAAAAATTCAGACAAAAAATCTAAAGAATGAAAAACCAAAGCACATATATAGCCTTCTTAATTATGTCATATAGTAAACACGTTGATAAACAAGGTCTAGACATATTCAAACCAGAAAAATCATGTGTATATCTACCCCTAACCCTAAACTCTGTCTTGTGAAGTCAATCTCTAGGATTTGACCAAGATTCAAATGGGCATAAAATAAAAAAACAGAAAAATGAAAAACCAAAGCGCACATAGTCTTCTTATATGTCATATAGTAAGCATTAAAGTTGATAAACAAGGTCTGGACATATTCAAACTAGCTAGACAAATCATGTATCTACCCCCTAACCCCTAAACTCTGTCTTATGACGAAGTCAAGCATGAAGATAAGTGGTTTTGGGTTTCAAACATGGAAATTTCAAAAACCTCCCAAAAACTTCATTTTAGGGTGACTAAGAAGGATACAGGCTTCCATTTTCATTTCCATGTTCTATACTTGTTTAAATCTTGGTCAAACCTAGGATTTGACCAAGATTCAAATGTGCATCAAAATTCAAAAAAAATCGAGAAAAATGAAAAACCAAAGCACATAGTTTTCTTATGTCACATACATATATAGTAAGCATTCAAAAGTTCATAAACAAGGTCTAGACATATTCAAACCGGAAAAATCCTATATACCCCTAACCCTAAACTTTGTCTTAATTATATATGAAGTCAAGCATGAAGCAGAGAAGTGTGGTTTTGGGTTTCAAACATGGAAATTTCAAAAACCTCCCAAAAAGCTTCATTTTAATTAGACTGGCTGGTTAATTAAGAAGGATCCATGATTAATTACCTTTTCATTGTCATGTTTTAAACTTGTTTAAATCTTGGTCGAACCTAGGATTTGACCAAGATTCAAATGGGCATAAAAATTCAGAAAAAATCGAAAGAATGAAAAACCAAAGCACATAGCCTTCTTATGTCATATAGTAAGCATTCAAGTTGATAAACATGGTCTAGACATATTCAAACCAGAAAAATCATGTATCTACCCCTAACCCTAAACTCTGTCTTATGAAGTCAAGCATGAAAAGAAGTACGGTGGTTTTGGGTTTCAAACATGGTAAATTCAAGAACCTCCCAAAAGCTTCATTTTAGAGTTACTAAGAGAAAGATCCAGACTTAATTACCTTATCATTTTCACATGTTAAACTTGTTTAAATCTTGCTCAACAAACCTAGGATTTTACCAAGATTCTCAAATGGGCATAAAAATCAAAAAATGAAATACCAATGCACATAGTCCTCTTATGTCATATAGCTAGTAAGCATTCAAGTTGATAAACAAGGTCTAGACATATTCAAACAAGACAAATCATGTATCTACCCCCTATCGACCCTAAACTTCGTCTTATGAAGTCAAGCATGAAGAGAAGTGGTTTTGGGGTTTAAACATGGAAATTTCAAAAACCTCCAAAAGTCAAAGCTTCATTGCAGAAACGACAAGAAGGATCCAGGCTTACCTTTTCATTTTTATGTTTTAAACTTGTTTAAATCTTGGTCAAATCTAGGATTTGACCAAGATTCAAATGAACATAAAATAAAAAAACCGAAAAATGAAAAACCAAAGCGCACATAGTCTTCTTATATGTCATATAGTAAGCATTAAAGTTGATAAACAAGGTCTAGACATATTCAAACTAGCTAGACAAATCATGTATCTACCCCCTAACCCCTAAACTCTGTCTTATGACGAAGTCAAGCATGAAGATAAGTGGTTTTAGGTTTCAAACATGGAAATTTCAAAAACCTCCCAAAATTCAGCTTCATTTTAGAGCGACTAAGAAGGATCGATGCTTTTACCTTTTCATTTCCATGTTTTAAACTTATTTAAATCTTGGTCAAACCTAGGATTTGACCAAGATTCAAATGGGCATAAAAATTCAGACAAAAAATCTAAAGAATGAAAAACCAAAGCACATAGCCTTCTTAATTATGTCATATAGTAAACACTCAAGTTGATAAACAAGGTCTAGACATATTCAAACCAGAAAAATCATGTGTATATCTACCCCTAACCCTAAACTTTGTCTTATGAAGTCAATCATGAAGAGACGGTGGTTTTGGGTTTCAAACATGGAAATTTCAAGTACGTCCCAAAAGCTTCATATATTTTAGAGTGACTAATTAAGAAGGATCTTGGATTACGTTTTCATTTTCATGCTTGAAACTTGTTTAAATCTTGGTTGAACCTAGGATTTGACCAGAATCAAATGTGCATAAAATTCTTAAAAAAAAATAGAAAAATGAAAAACAAAAGCACATGGTCTTCTTATGTCATATAGTAAGCATTCAAGTTGATAAACAAGGTTTAGACATATTCAAACCAGACAAATCATGTATCTACCCCCTAACCCTAAACTCGGTCTTATGAAGTCTAGCATGAGGAGAAGTCGTTTTGGGTTTCAAACGTTTAAGCCAAAAGCCCCATTTCAAATATTTCAAACTTATTCAAATTTGGTTCAAATTTGAAAGACACACAAGTTATAGCACACATAGTGCATACATTCTCACACATACTGCACTAGATGCTAACCCGGCCTATAGTTTGAGGCCATTGGATGAGGTCGAAAAAAATCTTGGATTAGAAATGGGGTTGTTCGAACCCCGTAGTTGGATTTTTTGAACCTTGATCTGTAGTACTGGGCAAAACCCTAGTTTAACCTATTTAATTATAGATTCGTTGGTCGATTTTTCTACCTTTTTATTATTACTATGCAGCACATGTGTGTTTGCCCGTCGAGTGAAACTCGGAGGAAGAGGGATCACTCGGAAGGAGAGAAGAAGGGAGAGAATTATGGTGTCTCCCCTTTTTCGGGTGATGATGTTGACTTTTGTGCAGGGTTTGTCAGTGAGCAGGAGCGAGCGAGCGAGCGAGTCGAGCGAGGCCGAGAATGAGAGAGATTTGTTTTTTTTTGAGAGGGACGACCGAAGGATCCAGAAGGACCCACAGACTTCCAATACGCATCCTGATGCG